>CM074582.1:20554214-21039214 GCA_037305975.1 Chrysolophus pictus
GGTACCCCAAACTGCGCAATGCTTTTGAGTATGACATCAAAGAGCAATTGAATTTAATACTGAAATGGTAAATTCCAAGATTTTATTGTGCCTATCACAGCCTACATGTGGAGTCCACTACTTCTAAAAAAAAATTATGAAATGTTTTTAAAATATTTGGCATTTGGTTGTTTGTGATACCTTCACAGCAAACTCAAAAAGGATGACACGTTATTGAAAGACGCATTTTCTGCATTTTTTGCCTTTGTTTTAAAGGTGATTTGAAAGTCTGCTAGACCATTGAAAAAGTTTCATTTTTCCAAAGCACATTCATTTTAAAGATTATGACCATCTGAACACTAACATATAAACCAAAAAGAGAACAAAGCACAACATTTGGTGCTGGTGTTGATATTTAGTACATAAACTGCCTTGGATACTGGAACTGTTGCGCTCCTACTCAGCAAGTTGGTGCATCTTTCCTGTTTCCTAAGTTGAGAGTGGATTTTGCTCTGTCGCTGTGACTGTTATACACACCTAGCTTCAAGAATGTCTTCCCAGTAAAAAATACACACGAAATGGAAAAAAGGAGGAAATGAGAAGAAAAAGAACGGGGAGCTCACCTTGACAGCAGCTTCTGAACCTCCTTCTTTAAAATCTTCATATTTCATTACCTCAGCCATAATGAATCCCTTTTCAAAATCTGTGTGAATTTTCCCTGCAGCCTGAGGAGCCTTCGTCCCTTTCTGTCAGTGGAAAGACCAGAAGAAAATTAATTGCATTTAAGAAGATTGATTGCAGAAGAGAGGTTTCTTCTTTTTAGATACGCTTTCAGGATCTGTTGAAACTTTGTTTCCTATCAGTTAGAACGTCACACATACAGCTGGGTGTTTCTCCAAGTTGGGACACACAGATAAATGCCTTCGCCACAGATAAACCAACTGACATTAAAAAGAAGGGCAGCTTTGTTTTTTCCCAATAGGCATAAACAGCAGTATTGATCTTAGAAGGTATGACTGTGTTCTGCTGTGGGAGTCACTTCGATCCCTGGCTCTTCACATAGAAAGCGAGGAAAATAAAGATCATTTTTAAAAATAACCTTAAAAACTGAAAGACCCAAGACTTTTAGTTACATTCAAATAATTTCAGCTACATGGTAACATTCCTTGGCAAGCCGCATTTGAAATCAGAAACAATGTATGAATCGCAACCTTTATATACTTGCTGATTTTTTTTTTTCAGGATCATTTCAGTAAATCTAGAAAAAAAATATTCTTACCAAAATGTCAACAATTACATCACTTAAAAATAATTAAATATAAAAAACCACAGCAACTATTATAAGGTAATTCAAGCTTTTGCAATAAAGCACAATGCATTATAGCTGTATGCCTTAAATTACCAGGACATGCATTCTGTGCACATACAACCACGGCAAGAAATTTGAGAAATAATGGTGACCTAAAGGCTGCTTAATAAAGCATGTTAAAGTGCTAAGGAGTCTGACACTGTAAAGCACAGTTTTTACAATAAAAGATGTATTGGGTTAATATGGCTACTCACTGATGCTTACCTGACTAAATATCTTCGCACATTAAATCAAAGACACTTACAATCAGTCTTAAGATAAACCAGCTTTCAAATTTTCTAATAAAGAGCAAGCATTTCTCCTGCTGAAAACAGCAGAGTTTCAGAATGTGCTTTTAGAAACTCTGGCATAAATCAGAAGGACAGAACTTCTACTGTGTTATTTCAGTAGCTATTTCAAGGGCACTAGCTGCGAGTTAGCACGGAAAAGGGGACAGATGAAAAGACTAAAAAATATTTCTAAAAGACCACTCGTGAGTTTGATGTGCTGAAATACACACACACGCATCTGTGGCAGTATCAGCTAAAAATATAAATTTCCTGGAAAGTATGTTGATTAATGAAAACAAATTAATTCCTTTGAAATGAAATTAAACGCAGCATTGAAATTCACTGCACAGCACTAAATATACTGATGCAAAAAAAAAAAAAAAAGGCTCAACGACAGATCTGCATTCCCAAAAGTTGATGCTTTGTAATTTTTAAGGTAGTTTATAACTATATGTGTTTCAAAATATTTTGCAATACTGATCCTTATATTACACTGTATTTTCATTCAAAGGCAAAGCACTACAGCTCAGCTCTTACTATCCTCTGGGAATAAATTAGTCAATCTCTATGGCTGTAATCATTCTACATCAATATTTAAAATACATAATATAATTTTAGGATTGCATAAGTTCCTGGATAAACACAGAAAGCTACCAAAATAAAGTAGGTCTAAATATTAGAGTCAGTAGAAGATCTGAATTACTGCACACTGATTTTAGGTTTTTGAGCCCAACTGTGTATCCACGAGGAATATAATGATGTTATATTGCTTTTATTGCTGAAAATGTAATCCGAGCAAAGCAAAGGAGGAATGAACCACCCGCAACCCAAACAAACTTAGTGAATACAAAATGAAAAGCAACATCAATTTCACTGCAGACAAACCCAGTCACACAGATTAAGCAAGCACAATACTGGTACGTCTTATCTCTGACCACAGGAGGAGGGTAGACAGATTCTACAGGATGAAGAAATTCAGACTATGTAATAGGCAGAATCAATTGTTACCTGCCTCAATCAATGCAGCTCCACTTTCACTGTTCAGCAGCTCACAAATAATTAAAGTTATCCTGGACAAAAACCTCATCTGTAATGACTAGCTAACCGCCACCATGACAAACTTCAAAGTCAGTGATATCAATCTGAATTCAATAGTGTGGAACTGGATATAGCTGATGAATAAGTATGAATCTTACCCTGATGGTCCATGCACGCACTTCATCTGGGCCTGCGGTGAAAAAGTATTCTAGTTGGAGTGCTGCATATCCAGCCTTAATGATCTTTGGTAAAGCACTGGAAAAAAAAATGAATCCAATTCATTCAACATATACACATGAAACAGCTAAATGCCTCACGTAATCAATTTACATTGAAAGACATTGCATATTTGGAAGACACTGGATCTACTTTTAAACTCTGTGATAATCAGAGTAACCTTTTTCTTTGAGCTCTCTTCAGAAGAACTATTTTTTCTTTTCTTTTTCTTTTTTTCTTTTTTCTTTTTCTTTTTTTTTTTTTTTTCAAACTGCAGCAACATATACATAGTATTTTGATTTGTTTATTTGGCAGGATACAGAAATATGGGATAAATTGAAATCATCCTACAAGCAGCACTTTTGGTCTCATGCAATTTTCAAGACTTCTGGTCATGAAAGCATAACTGTTCGACTGAAATTCAATATTGAAACAATTTCTTATAGTTCTTCAGAAAAATTACGGCAAAATTATCTCCACCATTCCTGCTCCCCATGGATGACGAAACAGTTTTGGTGATCGCTCCTTCTCAAAAATATACATAACTAATACCTATGTTATAATTAAAACACTGTACAGAGATGACAGATGACAGTTAAAAACTTAATTTAAAATAAATCTTTTCACTCTGTCTCATGGTAAAGAAAGGAGAAGATTCTCTCTTTATAATGGTAATTACTCTGTCATTTATTATTCTATCAGCGCAAGCAATTAAATTACTGCAAGGAAATAGTTGATAATAAAGTGTAGGGAAAATGAATGCTAATTAACCTTTGTGTCATGTTCTCTTCCAGATACTTCTGTTTCTCCTCAGCACTCATATCTTGCAACTTGAGTTCCAAGGCCCCACTAAAAGGAATGACCAAAGCACCCGGGTCGTGCTTGTCCACCCACTCTTTAATTTTTATCAACCTGTAGACAACAAAGGGCACAACATTATCTTGTAGTGCATGCATGGCTGTACCACATTCATTATTATCAAGTAGCACATACATATTCATAAGAATTGCACGGTTTTATGATGCCATCTTTTTGTGTATTGCTTTCCAAGGTCAAGGCATTAACAGGCAGCGATTGCTTCAGGTGTACTCCATTAACATTTCACTGTTTCTTGGTTTCTGTTTGGCATTTAATCTATAAGAAATAGCCATAATTTGAGACAATAACTGGGTTTTTGGTTGAGGTTAAACGCTTGCAATCTAAAATGCTAACTGAATAAAACTGCATTCGTAGATGTAATTTTTCTGAGACTTGCAAAGGCGTTCTTCATCAAGCTTAGTAAAACTGAGGGGTTTTCAGCTTTTCTTCCGACTTACTTTTTCCATTAACAACTTCCCTCAGTGGCTAGGGCAGCTGATACTCACAGACAGAAAAGAACACTGCATTCTATAACCTCCCAGACAGCAAGCAGTACCCTGTTTTTTTCTGGCTATTGATCCCAAAGGATGCCATAGCTAATGAATACAGGGCCATGTTTCCACCTTTCTATTATCTCCCCAGGACAAAGCTTCTAGATATTATACTACTATTATTTTAATAATTTATAATAAAGAACCACATTTTCTATTTCTTCTCACCTTCTGTTTTCTCAACTGGCAGCACCATCAGTAAGAGTTCAGTATACTTTTTTTAATTGAATGAAATTATGCGTTTAGAGCTATGGATTTATGGTACTGGTTTTTAAAAGTTCAATATCTCAATTTAAAAAAAAAAATCACAAATATTTGCAGCACATTCACATCGTATTTATAACTGCAAATGCTATGTACTTTAAGAGAGACATTCAGAAATGACCTGGAAGGACTGATGACTCTTCAGCTTCATCTCCAGGGCACTACTTCTGAACCTGGGGAATGGTAGGAATGCAGACAACTGTGCATTCAGGAAGGAAACACAACAGCCAACAGGCAAGAGAATATTTCCTGCACGCTAAAGCAAAAAGTACAAAACACAGTGCTCTGGGTACCATAGATGTTTCAGGCCCAAAGCACCCACCATACAGCACAGATTTTATGCTTGCTGAGTTCCTTTTCTTAGTCCCGCTAATCTCTGAGATTTAGACCAAGGTTTTAACTGCTATTATTCTAAAGTGCTTTGAAACTGTGGCCTGCAAACCTTTAAATAATCAATGCAAATGTCACTTCAGAAAAAAAACGAACTGAACCACAAGTTCATCAACACACATTTGTCAAAGAAAATAGCAGGGGATCAGAGCTATTATGAGATTAAGTGCATGGCCCACTGAGTAGGGCTTTAGATGGGACAAAGAATATAAAAGTTCACTCAACAGTTTTCACACGTTTGTTATATAAGGCTGGTCCTTCTATCATTTACTTATGTAAATACCCCATCAGTGGTTTTCAATCCTCATTATACTAATCTTTCTTCCTCCAGTTATCCAATGAAAATATAGTCTGCTACCCAAGACTGATACTGAAACACTACTGCCTTCCGAGACACGTGAATTGAAAACCACAATTAAAGCACATTTCTGAAACCACAAGTGACATCTAACAGCACTTCTAAAACTAACGTTTGTCGTTAACTAATTTATTTGGGCTAACAAATGGGATACCAAAAGTTCACAGCTTATAAACATCAACCTTTTGCAGAAACGTATCTAGGAATGTATCTGCTATTCATAAGGGGACTTAACATCTGTGCATACTTTTTTTTTTCCTTTGTAAAGTATCTAACACCAGCCCTTAGACTAATTAAATAACGCACCAACTGAAAGGCACAATGAAACACGCTAACTTGAAAAACTGAAACAGGCACAAAACCGATGTCTAAAATTGTATCCAAATTCTGTTTGGTAAATATGGTCATCAACCAATAAACTAAGAACTATTGTGGAACAACAAGATAAGAAATAATTACTTTGGCTAAAACACCAATTCAGAATAATAATAGTCTTAGACTGTCATTTTAACAGCTTTTCTACTGAGTCCTTAGAGGGATTATTTGCATTCCTCAGGTATTCTATTGTACAATTCAGATGAATAAAGACTTACAAATCATTCCTCTACCGCCAGTGTGAGACTTTGATCCAGTGAATACACCATTGTACCTTAACTATAATTGGCAAAAAACCTGACAGTGTAGAGCATCACAAGCTTAATAACAAAGGAGAATATCTCAAAGTGTTGACAGATGATCTTCATAATGCAGGAGCAGAGCTGGTACATTTTAGCAATAAATGAGCACCAAGGTCTAAAGGTCTCTGAAGTGACTGACATCAGACCTGCTTCAGCCTCGCTAAAAGAATACGGTACTGCATCGTACTCTGCAGACAGTCAGGTTCTCTGCCTGAGTGTTTCACTTTTCTGACTTTCAATGTCAAAGAATTACTAAAAAGCATTCAGGAATTCCCCTAAACAAATCAAACCAAAATAAAAAGTAAATACTCAAATATAAATACAGATACATGCTCTCAACAGAACTTTCCCCAGAGCAAAACTGTTGACTAATGATTGCTAAAGTAATAACGGCTCTTTGTTTTTCAGTTAGGGATAACTCAGTGTGTAAAACAGAACAAAACTGTCTTAACACATTGGTAAAAAAAAAAACTATGTCAAAGTCTATTTGATTTGAGCAAATCATTTTTCCATGGACGTATCAGGATGTCTGTAAAAGGACAGCAATAGCAACTTACTTGGACCTGTGTTAAGATAAGCAAATCCTGAAGTATTTTTCCATTTTTTTCATGCTGCATTTGACAGTGAATTACAAAAGGTATTGGATTTCAGGCTGACAGAGAAGACTATTGACAACAGAAAATCTCAATTAAGAAAACACACTAAAATCTAACAACATGAAAAATAAAAGAAATCCAGTAAAACTGGCAGAAGAATCAATGACCATGATAAACAGTTGAAACTACTTTAACTTCAAGAAACAAGAAAGTGCTCAAGATAAAGATGCTGCTTTACAAAGTAAACTGAAATCTACTTGAAAACAGCAGACACACAAAAAGCAACAACAAAATCCTCTTTCCTGTCCATGTTTATAAAAATGCTGTTACAAGCAGAGTCAGAACCAAATACAAGCAGAATAAAGAAAGACAGCTTCTAGTTGCACTCAGCAATAACAGCCAGGGATGTCTCAGAGCATTCTGGTCAACCAGCAGTGTTAGCCTACCAAAATCGTTTGGCTGTTCTCTCCAGCTGGCCCTGTAGAGAGGAGTGTACCAACAGCACCTGCAGACGGCTCCTGAACTGAAATTTAATTCTGTCCACCACAAATGGACAGTAATATCCCTTCTGGAAAACAATACAAGCCCAAGATGCAGCAAGATCACCACACAATTTTGGTGAAGACAAACATCTTAAACTAAATTAAAAACAAGACTGTATAAAAACCTGACACAAGAACAAAGCCAGATCTGAATGACTTGCAAATAGGGGATCAAAACTCAAAACTCTGACCAGGGAAAATGGCAGAGAGGAATTGAGATGCTCACTTTCACAGCAACATAGGACAAAAGCACATCAGCTTTCCTACTACTAATTTGGAAAATGCTGTGAAGACTTAAATGCTTTCTTGCCACTATAGATCTGTAAATATGACAAAGATATCATATATCAGGGGATTCCAGATTTTAATTCTGCATTAGCTTGACAAAGTAAACTGAAGAAGTCAATGACTCCAAGGGCAGAAGGATCAGGATGACCACCGGAGTTATCAGCTGACATTAAGTCAGGATGTAGAACAAACATAGGGAAAGGTTTAAAGATCAAGACAGTAACTGGGAAGGCCAGCAAGCAATGAGCAACAAAAAGGGGAGCTGAGGCAAAAGAAATCAAAGCCTGCAGACAGACAAAATAAATAGATACAACAGTTGCAGAACATACATTAGCTATCAAATAATATTTGGCAAGCTGAGTTCCACATGAGAGATCCAGCTGGGAACAGAGACAGAGTTCTGATGGAAATAGAAGAGGTGATGGAAGAGAGAAGCTGCAGAGGCAATGTAAGCTCTGCGGACACCTGCAAGACAAGATGATCTGAAAAACTGACCCCAACAAGAAAAGGGTGATTTGTCAAAGTACACTTCTGTAAAAGCAAGACAAAAAAAACACCCATCCAACTCATGGAGGAGAAACAATTGCTTTTCTGTTCTACAACTGAACTATGAGTAGAAATTGGCAGAAACAAAACAGCGTGGCAGGGAAGAAGAAAATACCAGGTAGTACCACAAGAAAGACACAAACACAGACAAAGAGATACTGAAGATCAAACTAAGTCATCAAAACATACAGAAGACCGGAGGAAAAAGAAAGAAAAAAAGATCTACAGATGGGAGTGAGAATACAAGGACCTAGAAATTCCAACATGTTCTTTCTCTTGGTGGTTCTAAGAAATTGAACATTTTAAAAACTTTTCAAAAGCCACCTGTAAAGTGCTTCATTCCCACTGCTGAAAAGCCTTCTGTGTCTGCAAGTTAGGCTCCTCTATCATGATTTAAATGCATTACTTCGACCAGGCGCATACACTGGGAATACACATTCCCGATTTCTTTACAGCAGCCTTTAAATACTCACGTCCTTTTATTCTTTTTTTTTCCCTCCTTTATTTTGAGCTTTCATTGTAGGTCACGTATTACGCTTCTAACTTTGAAACTCTTAGTTTTTAAACCTCTTACCATTCTCAGTGCTTTTTTCTGGTCTCTCTCCAGTTGGTCTAAATATTCCTGGAAACATGGAGGACCCAGTGCCCTCCTCAAAGATCCCAATAATAAGGTCTTATGAGCATTAAAAAAGAAAAAACCCTAAAGGATTAACTCTCGCATTTTTAGACAATTATCCTGTTTATAAAACCCAGTACATTTGCTATTTTTGTGAAAGCACTGCAACATTATCACATGCTCAGCTGATAACTTTTTGTATGACCCCACATGACTGGTTGTCCTTAATGCTGTATTTGCATAGCTGATTATTCTGCATAAAATCCGTCTCCTCAAAAGTAGCACCCTAGTCCTTTTTTACCTAATGATTTTTTTTCTATTTCTTGAGATGCTCCTAAATTCTAATTTTGATCTCTGCATACCTGGACATCTTCTAGTTTGGGGTCATCTACAGATTTAACAAGAACGCTCATCATCCAGCTCATTAATGGAAATACATAACAGTATTCAACCAGCAGCTGCTTCAGCAGATCTCATAATGAGATATTCTTCCATTTGCAAAGTGAACCACTGATAACTATGCTCCGTGTATTACCTTCCAACCAATCTTTCACACTTAAACTTTCATTAGTTTCTATTTAGCCAGCATTTCCTATGCTGTTTATGAAAATGCTGTCAGGCATTCAAGTCTTTAAAACCTTAATAAAAATCACAATACACAGTTTAGTATGTTTCTTCACAATGTGTAAGACTATTAAATTTATCACAGACAAAATATTTGACGCATCTGAAAATTTAGTCTCCCTAAATTCACACTGGCTATTACATGTTGACTGGGTTGCTTCAAGACGATTAAAAACAACTGAATTGTTCCAACATTCTACTTGAAATTAACACAAAATTCACTGACTTAGAAATTGCTTGTTTCTTCTTTCCTCTTTATGGTTACCTTTTGTTTTTCAAAGCCTTAGCCACTATCCACAAGCTATAAATTGGCAACAATTGGGTAATGATTTTTTTCTTCTTAGGATATTCTACTAGTACCATTAGTTTTAGCTTATGTGGTGGAGTGAGAGAGGAAGATTTAATTTATCTGAGCACACTTCTACATGACACAGTCCACAGGTGATGTTCTTCCATTTCATTTTATTAATATCCACATACTCCACGAAGACCAGGTCCCACTATAGCTCTACACTTACACATACAGACATATGTATAGATAGGTATAGATGGAAAGAAAGAAAATTGCACTGCCTGAGTAAGCTTTCTTTCTATATTTATATTATCAACAAATATTGAAACAGGGAGAATGATGAACACAATATACTAATATATCACAAAACAGGTCAGTGATAGAAGTTTAGAATGGGAAACAAAGCACAAGCCATGATCCCGTACTTCACTGCAGTGGACTAATATGCTGTAACTCTCACTGTTACCTGCCTTTTTTTTTCTTTTCTTTTTTTTTTTATTTTTTTTTTATTTTTTAAGAGTCTCTTTCTTCTTGCCCTACATGAAAAGAAAGGAAGACTAAACTGGGAAATATTAAAGAACAAAAAGGTACTTTCTTTCCTATCATTTTTTATGAAGAAGACTTACCAAAGGTTTTAGAGTACCTATTACTGACCTAGGCAACCACATTTCAAATCAACAGTGACATTTAGGATTTTATTCCATTTTATTTGCAGTTCCCAGATAGTCAAGAGGAACACAGCAATCCTTAGATTTGGGAAGGTCCTTTCCCCTCTTCTACCCTCACCAGAAAGGACTTCACAGCAACACTTAGAGCAAACGCACACGTCCCACACGCTGGGCTGCTCCCTAGTCAGGAGCCTCCTCCCAGCACATCATGACAGGACCTGAGGGGGGACAGAACTTCATATTCTGTGCATCCTGAATGCTTTAAGTTTTTTAATCTTTTATGCCTTCTCATATCCCCTTTAGTACCCTGCCTCCATACCATTCACTAGAAGAACCTCCAGAGACCAACATGGAGGACTGATCTCACATCAGATGGCACTTTAATCCCCAACATAGACTGACTAGAGCCTTAATCCAAGAAGTGGAAGAGTCCTTAAAATTCTTTTCTGCAACATTTTCAGGGTCTTAAGGCACATCTTGTGATCTCAGAAATTGTATGACAGAACCGTTATAAAAAGTGTTTCATCTTACCAGATCCAGATTTCACACTATTTAACTTAATATTCAATTTCAACTGATAATATCTCAAGACAAGAAGAAGTTTCTGACCTGTACTGTCATTTGACATTTATTCAGATATTTTCATAACCTTCCTTAACGCTCTCCCTTCAAACGTAAGTAATTCCAGGCTCCCTGACTCACGAATGTCAAAGCCATTTTTTCCACGGCCTTGATCTTGATCAGTGCTGCTATTCTACAACCCCTTTAATTCTTAAAGTCATTTGGTAGACGGGATGACCAGTATTCCATCTACTATTTCAGTTCAGGTCGCATCCCAGATTCTAAAGAAACATGGTTTCTGTTGGTTTTGTTTGTTGTATAATCTAGATTTGAGATTCTTATCCTATTCCTCCTTCTATCCAAATATTACACCTGTTTTCCTGTTACCAGCTGCTCATAAAGCAGGGGTTCTACCAGCACTACCTGCTATTTATCAGTGAAAACAATCTGGCAGACTGCCATGTTAGGACGGTGGGAGAACTTAATTATTTGCTCCCCCACCTCTTTTCGTTCAAGTTAGGCCAATTCACTCGTCCAGGAATCTTTCACAACTGCTTGCATCAACATAATGGAGGAATGGTGCAGGAGCAGCTGAAGGCAGGATGCCTTAAGTTAGCCTTTCACCCAAGTAAGAGCAAAGCTACATAGCCAGATTCAGTCAGAAATTTCAGTGCTCATTACTGGAGAATGCCCGTGTATAAGTAGTCTTGGATTAAAATTATCCCATACGAGATCACAAAATAGATTCTTCAAGGCAGGAAATAATAGTTGACAGGAAAAAAAGAAAACAAAGTAATACTGCTGGAAATTCTTGTGAAAGCAACTAATGTCCTCAGAATATGATTTTGTTAATATTGCCTAACATGGGTTGTCTAGTATAGTACAGCATTTCATCTGCTCTAGATGTTCTACACCTGCAGGTATTCATCGTTCTTCAGTACATTAAAAACACACAAGGACACAACACCTAACTTGCAGCTTTATGCTACTGACTGCTCTGTGAACACATTTCATATCAAGACTTGGATTAGCCAACATAGACATCATTTAGTGGCTTGGGTTTGCAAGATGCTAGCACTAGAAGGATATAATAACAGAACATGATATAATAACAGAACATGATACTACCTGTAAACAGAATACAGACAACAGTTAATGGACAAAATATTTTCTAACTAGGAGAAATAAAGCCTGCATAACAGAAAAATCAAGTCGATGATCTCTAAAATCAAGTTTGAATTTAAACTTATCAAGACAGCAGAGCAGGAGTGAGAAAGAGAAAAATCCGGCATGATTTCTGCTGTCAATAAAGCTTCCAGTGAGAAGAGACTTTCAGTACCTTACAAAACTCATTCTAATGAAAAGTCAACCAAGGTAACTCTATTTTAAACATCTGTAAGGAGAATCATTCATCAAGAGTAAAGATCTTGAAATTCATTTTAAAACATGCCTTTCTGATCCACTGTTTAAAACTTCAGCAGCATCTCTTTATCTATATTATGGGCCCTCAAAATGGTCAAAATCAATTATGACTTAAAAAATAATGGGAACAGTACTACTCTGCTGCTGTAGCACCTGTTGGCATGTGAAAAGCTTACAGTCCGCGGTTCTTCCTTGGCCTGCCAATTTTGAAAATTATTTCCGTCCTAACTCTAAAAAAGACATCGCTGTTACTGTCAGTAAGCATCAAGCACAGTGAAGACAAAACTACTGATGAAACTGCATAACAATGCAGGCTGCAACAAATGGTGTGTACTATGTTTCACGGTTACAGGCATAACAGGCTCCACTTGTAGCCAATACACTTTGGAGTGAAAACAAGCATTTAGAAATTCCTATCCTCTAATTATTTCTGCTATCGTTGCTAAAATACAGATTTTTTTTTAACAATTCTCTTAAAAATTATTACACAGCAGTTTAAAAAAAAATGCCCAAACTACAGCAAAATCTCAGTCACAGGACATATGTGTAAGAGAGTGATGACTGAAGTGCTATTACAGATCAGCAGAATTGATCCCTATTCTGTTGACAGGTTTACTTCTCCTCTTGACAGGGATTCTTACATCACATGGAACACTGTATTCTTAACGGTCCTGTATGAAAAGGATAGAAGAATTTGTATCAATTCAGAGTCTTTCAAAATACGAAATCCCACAAAGAGGAATTATAAGACCTGTAGAAACAGAATACTTGGTCAAAAGAACACGTGATGCCCTAACAAAAGGAACAAGGTATGATCTACAACATCTGAAATTTATATTCTTCAGTTCTTCTACTGTGCGCGCACATGTATACATGAAAATACAAGGCCATAATCTCAAGCAAATAAGTACGATCTACATAAAACTCCCATGTAATAAAATAAATACATACTAACACTTGAAATAAAACACTAAAACTTAAAGATCAACTGGGGATATATTCCACTAATGATAATTAAAAATCTGCACTCAGTAGCATAAATATAGACTACAGTATGCATTAGTTTTGGTTTTCACTAATGTAGAACAACAATTAAATGAAATCTAAACAAACTGCCTCAATATTCCTCTCCAATTCTCTTAATGGAATATGTTCTCCTGCTCACACATGATCAAGTGAGATCAAGAGAACTTCCTTGCACCTCCAATATTCATCTTCATGACTTTTTTAACTGCGGGGCCTCTCCATATCACAGAACTTACAGGAATGCTCTCTTCCTCTCTCTATAGTTGTTAAAAACTGAGTAAGCATTAAAACTGCAAGATCCAAACAATATCACAACTAGAGTATTAGATTCAAAATAAAGAAACCTATTTATCCTTCTTTTCTGCACACATACAGCCTTCACCACGTTCTAGGTCCACACTCTCCCTACTCGATAAATCAGAAATTTTTTATTTATCCAGAGGAAAAGCAGCATCTAAACTCTCAGTACAGCAATGAATGAATTAGTAGAACATTTAATATTCACACTATAGCAGCTCCAGTAACACAGTGCTTAATTTCAGACACCCATGCCTAACCTCACTCTGCTCCCTACATAGTTAATGAAGCAGGAGACTCTTTCGAGGGCAATTCAGAGCACTTACATTAGGGACCCAGATCTCACATTCTCCTTAAGGCATCTTTTCTCTCCTTCTCTAACTCCTCATAGCTACAAACTAATCCTGACCCTCGGTGATCTTAGGTGATCAAATTATGCGGTGTGTCCCAGTGTCATCTCCTGCTGACATTCTTCCCACCAAGTACTCCCTAGTAAATACAACAACAGATACTGAACTGTCGTAAGAACATCATGTTCAAATAAAACACTACATGAAGTAGGGATTTTCAAAGTGTGCTGAGATCAGCGGAAAAGCAGCCACGGAAATATTCAATTCTACAGACACGGTATGTTTATATGTTTCAACTATGGTGAAAAGAAAAAAATCCTCAATTAAAACATATTCGAATGCTAACTTTGACTTTTCAGAAGCAGGATTAAGTACATGGATCATTGTCTGAAGTTACACTTTATCTGATAGACTGTAAAGGATCTCTTAGACACAATTTTTCCAGCTGCAAATAGAATTATGTTTGTAAGAATTCTGTGGATGGCTGTATACAAAACATCTTTATTTTGCTAACATAAAACTGAAACTTGGCTGATAAACCCACCGCTTTACCTGTCTTCATTTTCTTATTGATTATGGAATCAGAACACATTGAACAGCCCCAGTCATTTTAACAACAAAGGAATCTGACTCAAAGAATTTCCACCTCTAAGTTACAGCTCTCTGTGACATGCTTGGCCCTTACAAATACTAGCACTAACAATAACAGAATCAAAAGCAAGACCTAAAGTGCAAAAACTACTTCAATCTTTGTCATTTGGCCCCAAAACCACTTTTCAAAGGAAAGCTAGGAACATGAGCCCAAAACCAAGCTAATTCATGTTTGGTTTCTTCTGACTACGAAAAAGGCTCCATGTGCAGTGGCATACATGATAGTTGTCAACATAAATGAAAATGTTCATGAATAAAAAACAGGCTGTATAAAGAGCTAATTATAATATTACTATCAATTGCTAGTTTGCACTTGCAAATCTTTCATATCGTATAAATGCATTGTTTTTGACATTTCTCTGTAGCTAAACATCACATCATTTCACTTTTTCAAAGTAGTTCAAGTATGCATAGGATATGGTATAAGGAATACATCTACAGTTACAATGATAGTGAAAGTGTGTAATCATTAAACATTAACTTAAAACTGTTGGCTCCCAAGTGAAAAAATCTATACGTTCAGTAGCCTACATAAGCTGATTTTTATTTTCTGTATGGTCATTCTTTCTATCCAAAACACCAAACAAAAATGCCTCACCTGATGATGCATTTGAAGTCTAAAATAACAGACACACCATTTGCTTACCATTAGCTAAACTATTTATAGCAGTCACCTACACTTTTAGCATGTGACATGCATGAAAGGATTAAGCAATCGATTAAAAGCACCACTCCTAATTTAATGACCAAATTATTATTATTATTTTCCTATTTTAGAAATGTCGCAGAATTTAAATTTAGAAAAAGCCAGCTCAAAAGGCAAAAGCCCTAGTAAGCAACATATGGCTGAAAGCAGGCCTAGCCAAAGGAAGAACACTAAAAAACTGTAGCGGGCTGTTATTCTGGGACACGATAGCCAGTTCACTTCTCCACCAAACAGTAACTTAACAGACAAAGCTATTTTAGACTTAGTTTTGTTGAGCAATGATACCACCAAAAAAGAAACAATCACAGAAAATAACCTCAGTAAATATAAGAAATTTGGTTTAAAGGAAAAAATAAAACATGCCCTGATAAATTTATTTTCATTGATACGACATCTTTTCTACACAGGAGGAATACACCTACGAAGTATTTGATATGGTGCTGTACGTGAAACCACTCATTCACTCAATAAAGAAGCAGAAGTGGATATGCACAGACCGTATAGAGCAACGCACTGGATATGCTGAGAACAAATAAGCTTTTAGGGATATCTAAGAAACTAAGAAGGAATCTTAAGAAACTAATAAGTTTCTTAAGGATCAAACTTGCATAGATCTTGTTTAATACCTACATTTATGACCTTGACACAAACACTAGTTGCATGCTACATTTGCTGCAAACAAGAGACGCTTTCCTCAAGAAAAGTTATCATTATAATCCATCGGGAGTAGCAAAGTAGGGGGACCATGATATTTCAGTCTTCTTCAGAACAATTCTGAGTCATCAATAACAATACATTTGCAACACAGAAAAGGCAAATGTAATCTACAGATCCTACTGGAAATAATTCCTTTTAACTGGATGCGTTATATCTGTATCTCCACGTACCCATGAGTACCACGTGCAGATGTGATCAGCTAAATTCACAGAAAGATTATCTATTTTCAGAATAGGTCAAAGATTATCAGAGAAACGCAATCTCGCATAAATGACAGAAACGGAATTGAAAACATAGGCACAGGAGGCAAACCTCAGTTAACTAAGATCCTACTTAATCTACAGGACAAAGGTACCAGATAGATCCTCCAAGGAAGAAAGCCAGCCGTGGAAAAAATGTAGGGTGGAAATCAGCAGAACATTTTCAAAGCAGGACAGCAGTGATGTTCTGTGAAAAGCCACTCAGTACTAAGTGCAAAACAATCAGCTACTGTTAAAAAAAATCTTAATTTATGAAAGTCATTATTACATTGTATAGCTACCAACAATAACTGGTTCTGTTCTGAAGGCAGAGGGATTACAGTAATTTAGGGATTACCATATAGTTACAAGGAAGCACTACACTTCATGAATTCAGAAGTACATAAATGCTATGCAGAAATGCAAAAGTGGGACAAACGGGTCTCAGTCTTGTACAAATCAAGTTTCCTACAGGTTTTGTAAAAAACAGTGCCTCCATGAGGAAACAGCATGAAGAATTCCACCACCACTTATTTGATTTAGCTGGAGCTAGCCAGTTGGCCAACAGGGGTAGGCTGGCAGACTGAATACCACGCACAAAGTCCTCACTAGCCAAATGAATATGACGCTACGTGCTGTTCAGTGCAATGTGCCATTTTTAAAGAATGAGTATACATCAGTAATCACCGTTGTAAAGAAACAAGGCTCAAACTCAAGAAAAACTAGGCTCCATGAGCTCTGCTCTTCCCAAAGTACACCAGAAGTCAAAATTAGGCCATAATACTCTCAGATCATGAATAGGTTGGTGTAGATCCAGCACTACTCAAAGAGAGTAAACAAGGCAGAAGTGACTACAGTACTTGCATCACAGCTATGCAGTGAGTTATTTCAAAATGTGGGCAAGGTACAAATTTAAAACAGCACTAATGAGAACACGGGACAACATTATCCAATTGATCAAATGAAGAACATGATTACTTAAAGATATGTGGAAAAATACAATTTACTTGTCATCACAGATGGAAATCTAAAAGAGGCAAAAACGGTTCTAGAAAGGCATTACAACTTACCAGATACATACAGCGATATCTGTTTCAAAGAAACATTTACTGGAAGTCCTTCAGAAGAATTTACAAAAGCTCAGAATTTATTGCATTTCTGAAACCACCATTTATCAAATGAAGTCTTCTCATTGTCTCATAGACAATGGACAAAAAATAAGAACCTAAAAACAGCAGACTGAAACACAGTAAAGTTAACAACCATCACGTTGTTCCTAGAAAGAGAAGTTCCTCTCAGAAGCAGCTGCTGCTGGTATTTCTCCAGTGGGTTCATACAATTCTCATACACTGCATGGGCACATGTGTGTGTAACACCCAAAGAGAAATGCCAGGACTGTAGCGGACTTAAAACAACATGTCCTTAGTTTGCTATTTACCACAGAGAAACCATACATTACACATCAGTCAGAAAGATACTGTTTAAATGAAAATAATATGACGCATAGAACTTCACGGAAATAAAATGCCTAAAACAGAAGTCCTTCCCCAGCTCTACAGCAGTTACAAAATAGCATGCAATAACTGTTTATGGAAAAGGCTTTTAGCAAATCTGTGCAGAACTTGTATGATGCAATTTTCAAAAAAGCACTACACTACAAATGCACTCCATTCATTCAAAAGCAACTCATACACAGTACTATAGAAGCTGAAGGTACTGCTCAATGCAGTAATTCATAGTTCCTCTAATAGAAAGATTCAGCAGTTTCCAATCGAGACCTTTATTCCCTCTCTGAATAAATGATGCCTGAAATTTTTATTCTTGTTCTAATGGAATTTCAATGGCCTTCAGTGCAAATCTACTGGAAATTTTCGCATATTAAGTGGAAAAAATTAAATGATGTTAACCACATTTTAATGTGATTAAGGCTGACAGGGTCATTATTTCTGCTAATCACTCAGTTTTAAAAGCTCAAACAAAACTTTGTAACAGCCAGTGTTTTTCCTATTTTTCTGTATGTCTACTGTAGTTGAGAATTAAAGCCACTACAGAATATGAAATTGTATATATCTTGAAAAAGACTTAGTTTGCTCCAATTTATACATGGGCTTCATTATAATTAACCTTAAGATTAAAAAAAAAAAAAAAAAAAAAGAAGGGAGGAAATCAATCTTACAATGCGTATGCCACTACTTCTTTTGTCTTCTTCAACCAAGAGGCAAGAGAATAAATGTAGCTTTTCCAGCAGTTCTTATTAGCTACTAAAAATGAGAAAATATTTCTGGCATGCCTTTACAATGAAACAAATGGTACATGTAATCATCCAAATAATTTTTTTGAAAGTGTCCGTTGGGCCCTGCAATTTGAAGCTCTGTTTGCTACCATTTAGGTCAGAATAAGCTATAAAACAAGCATTAAAAAAAAACTTTAAAAACAGAGGCATTAGGCAATGATGAAAAGCAAACAGCACACAGATTTCAGTGTCTTGCCGTTTCCTCCAATGGACAATAAATGACGGAACAGAAAGCACAGGCTGTTGCGGCAGCGACTGGCTCAGTTGTGAGCCTCAGGGCCTGGTGGGTAATGCCATGCTTCTGCTGGAAAGCCTGCCAGCCTCTGTGAGCACTGGGCCATAGCAGACCCGAGGCAACCAAGGAAGGCAGCAGGGTTTAAGTAAAGCCAGGCACTCATCTGTCTCCTCAGTACTACTGCTGGGGTAGCTGGTGGAGGTTTAGTCTTTCTTTATGGATGAGAGTTGTATTTGGCTTGGGCTTTAGGTTTTTTTCTTCAGGATCAGTATTTTCTGTAAAGAGAACCAATGTAATTAATTGGTTACTGTCTGCTTAATAATTACTATGGCCCTCTTGGGATACTCATTCTCAGAAGATCCGTACATCTCATGCCAACCTCTCACAAAAAAAAAAAAAAAACCACAAAAACAAAACATAGCTTGATGTGGCCATGTTATCTCTCTGTTCACAAAATAAAGGGGGAGGAGGAGGGGAGGAGGCAGAAAGTATTTTAACATCCGGCTTACTTTTTTTTTCCTTTATAGAAGTGACTGTTTATATTTATGTTATTTTAGAAGAAAATGAAAGTTCAAGACTGACTCACATAGATCATTTCCATCTGGTTTAATACATACATTTCAACCTCACTGAATCATTGAAAACAAAAGCAATATTGCAGCAGCTTCTTCAATTACAAAAAATAAATATAAAAAATAATAAACAAGATTGTTACCTTCTTAACATTAAAGTACATTAAATTTATCTGAAGATTTATTTCCTTCTCATTCCTTGGAAAGCATATAACCACATAAACAGCAATTTTCGTATCTGCTTCAGAATTTGAGAGAAAAAAAATAGCTAAGGTAAAACACAGTAATTAATCGCAAATAATTCACCACACAAGAATTTACTTCTACCTTCATACCTAGCATGTACTCCTAGCTTTGTATTTCAATACCCAGCAGCCTTTTTTTCCTAAAGAACATTTGCTCTCTCCCTAAACACTTCCTATAACAAGAAAAATATTTCAAATGATGTTAGATCAGTTACAACCATGGCACAAACTACGTTAATATCAATATCACAATTTCATCTGGAGTCCGTGATGTTCTCAAAAAGCAACATTACTGGCACTGCATTGTTGGACCTTCTAGCTTTAGTGTGATGCTATGCGCTAGTGCATCAACCAACAACCTCACAGAATTCTTGAGCTGATCTAAGAAGGGACCCTGCTGAATGTCCTAATGCATCTTATTGTGAATCTTCAGCAAATAAAACTTCATGTATGAGCTCATGATGTGCTTTGCTGCTGGAAAGTCACAGACTCTGTGGGAAGCTTTTTATCTTCCCAGCAGTAAGTTCTCTGAGAACATCAGTGCAGCTACTGTAGTTACCTGTAGATTACTTGTATTTTCTCACATCTGTGTCCAGCAATCTAAACCATGATGATAAAGGGTCATTAGGTTTTGAGTGAGGAAGGGGATGGACTAGACAATTTGCTCTGATAAGCTCCTTGTTGCGAGCTCCAGTTTAGAATGTGAAATGCAGGGTAGGTACGTTCTGTGCTCAAAAACCAGCTCACTCAGAACACCAATTAAAAATCATACTCATGCCATCTTAAACTGTATCAACACATCTCATCTGCAATTTTTACAATTAGTAATATTGCAGTAAAATAATTCTATCATGGTAAAAAGGACATCAACTGTCTATTAGCCACAAAAGAATTCAGGTACAATTACTGAGATAACTGCTGTTTGGAGCACAGCAAAGCAATTTCCCACAGTGGGACTTACAGTTCAATTTACCAGTTGGGCAAATATTTTGTGCTCTGTAGTGGTCCACAGAGTTAACAGTTACCTGTAACATTTGAGCAGTGTTATACTTGGAGAAAACTTTCTTCAACTGAAACAGGTGTTTCAACTTTACCTGTTCCAAAGAGCTATGTATTTTTTTTCTGATGTGGTTCTAAGAGTCACTTTAAGGCTTTTCAATTAACATGTAATGCAAACTAATGAAAGAGCCAGTGGACCTACTTTCCCACTTCACACTACTCACAATAAGGTCTCTTACGTTATAGGCTGCTTGGAAGAGGCGTGAGAATAAGCACAGGGTCACCTGTAAGATTACGACAGCCCTCAAGTGAACTTTTTCCTTAGAGAGCATTCTTAATTCAGTAAAATAATAAAGAAGATCACTTGAGCTAGACAGTACTGTCACAGAGAGACATACAGCCAACAAATGGAAGAGGGTTGTGTTTTTACATGTAGCAAAACCAAATTGTACCATGAATACAATATACAATGAATGAGAACACTCCCACTGACTTGCTCAGTGTTAGATGTGTAAGAGTTTTTTAAGATACATATAATGAAATTACATGTCAAGTTCCAGAGAGTAACATGGTATTACACTAGGCAATAGATAAATACACAGAGAGGAAAAGGAGCCCTTGAACATTTGGTCAACATGCAAGCCACTGGAGGAAACTGACAAAAAAAAAAAGTATGAAGAATGCAGCTACTACACTTAGTGCATCTCAAAATGAAAGGTTAAAACAATTACCATTCAAACACTAACTCATCAGTTCAGATAGTTCAAAGGGGTTGTTCTACACTGCCCTTGCAGAGATGACGATATCCTGCTATGTTGCCTTTGAATCTTAATTTCAAGTCAGTGATGAAAAGACAGAATACTGCTATTTTACACAAAAACATTAGGTCTATTTCAAAGCAGGATAATAGTAACAGTGCATGCTCATCACAGATTTTCCACAGAGATTCAAAGTTAGCACTTGAAAGAGAGTTTTAAATTTGGTCGGTTACTTTTATCTCATACATACACCTCTGCTGGTTTTATCCTCTGCAGCAGCACTGGCTACATACACCACACTTGTTTTTCTTTACCAGTACATGGCCTCTAGTGAAAATGCAATGTTTAGGGAACTAGCATTAACAGTCTGCATCATCATAGAAAATGAATCCTTAATAATTATTCATACACCAAGTAACTGTAAACCCAAATCATTTCAGAAGACCTGAATGTGTCAAGAACTTTGACAATTATGACTGGAGCCAGGAAACTGTAGCACTGCAGAATTTCTTATGAATTTTTCTAGTTACTTTTTATAAATGCTGTCCTAGATGACAGCTTAATGTGTACCACATGCAATATTTATTCTTCTTCAGTGTCAGACTGTCTAGCCATCCAAGGGAATACAAAGAATGTCACTTATTAGGATAAAAGCACAAGGAAGGTAATCAAGGACATATGTAACATCAGCCAATCATGCCCTATTTCAACATCCTATTCCATTCATAACAGTTCAACAATTATTTGCTTACTGATAACTTGCTTTCAGGCTGTTTGTGTTCCCCATAATGGTGGTTTGCATTTATTTTACTCTTTAGAATTGGACACTTGCTGTGCCATGCATGTTTGTCAAAACTTTCTATCTTCTGTCAGAAATAGCTTTAGCATATCAAATCATTTCTATGTCAGAAATCACTAACAGAACAATCTAGTTACCTTTTATGTCAAAAGGGCACTAACACAACTAGAAATCACACATAAAAGGATACTGCACAATCACATACTGCTGCAAGACAGACAACTAATATTTTTTTCTTTAATATACCTTGAGCTTGGTGGAAAAACCTAATGAAGAAATTAGACTTCAACCAAAATGGAAAAAATAATTCAAAAATATACTGTCAAAGCATAAAGGCACTAACTATTTTTTAAAGTTGCGTAACTAAATGCCTTCCTAGTTCTCCACACCTCTATCACAATACTTATAGTTACCTGCATTACAGGACACCTATATGCAATAATTGTAGACATCAGCTGATTCTAATCTGAAAGATGTGAGTTATGAAAAGTAATTAATTAAGACAAATAGAGACAGGCAGATAGAGGGAGCCAAAGACAAACATTTACCCGTCATAAAGTTATTTTAAAATAATAATAATTTAAAAAATCCTATAGGAAACTGAACACGCATGCACTTAGGCACACACTTCATTAATCTGAGTATCTTGGAACAGAAAGATTTCATTAAATAAAAACAGGTATGGATTTAATGAGCACATGAAATAAAACAAGCTGGGAGAACCATCACATGTTTTAGATCCACAACATTTTGTAGGCTTTCAATGTATTAGGTGTTAAGATTTTCTTTTTATTTATTATTTTTAAATAAAAGCCATTTGCTTGGACTTAGATTCACTTTAACTCCAGAAGTGTAACGCCTGTGTATGAAAACAAGAGTGAAACTTGATATAAGGTGAATCTGATCTTTTCATTGTTCAACTCAATGAAGTACAAAACCAGCACATGCAATTACTTTCTTCCAGTTATTTATCTTTTAAATATCTCTTCAGACTTCAGTAATTATTGCCAGAGCACAATAAACCCCAAATTTTATTATAATTATTGTGAATTCAGTAAGGAGCTATGGTCAGATGATAATAATGGATAATATAATGCCCATCCAAATATGCTGTTTGATAGTTTTTTCCACTAAGACCGTATAACCTAAGAATCTTCATTTCCAATTTAAGCATGAAGCAACAACTATTTTCTGTTTTAAAACAGTAATATATAAAATCAGTGACTATCAGCATTTGAGCATCAGACATTATTATAAGTCATTATAGGAAACTCAAGTTGTGAAAATAAAATACTCTGCAAAAACTTTAGAAGTAATCCCTGGTGGTAAAAACAATCAGTTAAAAGGAAACTGATACTTAATGCATAAAATAGAACTATAACTAATCATAAAATAAAGAACATAAAGCATCAGATTTTCAATAACAACTGTCAATGAAAAAAGATCATCAAGTGTAAAAAAAAAAAGAATTTATATACTACAGAGCAAAAAGTAAACTTGAAAAATAGGTGCCAAAGCCACAGCATCTATATTTCCAAGGCATAAAAAGATTTCTCCTCAGACATCATTTTTCTATTTAAAATCAATTATTTTTCACTGACTAACATTTCCATTTTGTTTTTTGCAGTAAATAAGAGGAATATTCCTTAAATGCTCTCCCAGAGAACAAGGATGTCACTGACCAGTC
This sequence comes from Chrysolophus pictus, assembly GCA_037305975.1. Classification (NCBI taxonomy): domain Eukaryota; kingdom Metazoa; phylum Chordata; class Aves; order Galliformes; family Phasianidae; genus Chrysolophus; species Chrysolophus pictus. The sequence continues at coordinate 20,577,913 of CM074582.1, forward strand.
ACAAGAGAAAATTTCAAGATGAGCAATATTCCCAGAAAGCATAAATACCTCAAATATCAAATGCAGCAAGATAAAGAATGGTGAATGAAATAAATTTCATTTTCAATGATAAGAACTTAATGAGATTAACAGAACTCTGCAGCACATAATGGCAAGAAATGTTTGAAGACGTGATCCAGAGAGACCAATTCAGTTAGCAGAATAGTAGTGGTATGAACACATATACTTGTCTGAAATTAGATGTGTTAACATCGAGTAAGTTTATAAAAGGAAAGTTGCTTACTAATTTGGACATTGCTTAAGAGATAATATTGTAATGGTACTGATAGACATATCCAATTCAAAATGTTCCATATAAAGTTTTAAAGAGGTAATACACATAGTTGTCTTGTTATTTCAGAATAGGAAACAATATTATCAGAGGTTCCTTTACTTAGAAGTATTTGAAAGTGAAAGCTCACATGCTAGCTATTACATCCTTTTCTACAATGAGAACAAATGACTGTCTTATTTCTCAAAAAAAAGAAAAAAAAGAAAAAAAAGAAAAAAAAACCAACCCAAAAAAAAACAACAAACCACCTTACAAGAAGCAAGGAGGTATCACACAAGGAATGAGAGGTACTCCATTTGCTCCCCTAGCACAGCACAAGGACCTCTCTACAGTCATTCAGAAGCCCCTTTCTCCACTTCCCAACTTCTCAACAGGACTCACACAAAAATAAATGCTGGCAGGTTTTAAGTGTCATGACAGATTTAACAGTAATAATAACCCAACAGATGTTGAAAGCAGACTACACACACCCTAAGCATCTATTTTTTTTTTATTTTTCATATAATCTTATGTTTTCTGGACGACAAAGACTTGCTAACAATGCTCATTCATTCTGAAAGGCACATGGCTCAGTACATTTATTAATAATAAGTAACTTTTATGAGCACACAATTACTATCAACATAAATAAACCCTCCCGCTCTTTGTAAAGATGATCTTACACATCTCTATTAGTTGATTTATGAGGGGGAAAAAAAAAAGCAAATACCCTACAATTACAAAACCATGAAAAAATAAAAAAACTTCTCTAGGATAAGACCTGTTTATTATTCATTAACAGGATAAATTCAAGTTAGTCTTCTTCTAGTTTAGTATACAGGCTCGTTTCTTATGCCGCTTTTTCCCTTCCCTATATCTGTTTTTTACAATGAAAAACATGTTTTCTCTTCTAGTTTATCCATTTCAATGTTTAAGTTAATGTTAGTTGACTTCTCTGCCTCTGAACACTATGATAGAGATGTCTTCTCCCACAGATAGAAGCTAGATTGAATCTAATAACATAAGCCAATGATGAGAGATTTGTGAAGCTAGAAATCTCAGCATAAATCCTATGAAAATACATCAAGCTACTGAAAAGTCCTAAACTTGCCAGTAAAAGGTAACATAGGGTGCTTGACTGTATATTGCCAAAAGCTATGCTCTACACTGCCATAACATACAGGAAATGAATGTAAGACATGAGAATTCCAACAAAGCATGTATGAAAAAGCTAGGGATGTCAGCATGGAGAAGCACACTGCTCAGCCAGGCAAGCCAGTATTACCACACGCCATTCTTCTGTGGAAGTCTCTCTCTTCACTGCTTAATGAATGAAGCACAGTTGCATAATTCACGGATATCAAATCCTATTGCCACATTATTCTCTCCCGCTTCTTACCCTGCAACAGTTTGGTTAGCTCTATCAGCAGTTGTTTTGCTTGTTGAAAGCTATCACCTGCCACTAAAGATTCTACCTATGAAAATGCAAGCATCTAAATAAAATACCACACAAGTTACCTGAATGTCAGAATTGCCATGTCAGACTAAAAAAGTATCATTACCAGGCAGCAATTCCTAGGACTATACAAAACAAACAGCAAAACTGTTGGAGTGCCTGAACTCAAAGCTGCAGTTGTTCAACATGCACTGTGGCCACAGAGCTGTGTATGATGAGCTCATAAATTATGGCAATGACAGCCAAAAAAACACTTAAAAGATCATCTGGAGAGAGAACAAGAAAAAGAACAGAAGATGGGAAGCAAAGCTGAGTTCTTCAAAAGACGACTTGGGATGACATGCAGCTGGTAAGGCAGGGCTCGTAATAGAGCAACGAAGTCAAAAAGCTGTTATGAATGTTTTCACTGAGCACAGATTTACTAGCACGAAGCATCCATCAGTAAGTAGCTCTTTGGCGTTACCCTGGTAGCACAATCATCATGAAGCACACAAATGTGCTTGGAGCATGTGTGGGAATCGCTGGGAGTGAATGCAGGCAGATTTGGCCATGCCGGGCAGGCATTTGGAGCTGTGGCCTGTTGGGCTGACACCCACACTGCACAAAGAACTCTCCATGGCAATGGTCACCCTGCAGCATTTAATGAGTTGTAGGAACAGCTTCAAGCTACCCCCATCTGCCTAGGACTGGCCTGCCCAAGAACAGAGATGTTCCCAGGCACCAACACCCATTTTACCTGTTCAAAGACTCAAAATATCCCAGGTAAATCACTGAGGCCTTACTTCCTGTCTTCATAGACTCTGCTGGAGCTATTTATAACTGCCATGTTGTAGCCAGGTGGGCTGAAAGTTTGGAAAGCAGCTTCACCATACAGTACTGGCCATTTTTAAAACATCCCAGAAACATTTTCTTTGAAAAGCTTTACTTAGGAGCTAAGGAGCCAAGACTTCACATTTGGCACAGAGCAAACTCAGTACTGGAGATAAAACACTGCACTTTCATTAAAACCCATCCAGACACGGCAACTTTCACAATCTACAAAAAACAGAAACTCACATTCTCGAGAGCAACTGCCCAAATCAACACTGCACAGTCTCAAAGATTCATCCTTGTTACATGGCCCACGGTACTGTACGGAGCTAGAGCAGAACTAGACTTTTTCTGCCTCATTTGGGCGCCAAGGGTGAGGGCATGCACGAGTGCTGAGAGTAGGGAATCCATCGCCTCCTGTGCTCAGACACAGGTCTCCAGCTCCTGCTGTTACCTAACAATATGCATTCACATTCAAAAAGACAACAGGACAGGCACAGCAAAGCAGAACCTGATGAAACAAACCCAATCTGGAGGACTGGACTGAAACTAAGCCAATGAGAATGGAATGAAATCAAAGAAAATGGAGAGATGACCTACAATGATTTAAGGGGTACATATCTGCTAGAAAAATGATGGGGAAAAAAACTGGGACACATAGAGCAACTGAAGGAAAAGTGTCTGCAATTGGTAAGACAGAGAAGCAAGAAGTCAACTGGGAATGTCAGGCAAAAATGCTGGAAAGAAAAGAGACTGCAATTAGGTTGATGTGTGAGAAATTAATTTGTATTCATTAATCTGTATGAGCCATAATAAGGAGTAACTGTTCATTAAGCTAACAGCACACACCATTCCCTACTAACATAGGTAAGTGCTCTATGGAAAACACACACAATCCCCCTGTTAAAATAAATAAACAAACAAAACCAAAACAACTTAAAACCTATAAAGTCTTCTGTCTCACTCAAGCACTAAAGGTGCAACAGGAAGCCTCAGTCCTGATCTCGTTAACGGATGTCTTCTGACTTCTGCACTGGTACATGCAGAATGCCATTTATGCACAGATAAGAATCCAACTATTAATAATTTTTAAAACATTTCAGTTCTCAGAGAGGAACAAGAAGTGTTAGATATTAAAAAAATTAATATTTTCAGCATAGAAGAGAACCTTAAACCATTTAGCAGCTATATCAAAGAAATCACTCAATACCACAATGACATTACCGTTTACCCTGTGTTTTAAGGAATTCTACATCTTCAAAAATGTTAAGAATACACATTATCTACTTAAACATCCATGACTTTGCAACCTATAGTACATTTAAATATTCACTAAGTATCAGAAAATAAACCTAATTCAGAAGCTGAAGGTATTGAAAACAGCATTCTGCACTGACTCAAGTAACTTGCTACATCATCAATGCACTGATGTTTGCAAATACTGCTCTAAAGGATGTAGCTGGTTTAAAACCTATCCACCACAAAGCTATGCATCTCTATTTCTATTTGTTCATTACCTACAATACTTCCCCTTCTAGAAAGGAACTATTTTTAGGTATTTTGTTCAAATAGTTTGTTTGTTTTTAGCAAAATTTGCAAAGTTCGTGTACAAAAAAATACAAAAGCTGCTCCAAAAGTAATGCCTTCCATTTAATTACATTCGTCTACAACATCAAAGATGGATGCTGGTGATATGGCAGTAGAAGCTGAATCTTCCCAACAATACATAACAACACCCTGCGTGACAGATGGCAGCAGAGGGGCAGTCCAACAAAATGGTGTCTGACATGGAAGTGCAGATGAAACAAAGGTGTGTCACTGAATTCCTCTATGTGGAAAAAACTGACGCCCACTGACATTCATTGATGCTCACTGAATATTTATGGAGACAAAACAGTGGATGTGAAGATATGAAAACCTTCTGAACAGCATTTCTCCTCTCACAGTCTTCTTGCTCTGAGCCCTCTGCATTCTATCAGTGCACGAAGTTGCCCTGTTGTTCTGCTAAGATGGTGAAAACACACCTATTGGAAAACTTTCTTTTCTAGGTAGTCTAAAAGTGAAAGAGTGAAGCAGATAAATCCATACGCAGGCCCATTGGGTCTTCCTCATATTTTACCCTTGATGTTTCTTTCTTAATGTCAGACTTTTTTTTTTTGTTGTTGTTATATTTAGAACATCTGAAGCAATATGGAAAAGATGAATAGAAAAGGATTATTCACTCTCATACTACAAGATCTAAGGAGCATCAAATGAAATTACGATGTGGCAGATCCAAAACAAGCATAAGGAAGTACTTCTCCATATCGCACATAGTTAAACTGTGGAAGTCCCTGCTCCAGGATATTGGGAAGCCGAAAGTACACTTAGGTTCAAAAGGTCAATGGCTATATTCATAGAATAAAGAACAGTCAAATTATCTACCACAGGTATATCATATCTGGCTCAATCAGTTCCACACTAACATTGCAAGAAGCTGGGCACATATACTCATATACTCTGTTTAATTTTCCTATAGTCTTCCCTGGACATCTGCTAGAGGCCTGTCAGAAACATGATACCAGAAGAGATAAGTGTGCCATCTGACCTAATTATGGCTTTTCCAAACTAAGACCATTAAAAATCCTACAAGAATTAACAGGAAAGGGGCTACTTATTAGACAAACACACCTTTTTAAACATACACAGGAGTCAGATACGTGAAGAGAGTTATCCTATTCCATCAGTACCCATTCAAAGATACACTGTTCAAAAAAACTTAATTGGGATACTAAACAGATTCCCAATTTCATACTTGATACTATAAAATCTTTAACACCATAATCAGCTCTAAGTTGCAACAGTCTGAAAAATATCACTTGTTTATATCGGAGGTGTTGAGTCAAAAAAAAATCAGTGTATGCAACCCTGATATACAACATTGTTCCTGGCACCTGCTGCAAAGAATCATTCCAAAATACTGCAGTGAACAATGTGCTAAGCATTTCCCGCTACATCTGCTTATTAATTAGCTCAACATATTTCATAATTGAATTCTACAGTATGACCTCTTTAAGCAAGACTAAAATGTAAACCTTTATCTAGGTGAAGACTGCTAAGTCTTGTGTCCTGGGTGTGACATTTTGTAACTCAGAAAGCAGCTTCCAATTGTAAATGAATGGGCTTTTTTAGAATGTTTTCATGATATATCACATTCAGGTGGTAGTATACCCATATAAAAATCATTCCAAATTATTAAAAAATGGGCTTAAGTATTCACTAAGATCACGGCAATATGTAGTAAGAATGGTTTCAGTGGATTCCTCTATACAACATCATGATTACTGTCATCTGATCATAACATAAGTGCGACTAACGCAGCTGCCATGTCAGCTTCTCTTCAGGGGCTAGGTCTTAATCATAAATCAACAGAATGACTAATTCAACATTGTTAAAACCAGCAAGTAGCTGCTTGGAGCCATTCCAGTTTTTACATCTTTCAAAAGGTCAATACACCTACTCAGACACACAATAGTCCTATCTTTCACTATGTTTTCTTCTCTTCTAGGATTGAAAAATAACATGTTAGCACTTAAACGTAAGTATGTTTTAACTAACAATTAAAATGCTCATTAATTCTGAAAGAGTGACCTAGTAAAACAAAGACAGTTTTAGTTCTCCTTTCATACCCACAATCGAAAAGCCTCTCTTTGCTGTTTTAAACTACTTCTATAGTTGTAAAAGTCTCACGAAAACATTTTACTGCTGAGCATTTCCTGCGTTACCCTTACTTTTGTTACAGCAATATTACAAATTAAGCTCAGAAATAAACTTCTTCAAGTTGAATGACTAGTCTAAATGTGGCTTACATTTCAAATATGTACCTCTGCCCTCAAAATAATAACAAAAATCACAAATTAAGTGGCATCTAACAGCAAAATATATTGTAATCATTTACATCTGCTTACACCACACAAATGGCAAAAGCCTGCCGTTAGCATCCTTCATAGAAAAAAATTATTCTGCTCTTAAATATAAAAGCTTTGCTGCATAAACAAGAGGATTTAAAGCTGTAGCAGAGTGGCTGAATGAAGGAAAATGGCAATCTTTTTGGTTCTTGTAGATGCCTTTCCCTATCACACAATGTTTCCCACTCATAAATACATGACAAATACTTCCTCAATCATTTTTTACGAGCAGGGATGCACAGGGGGTAGTCAATGGCTAGCTTGAGGGAAAATAGGAACAGCAGGAGGCAGAAACTGTACTGAAAATGGCTATGTGGTAAATTCTCTTCTGGAACATCACTCAGCTACCCAGGCTTTGATCTTTCGGCTACAATTACACTAACATCCATGAGATCTGCACATATTTTTCTTAAACTAAATTATTAATTGTAATGGAAACAGTTAAACCATTTCATTGTATGACTCCTCAATTCAACATTCTGATTTTTTTTTTTTTTTTACAAATTAAAAATCGTAATTTATACAAAGATATGCTTTCAATTGGGTTTAACTATGTCATCATCACAACTAGTCTCACAAAAAACATGGGGTGACTGGCGACAGCTAAATCACAGACTGGCGTCTCCTAAGTAGTCTGTCTACCATTAGAGTCTGGGAAATGGTATTTACTGTACAATTAGAGCCAGCGAGCTCTACCTGTAATCATCCAAATACAGGTGTGAGGATCCCTTTTGGACAAGGAAACCGATGCATCCATTTTCACATAAACTTCCATGTCTGTACTGTTACAGCAAACCTCAGGAAACCTCAACATTTGCACTCAGAAAAAAAATCACCTGACAATAACAGAATGAGTACCACTACCATGACTTTAAAGACTTTCTTGGATAGAAACAGTTTTAATGTTCAAATATTCCTACCTACAAAACATTCAAAGAACGAATAAACCAATTTAATAATTATAAAATCCAGCCAAACATGAAAAACTTTAATTATTATTACACTAGTTATCAAGTTCAATCCAAAAGTCTGTTTTTTGGGGCTGAGATTGGATGCTATTGAAAAGATTAAATTTTGTTCTTAAATACTAACACAAAATGTCTTGGAGTATCAAAAGGACAGTTTTAGTTGCAGTAATTTCACAGAATTTATTCTAATGATTTATTGGAGTTAACCATCTGACATTAATTATTGTTTTGGCTTCCAGTCTATGAATGTTTATTTTTCAGTTTAAAGCCTTCTCACTCTTTGATATCATATGGAAATGAGAAATTTTAATGGAAAATTGAAACCATGTGCATCTAAGTACTTAATGAAGTACAGGGAGAAACAGAGGGTGTACTTTAGGAGAATTCAGATATTCCGCTTTGGATACTTCTGATTTGTTTGGATGAGCTACACACATATCTGTTCACAAACATGCGTTCGTGCATCTTCAAAGTATTTCACAAGTGTTTAAAGATCTGAGAACTAAAAAAAGGCTTGTTTGTTTTTTAAACAAAACATGCTGCAACTGATTTTTTTTTCAGAGTATACTATTTAATCTGTTCTTTCCTCCACAAACTAAATATTTATCCCATCTAGAGCTTCCTATGACATGCTAAACGCTGTACTTCTCAACAGTGGATTTCCACCATGTCTATCTACCATGCTAGCCCCAAATCTTCATCCAGCTCATTGAATGCTTGATAAATACATGATGGTTGATAAATCAATTTAAGTCACACTGATGTCAGAAATACATGAAAAAAATCCTGGGCTGTCCATGACATTAAAGATCATCAAGACAGGCCTATAGACTGTAAGCGAAGTGTGTGCAGTAGCAATGAAACCAGACAACAGCAAACAGAAGTGGACTGTTAAAATATGCAATTTTGCCTGTTTGACAGCTTTCTGTGCAACTCACATAGCATTAGTCCTCTGGCATTCAATTCATTCCCTTGGAATGAAAGAGATAGTGTTCAGATGATCAGAATAATACATGATAACAATACATGCTTATTTGAATTAGTAGATCTAAATCAAATATTTTCTTCACAGCTAATGGGTTCACATAAAAATATAAGCAAGGAAAATATATTTTTTCTATTCTATACTTTCATTCATGGTTTTACCACATGCACTGTACTCAAGCAGCACGACAGTGGGAGCATAACAAACAACAGAAGTGTAGCATCAGTTTTTATTCCCATTTGAATAAATATATTTTGACTTTAACGAGCAAGGAATTATTCACTGTTGAACAAAATGTGACATGGAAACATAGATATTTATCTGAACGTACTTACCATTTGTTTTTCTTTCTAATGTAGTCTTTTTCAGAGAGGTTAACCAAATAGATCATGGGTTTTGATGTGAAAAACAAATGTTTGTTCAGAACATCGATCTAGAAGTGAAAATGTAAGAGAAGAAATTTAAAAACAAGTTATATCAATCCGAGTTAAATTAGGGACTATTTTCCTCATGGCATTTCTGAGAAGGCAACACAAAATCTAGTGAGTAGATCACACTGAAAAACAGAACTGGCAACAAATTTAACGTTCAATACACTATGGATGTGAATTCTTCAAAAAAAAAAAAAAAAAAGAACTGAAAAAAGACAGTAACAGGTTGCAAAATTAGAAGATAGTTCATGGGATAATACTTATAGCCTACCTCTTTGTCATTCCAATCATGATAGAAGCGGACAGCTTTCTTTTCATCTATTACCCAGGTTTTGATTTTGCACATTACATCCTAAGAAAAAACAAAAATAAAAACCAAGTCAAAACTCATCTGGACATCAAACAATTCTGTTCCACAAGCAAGGCACGTACAAATTAAAATTCAGTATGGACATGCTAATTAAAAATTAGATAATATAACTTAAACAATTTTTTATCATCTCAGAAAAATAAAAATTCCTGTTTTAAAAGACAGTAAAGACAAATAGCAATTACTAAAGCAATACAAATCCCATCATCAGAAAGTTAAATACGTGAGATCCAAGTATCATCTCCTGCCATCAGGAAAATTAGCAGAACTCATAAAATGTATGTAAAAATCAGTACATTTTAGATTGCTTTTCAAACTCAGTAAGACGCGACATTTCAGCATCCAGCGGGAGAGACCACGCACAATATAAACATGCCATTAAGAAAAGGGAATGGGTGGGAAAAAAACACCACGAATGTATTTTTTAAATTGTTCGCCAAAGAAATTGAGCCTATTATTGATGATCCACCCTTCAAAAAATTAATTCAAATGGCCAGAGCCCTTTTTATTCCGCATTAATTTTTCGCCAACACCTTCTCCCTCCCCCCCAAAATGAAACCTGCCAAAGCCTCCATTACACAATGGCAAGAGCCTTGCTCTGGTGACCTCCAACCAGCTGCATTCACTTTCAGAACATCTCTCTCCGCAGGAAATCTAAAGGCCTTTTAGTTAGCAAGCTAGTGTGCATTCAGAAGGAGTAACTGCAGGAAGAGCCCAATGTGCTTTGTTTCTCTGGCCTTTCTTCACAGAAAGATTAATCATCTGTGAAATGGAAACGGCAAACAGCAAGTGACACAAACTGAACCCTTCAAGCCTTTCCTCATCAGTTTTGTGGTGCTGAATCTGAAAGCTGCGTGTGGCACGGCTCTCCTTACAGGCAGGTGTTAATAAAAGGCTCTCGGGTCTGAAAGGTCACCCTTGGCTCTTCTAGGAGTAGTACATTTCTGAGTCGTCGATTTTTCTGAGAGATAATTTATGATCATGCTTTAAATAATGCTATTTTTTTTGTTTTGTTATAATTGACACAACTGAGAATTAGGGTATTTAAAACACAAAGAACCATTCCGTGAACCATTGAGCGCACAACATTTTTTACACTTAGTGCTAGGCGGCTGAGGCACATTATAAACAACCACAAATAACATCAGTATTTACTACAGCCTTTTCTAGTCGAGCAGTTGCTGCAGTGAAAAACAAAGACAAAGCTCTTCGAAATCTTCAGATCCTGATTTGAAACCCTCCAGGAACAGGACTCCCCACAGATTTTAACAAGGAAGGGGCACGCTAAAACTTTTAATGAAATCTAACATGTTCTGACGAAGAATAATCACTTTTACTCTCCTATAACTGAATTTCACTCATAAACGTTTAAAAGTGGCTAATATAACACCATTTCCTACAAGGAGAAGATCAAAGTGCTATATTACAAATGCATTATGATTAAAAAAGCACTGTGCAGCTTTGCTATTAACTGTTCTTTAAACCCTAAAAGGCTTCCCATAGATCTCACTTGGCACTGCATATACAACCTTTGACAAGTAATGTAGACCATTTTTATTCATTGCCTAAAATTGTAGGCAATTATGTGCGTCACACTGGCCACCTGCAAATTCTGAATGCCTGCTCCAGTTGTCAGAGCAAAAAACTAATGTCGGAGGGGATTAATCTAGGGGGAGAGAGTCCTCTTTAATGGCTCCAGCAGGTGAAATGGCCCAGCTGGTTACTGTGATGAGTGGCCAGAACAGCTTATGTAGAGACATGCAACAAGATTACACATAAAGAAGAAAACAGTGGTGCCATCTTATCTTTTACCCTATCTGCTTTTTATTTTTTAATTAATCGGTATAAACGAGGCAAGGAAAGCAATTCTAACGATAGGTACTTTTCATTTAGAATCTTATCTTCAGCTTTTTTTCAAATACATAAACAACAAAAAAAAAAATCAACACAATCTCAAAGATTCCTGGTCAGCAGTGAAGGAATCCTGACTGCGCGACATTTCAGGTTTTAACATAATGCCATAGGTACCTACCACGTGGTTTTTAGCGTTATAATTCCCCCCCCAAACAGCAACACATTATTGCACATAAACTACAGTTGATAAAAGATTACAGAAGAAAACATTATAGCAATAGTTGTTAGAGAAAATCTTTTAAGCTTAAGCGGCAGTAAAATGTTTTCTTTTTAATTATGCTGTAAGGGGTGCTGTGTATTGTGGAACTTCCAGAAAATTTCAGAAATCAATACAGCAAACAACATTTGCTCTTTCTAAAGCATATTTAAGCATGTAGATGTAAATCAGAGCTTCCCATCCACATTCTTCTCCCTACAGCTACATATCTAAGCCAATTTTGACACAAACATGACTTTTCAGAGTTAAGCTGTAGGTACCCAACTTTATGCAGTTTACAGCTGTTGTTCGAGAGGAACAATTCCATGGGTAACTTGAACAAGGAAGGCTGACCAACCCAAGGTGACGTGCAGAGCTGGCAGCTGAGTGCAGATCTGTTTCAGTTTTACAGAGAAACAGGTAAAACATTGGAAAGCTCTATTTAGAGAAAGGATAGAAGCTTAAAGAAAACAGAAAATCTGTTTTAAGCAAGAAGATGAAAAGAAAAAAATAGGAATTATTCCAACAGAAAAAATTCCTCTTGGAATATGTGGGCAGCTACAACATGCAGAATGTAAGGCAGAGTCCACAGCTAAAATGACACGAGTGACAGAGGAACTCAAATTTTCCTGCACCAGTGGTGGTGTCATATTCAAATGAGATTTAATACGATCCCTTAACAACAAATCTGCTACATGCTTGTGACAATATGAAGAAAGGCAACTACTCCCATATATTTCTTGTTCACTTGGCTGCCCCAATACCCCAAACAAACATGCAAAAAGCACATTTTGAAGCTGTAATTCATTTAGCACTATTTTTAGTTTTATTAATTGCTTCTATTTAGGCCTGGTGAAAGAATATGAACTGACCTTTTTACCTTCACTATCATTGTAACAGTCATTTAAACACATTTAGTCATTACTCTAGTTAACTCCAAGATGTTTAATAACAGAACATGAAGCAATGATCCGCCTGGTTTCATTAGGGCTGGCCTCCCCAGTTGTACACTTCGAGGTCAGCCTGCCACCAGCAGAACAATCCACTTCTCTTTGTTGGTGACAAGAGTACTCTCTTGTTTTTCAGCTAGGAGCATTATAGCAAGCATCATTTAAAACATCATCAAAAAAGACTCCAAAATCCAACTTACTTACGATTGCAAACGCATATGAAATACAGCAAACATCATGAATATCAAATACCACAGTTTTAAACATCAATTCATTTCTGACTATATCCTTGGCAATACACTTAGTGCACATGAATACTTGGTATACTTAGCTATATGCAATACTGAGTTTATGTCCTGTCTAGTTTTTCAAAGACAACGAGCAGTCAACACAAATGTTAAATAGGAATTTTGCAATATGTATTTATAGTATTTTGTAAAGTTGGGACATTCAAATTGCATCTAGGAGATTTATCAAGATGTGCTCACAAGACACCACTGCATAGAAAAATGTGCATACATTAATAAACTCCTTGGATGGATGATAGTAATAATGTGTGCGTATGCCAAATTCTTCTTGCAGCATGAGGGACTAAACTGAAGCTTGGAAAACTCACTTGCCTACTTGGCACCAGAGAATTGTGAGGCTTTTGTTGGAAATTAGCAGGGCATGTAATTAACTTCCGCAAATTTAATAAAGAAGTAAGCAGTCGTGAGGATTATCACTTCACACTTCAAAGTGCAAGTGAACTCTCCATGATTCTGCAGGCAGTGCAAAAGTCTCCGCTACTACGGAGAATGACTGTGAATACGACACTCTTCTCTTCCCCGGAGGGAGATATTTCTAGGAAATGTGGAGTGCTTCTTTGCACCTTATTTTGGAAGTCTTGAAGCAAACAAATATAGTAACTTATCAGCCATCTGACGACACTTGAAAAGCAAACGTGTTTTATTAAAATATTTCAATTTAGGTAACACTACACTAAAGTAGTAACTTGGCAAAGGAGATGTAATTGTCCACATTCTATCAACTTCACTGTTCCGTTCCTCTCACAAACTGTAAGAACTACCTAAAGCATTACCTGTAGCTCTTAGCTAGCACCTCACATTTCATACATGAGTCACAGCAAGCCAGCAAAGAAGGTAACAGTGCAAAGTGAACACATTCAGACTCAAGAATCTGTCTGGGTCGTATAAAAGTGTTAAATTAAAAAACAAACACTGCATACACTAAATAGAATCAACACTACCTAAACCAGTAGGCCTAGAACGTAATTGTCGATCAACAACTCCTTGAGTTTCTGGTGATGCTCCAAATAAATTGTTTGCATATTGCTAGCTATCTTTTGTCAACACCCTAAAAAGACAATTTTATTGACAGATGATGAGAGTAAATGACTATGAGGAGCACGAATCATACGTGTAGTGAGCAGAACTGTCAGAGCGATTTAGTGAAAGCAAACAATGTTTTTCAGTACAATAAATTCAAGCTTATCAGAGTACTGGATGGAGCTGCTCCTTGCTAAAGTGACTGAGACTTGAAGGTTACAAGCAAATGAAATGTTATGTTAACTAATAGTTATAGTATGTTAACTAAAAAGACTAATACAATCTTTGAGTATATAAGTATTAGTGTCAAACATGAATACTTCTACACTTTTCTGATGAAATAATGAACAACAAAAGAATGGAGAAAAGGCATAAAAGGTTTTGAACAAGTGCTTATATGTGAAGACCCAGTTGTGCTTAAATCTTACTCTTCTATTACAGCATTTTATATATATAAATAATTAACAAAAGCCTCAAAAACTCACTAACACAGAAATCACTGAAAAATGGCTGAAAAGTTGAAGCTTGACAAATACAGAATAAAAGCATATTTTAAAACATGTTTTATTTATCAACAGTAAAGACATGCAGGAGATCAAACTAGATCATTACTATGATTCCATTTGGCTTTCAAAATAGCTGTGGCGTTTTTTCAGACATGTATACAAATTACACATGTCCACAGAGAATAAAGAGTACTGCTAGATAGTAAAGCTGTGCTTCTCAAAAAACAAGTTACTGCACCCACACCATTCAACATTTAACATTTCCTCATTAACACAATGAAATATATGGTAATATATGGTCCTTCTGTTCAGGCTTTCCTGGGAAAACCTCTTTCAGCTCTACCTGGCATAACCTCATCTCTGTACTTTTCTTAGAGGCTTCCTGGCAGTTTACAAGATAGGGACTAAATTGGTAATATAAGAATTTATGATAAAAGCAATGTTTGGAAATAGCAGTACTTTTAAAGGACAACTAAGACAAAATTTCAAGTTTAAAAGAAAAGATCACATTTTTCAAATGTTTTAAGCGGTTAAATAAGCTGTAGCAGCTGGGTGCAAGGAAGAGAACAAGTCAGGTACTGCATCAACTGGAGTGACAGTGAGCTCCTCTGAGGTACAAAACAATGTCTAATCTCTTACAATTCCCTTGCTCGCTGACTTTAATAAAAATACAATGGGAGAAGTAATGGATTTAGGACAAGTGTATTATCCTTTTTTCTATTCAATACATCCTAACAGAGTCAGTACAAGCTGTACATGGTATAAGGTTTACTCAGAGCTAGATGCCAGGAGTGTTTATGAACCACTGCGAGTACTTCCACTTAAAACGTTCTAAAAGCATTCCAGACAACAGAACTCATGTTAATAAACCTCAAATTCTCCTGTGTTGGCCATCTTTACTGGTTTAAATGCATAATACACTAAAAAAAAAAAAAAAAAAAAGAAAAAAACAGAAAGATATATTCAGTCCTAGATTCTAGAAGAAAATCAAGCAGACATGAATACAAAAAGTAACCCATCTTCAAATGATGATTTCTCTCAGTTCAGAAATTCAGAAAGGGAACTTGAACTGAAAATCAAAATTACATATCTTAGACACAGATTGACCAAGCTCTTCTTACTTTGTCTACATATTCTCATTTCCAAGGAATTCCATGTGAGAATATTTGTCCTAGAAGTAAATAAAGCCAACTGAGAAAGGTGTATTTTTCAGAGCACAATTATTCAGATACAGAGATGTTTTTACATATACTGTCTACTTAAAAGTTATAACTGTGGCTTGATCTAGACATACCCAGAGATACATTCTTTGCTAAAGTAATTATTCTAATTCACTGTTCAAATCTACACAGGAAAGATCAGCCATGATAGAAAGTAAGCATTAAATTCCCTTTGTCTACTGATAATTCCCAAAGAAATCCAAACATGTATTTACACATTATGTACTTCTACCTCAGGCTTTACTACCAATTAATTCACAAACATCTGCCACGAATATATTCCTGTTACATTCATAATGTTCTTCAGAATGAACTTTAATTTCCTCTAAATACCGCATTAAGCACAGCAAATGGTCCACTGAAGATTTTAGGCATAATTACATGCATTAAGAATATAAATATTTTCTTGATTCCCTATGATTTAACATTTGTGTTACTAATTGTAACAAGTCATTGGCAAAAAGTGTGTCAATAATGTACAAGTACAATCTTCCTTTCCATCTTATTCCAGTGGAATAAACTGACCTCTCAAACTTTCGTCATAAAAGGAGGCGAAAGCAACTGACAAAAAGAAATCCAATTCACCACAGCATTTATCTTCAACTTGAAACGAAAGAAAGGTGAAAATTCCCAACTGACATCATCAGTTAGATGAAATCAAAGTTCATCCATCCGTGAGAACTCTGGCGAGCACTTGCAGTACGAGGTCAGCAAATTCTGCTCAGCACAATCCCATTCATCAGAATATTGCAGGAAGGGAAGACTTACACCCTGTTTTCATCCAGCACATTGGTAATGAGAAGCAACAGAATCTACCATCCCTCTGCTGTTTGTGATTCATCTCCCAGGTGCTATTAGTAATTTTAAATGAACAAAACCAATTTTCGAACAGCTCTTGACAAGACCAAGACATGAAATGGAAGGGAGGAGGGAAAGAAGGGGCGTAGATTACGTAGAACATATGTGCTTATATTATATTTACGCACCGTGGTTATGGTCATCGTACCAATTAATTCATCATCTACTGCAATAACAAAGCAAAGCTTGATGCAGTTCTTCTGCATTAAACGGTACTGATACAAAGACATGAAAAGGCATCTTTATTTTCATAATTGCAATTACTTTTGCTCTTAAAAATTGTATTCGGTTTCAAAAACTAACCTAATTTTCAAGTTGACACACTTTAGCGACAGAATTCAGACGTCTTGCAGAACTTACAAAAGCATCCTTTGAACTGAAAACTGGAAGTTCAAATGCAGCGGACATTGATACTGACCTATTGTAAAAGCTGCCTTTCAACTGAAAATTGGAAGCTCAAACACTGCAGGCACTGATACTGACCTAAAGATTTTGTCTTCGTATCACTGAAGTCAACAGTCTGTGTGAACTGAACTATAAATAATATTCTTGTGGTCAGATATATAAATCACAATACCATTACCACCACAAATTATTCTGTGCTGGAATTCAAGATTTGGAGCACTAACAAAGGGATGAATGAATAGCTATCAATTGCAGTGGGTCAATCTCTAAGGACTAGAATTGAATCATGCAGGAAGGGTAATGGAAGAGAATCCTGTAATAATGTTCACTTAACTGTATTTTATTGTATTAACTTGAAGATCTCCATCTCCAGGACTGAAAATCCCATAAATCATATACACACACACATATATAAATATATATTTAAAACAAGATCTATAAATATAAAAGATTCCTCAACTTTCCTTTGAAATCTCCTGCTACCCAAAATGACAGATGAATAAGCTAACAACAATGAAGTTTAATTCAACTTCTTTCTCATATCTCTGCAGATACCAGCACCAAAAAGATAAAATCAAAGCTACTCATTGGCTTTCTGAAGTTATATTCATGCTACAGTAGTACACAAAAATATCAGAAATATTTTTGTTCTACAATACCTTGTTAGAAGGTCATAGTCAAAATATTACATAAAGATACATTGAGTCTGAAAGAACAGGATTCTTAGTAAAAGTGGGCAATCATTTTTAAGTAGACTGAGAACACTTGCAAAACGCAAAAATGTGAGTGTAAAGGAAGCTATTCCAAGCCTGTGTCAACAGTACGTATTGCTGATCTTGGACCATATTGTGTCATTGATTTTTAAGTAGAACTTGAAAATTATTTCATTGATGGCTCCTTAACAGCAGTTGGCTACTTTATTTCTGCTGACAGGGGATTGAGAAATCAATTCTGTGAGAGACAGTGCTAACAGTTAACACTGTATTCAATAGCAAAGCCAGGTCATCGCACAAAGGTGAACTTACCAACTGTATACAACGTGGGCTTATGTGAAGAAAAAAATGATAATTATCAAGTCTGAGCAAAGGTGTGAGAAGGCAGGCAATTGAACAAAAATATCAGATTTAAGAATTCCCGGCTGATACAGACAGACAATTTCTTCTGTTCTGTTTTTTTCCCCATCCAGGAAGGGGGAAAGCTTTTACAGATTTCAAACTATGGAGTTACAGCTATGGAGGCTTACTGACAAAGCAGACAATTCATATTTATGACATTAGAAGAATGACTTCTACTTTCAATTAGGTTTCATGAAGCACATACTGAAATTCCCTTTGATAGCAACAGTAAGTTTACATAGGTCACACAGAGATTATAGTCTCTCTGAAATCAGTAACTTTTCCATAGCTTTCATGCTAAGCTTATTGTTATATTCAGCAAACAACTAAAGGAAAAACAAGCTCAACTAAGCTCAATACTATTTCTTTTCTTCCCTCACCTTCTTCTTCCTTCCCTAACCGTATATAGCATTTTTCCTCAATAGATTTAAAGTGTTCTAAAAAAGTGGAAAGAAATGAAAAATGCAATTCAAGTGCTAGATGTTTCTGTTCAACTGGGGAAAGAAAGCAAGTAGAAGGTCTGAAAGTGATACGGTTAAGAAAGTTTTTGATATTTTTATTTGAATGAAACACAGAACTTTCAAAACTTTGCTCAGTTAAAACTCTTAAGAAATTCTCAAGTATCTTTAAATTTCTCCAAAAAGGATGAGAAAATTATAGAAGAAAAAAACCCACGCTGCCTGGAAATATCAAGTTTTTCCTCTTTTAATTCCCCAGTTTTCCTGAAAGGGAAAATGACTATGAGCACTCAGAAAACAGCTGTTTGTTGTGAACCTCTGTTGCAGAAAGAGAATATTAGCAAAGTCTAGCATTTTAATGTTGTATCATGTAAAAAAGGCAAATCTTGAGAAGGTTTCCATTCTCTCCCAATTTATGTAGGCAAACTGTTAGAAAAAAGCCCTTAATCCACTCTACACTATTGCCTCAATGACTTTTCTGTCCTAGAAAGAGGCAGCACAAAATACACAGAATCACAGAATTATCTAAGTTGGAAAAGACCTTCAAGATCATCAAGTCCAACCATAAACCTCAGTTACCAAGTTCTACCAATAAATCACATCCCTTAGTGCCATGTCCACACATCTCTTATACATCACCAGGGATAGGGACTCCACTACTGTCATAGGCAGCCCTTTCCACAAATAAATTCTTCCAAATATGCAATCCAAATCTCCCCTGGCACAACTTCAGAGCATCTCCTTGTGTTCTATCCACTGTTACCTGAGAAAAGAGACAGAAACCTTCCTTGCTGCAACATCCTTTCAGGTCCTTTAAAGACCTTACATTGGGTTATTTGCTACAGGGAAGTGTAATCTTTAACTGTTTTACTTGTTATAGTTTCCCCCCCCCCCCACCAATCACATATACAGTGAAAGGAAACCATAAGGAAGTTATTAACTGCAGTTAATTCTGCAGGCCAGTATTTAAGTGTAAGCACAGGCCTTCTCTGCAATGCAAAACAGTAAAAGAAAAAAAGACAAGAAAAGCAGTAGAGGAGCTAATCACAACCCAGTAACTGAAAATCCAAGTGAACTCATCCCGAAGATGGAAAAGTCAGAGACTTGCTGTTATGATCTCACAACTGCACAGGTCTATTGGTAGGAAATGCATAATGAGGCCTAAAGATTGATTTACTGGGAAAAGAAAATCAACCAGACAGATCTTTCACAGACCTTTACCTTAAAAATGTCCTTTTTACTAAGGTCTACTGCCCACCTTACAATTCAAGCATACAAGTCACAAAGGAAGACGAAGAAGGAGATCCAAGATCAGCAGGACTCAAAAGACCTGATGCTCCACAGCACTTCCCTGGGAAGATTCTCTGGTGACTCTAGAGAGCAGAGTTCCTACTTGCAGCCTTTGTCTCCACAGAAGAATTTTATTTGCGCCTTTCCCTTCTGTTCAGTCACCCATTTCCATGAAACAAAAGAATTTAATACCTTTCAAACCTCTATTGTTGTTGACAAACTCAGCTGAAACTGGCCAAGTGTAACAGCTGTTACTGAGGTTAGAACTGGCAGAGCAATGCAACTTCAAAACCTCGCGTTTTCTTGTGATCACAAAGAATGGCTAAAATCCCCTAAGGAATGACAGGAAGTCTAAATTACAAACACAAAATGACAAAGTCATTTTGACAGTTGAACTACGAATTAAATAATGGTTAGGAGATTGAAGGGAGAAGCAAAGAAAAGGGTAAGAAACAAAAGCTGAGTAGAGATCAACTAATAATGGAGATGTTAAAGTTCTAATTGATTTAAAATTGCGTTTCTAGATTTGAGATTTTAATTTACTGTCTCTCTTCATTTTTGAATAATCTGATGTTTTCTGTTTCTAAGCACATGCCAACTTCCTGTAGCTATAAAATGAGTAAGAATAGGTCTGTTATGCAGCAGTAACTGTACCTATCCATTAGGGTTACATGATGACATTAAGAATTTTAAATGCACTTTGATTACATCTTCCTGACATCAAAAAAAAAACCAAAACCTGTCGAATCCTTTCTTGGCACAGAAAGAATTATTCAGACAAGCACACTTAAAATCTGGACAAAAACGTTTCCATTGTGAGAAACAGGTTTTTTTCCAGAGGTGACTGCACAAGGAAGTAAGCAAAAGGAGCTCACCGATTTGGGCAGAACAGCATTATACCTACCTTGTTTTCATTTTCTCATCTTAAAGCAAAATATAGCCTCTGTCCAAACTTGGAATTTACTATGGACAAGATTTTTGCTTGTCTCTAAGATAAATTTAAAAATGCAAGATGCTATTTGGAACGGTAGGCTTAAGTTGCAGTGTTCCTCTAAGCAGATGCAACTATATATGAAAGCCAAAAATCACTGCCCACATGTTCTCAAAACATGTTGATGTGTCAGGTGACCTGAAGGGAAGCACAACTGATTCTCTCTGTCTTTTATGAAAGACTTCAAATGGTCCAATGTTAGCTGTTTTTTTCTCACCTACATCAATCAAGGAATAGAATACTTCTAAAGCCAGACAAAGACTAGTTCTTCACCAACAGAAACTACCAAGGAAGTGTTTTTTATCACTGCATCATGGAGAGGGATATTTGATTTCAGATTCTGTTCAATGCTCAAGACTAGCTAGGGCTAAAAAAAACCCAGTGCGCTTCAATATTAATAAACTAAAATACCAGCACTGATGTGACAATTTTTTTTATTAATTGCTATCTAAAAAGATATAAGATAAACCAGTATTTTTCACTTCATAATTACCAAGCATAAATAGCTTGTTCTCATATTGATATGCTGTTGTAATAATTAGAGAATACTCTTTACATATAGCACCAGAAATATCTTTAGAAATTTCATGAAATAAAGAAAAATTAATAACTAGATTACTCGCAAACTCTAGTTGACTAAAAAGTCAAGTGGCAGTAAAATAATCATTTGCAAAAATATACTTAAAGCTGATAATTATTATATATTTCTAACCTACAAAAAAAACACCATTGTTACCCTGTGACAATTGAGCTCATTTAAACAGATTTCCACAACTACATTCAAAAATGAAACGAAGACAGCTAGTTGAAGTTAACATGCACTAAAAACACAATAGTGCAATCAGATTAAGAAGGTACATTCACTTGGTAGAGACGCTAGGAATACTGGCATCAGAGTGGAACTTAATAGCAAGAGTAATTTGGAAGTGACTGCTAGACTTTGAATCATGACGAAATCCCTGATCTAAGTTTGATGAAGCACTGGCAACTCTAATAAAATAAGCTGTCAGCAAGAAAATTACAGTTACCCCCACGCCACCCTATCTTGGTAGGGGGCTTGGTTTAAGGTCCCTTCTAACCTTAGCCATCCTATTCTATTCCAATGACTTTTATAATTGAAATCTTAAGATTTAAAAAAAATTTCAATACTTATTTACACTAAAAGACACATAAAAATAGCAGTAGAGTTTTGTATTATGCATGTGGGAAATCATTAGCAAAATCCAACAATACAAAAATTTGAATTCAGTGCAGACAGTAAAAAGTTATCTACTTTTATACTCACATATTCAGGTTTCAACTTCTTGTCTCCTCCTCTCACAGCTACTTTTTCTAGCTTGTCTATACTCTGAGTGATCAGTTCTTCATCTTTAAGTCTAAGTTCCTCATGTATTATTTCAATGTCTCGAACAGGATCTACACTTCCTTCCACGTGAGTGATATCATCATCTTCAAATGCTCCTAAAACAAGAGAAAATTTATGTACTAAGCCAACAAGACAGAATTTAAAACAGATTATCAAGAATAACAAGAGTTTGCAATGAAAAAGTCAAGTCAGCAGTCTGTCTTACTGACTATACACAAGCATTAGAGGCAATATTTTATACTATACAGTTTTAGATTGTTAATTTATGTATAAACTCACAAATACAAAGATTTATACACATAGATACAAAGCACAGCATTATGCCATTTCAGGAGAGTACTTATGGCCAGGCTGAATGGGACTCTGGGCAGCCTCATCTAGTGGCTGGCAACTCTGCCCACAGCAGGGGAGTTGGAACTACATGATCTTTAAGGTCCCTTCCAACGTAAGCCATTCTATGAGTCTATGATTAAGCCATCTTTAAGAGTTTTTTCTAATACGAACAGAGACTAAAGCACTTTTCTGAAAATTGGTATCACTGTATCTAATGGTATCTTACCTACCAGTAGCAAACACAGCAGTCAAATTCAAAATTGTAGAACATTTTAGCACATACAGTAAAAGACTCGTGGAAAGAAAACCTTACAAATCATCCTGGCAACCCTCACTGGCTAACCAATTTTATGCATTAAGAAAAAAAGAAGTTCTAGACAAAGAATTCTGAAGTTCTGAATGACTCTTAGTGTTTCCAAGGGAAACGGGGTTTAGGAAAAAAAAAGGCCTGAAATCATCTGGCAGACCTCTTCCCTGTTTCAATCTACTTTATCACTGTGGTTGTGACGGTGATTAGATAATGAACCACTCAGACACACAATTTACACAGCAGCTAATTTCATCGGCCTGATTTGAGGGTATGGTTTTTAGGGGGCC
Organism: Chrysolophus pictus; assembly: GCA_037305975.1. Classification (NCBI taxonomy): domain Eukaryota; kingdom Metazoa; phylum Chordata; class Aves; order Galliformes; family Phasianidae; genus Chrysolophus; species Chrysolophus pictus. Next base: position 20,600,717 of record CM074582.1, read on the forward strand.
ATCAAAGAAGCAGATGAAGGTGCATTTGTCATATATGAGTGACAACCATTCACACTATCTGAACAAAATGGTGCTGGCCCTTATTAGAAACACATGCTATTATCACATATTTAAAGTGCAGTTGAAGCCATAATTTCAAATTGCCAACTGGAAACATAAGGGTAAAACAACCAGATATTACTGAAGCATGTGTGCTGACTTCATGCCCTTCTGAAGACAACGTGGCAAAATAATTCAACTAGGGTTTAAATTATCAGATAAAAAGCATTAAAAATACGTATATAAATATTTAAAAAAAAAAAATATGTACAGTTTATTACTTATTCCTGGAACCATTTTCAGGGTATTTATGCACTTAACCTGTAACATTAAATATATGTCTCACAAATAAGTCATTATGAGAACTTTATTTAAATATTAGCAAAATGAAAATAAATTGCTTTTTTGCAAGGAAAAAAAGGTAATTTTTGCACTACCTATAAGATAGGAAAAAAGCTGAACTACAAACAACTCCTTAACTGACAGACAGCTAAGATTCTTCATTGTCACACATATCTTAAACTTCGGTTTCCTTTCTAACTTACTGAAAATAGTGGTTTTAGCAATAAAGATTTCACCATCAAAACAGATTGTACGCAGGTTTAAAACGTTGCTGGCAGTCAAACATCAAAATCATTTTCAGACAAATACACAAAAAGCCTTTAAAACAGAAGTGAGGGGAAGCTCCCTCCTTGCCCATCAGCTGTCACTCTCCAAGAATGATCCTGGAGTCCCCTGGTACAAAGAAAAGCACCTCTGCAACAGATGCAATCCTGAGGCTGGCTGCAATGGGAGAACAGGCTGCTCTGTCAAATGAAAACATGCCACACTAACTCAGACCAGTACAAAGCAAGGAACAAGGAATATAATAGTCATCTTCCATAAACCCTGTTTGTGCACAGCAGTCTGCAATGGGACATGGGATGTCTGCGTGCACACACACAAGAAAATATCATTCTACAGATCTGTTTAGATTCACAGGGGATTTACTGAATTAAAAAAAAAAAATGTAACCACAGCAATCAAAAACTCTTCTACCAACACAGCTTTCTCAACAGATAAAAGAGTATTTAGCTGTCTAAAAAAGGAAAAACTTCATATTTCATCCTTGTATTAAGAAAAAAGTGTACACTGCCATCTAAATAGCACATTCTCGAGATGTTCACATCTTCTTGCTGAATTTAGTGGTCTTAAGAACAACAGCAACAACAACAAAAAAAAAACACTGTAAAAGTCAGGAGAGAAGCTCTGTGCTCAAGATCCCATACTTACAACTATAAAAATAAAAGGTGAGTGGACTGTTTAGGTTTTAAGGAAACTGGCTCCTAAAGTGAAAAACAGCAGCTAGGAATGTAAGTCTGCTTCAAACAGTTTTATGCTCTCTGGGAAATGCCAGTATTCTATTCCACAAAGAAAAGGAATAGGTTTACCTCAGAGGTAGGAAAAAATAAGTGCATAAAACAGGTTTGCTCAAGAAAGTTTCAAAAGAAACATTTCAAAAATTAAAAAGCCCTAATTGAGTGGAAGAAAATAAACAATCAGCAAATGACAATGATCTTCTCCAAATGCATTTATAAAGAGAAGGGCAGAGTGGACAGTGTGGGAGGAAGCAATTCTGGAAAGTCTGAACTATGTGAGTAAGAACAGGATATTGATCAAAGCAAAATGCACAGCCATATAGGAAGGTACATGGGAAACCATAATCAGTAATTTGTGGAACGGATTATGAGTTCTCCGGTGTCTAGTGTACCCCACCAGAAGTATATTTTTATTAAAGGTTTATCACCCTTTCAAACGAAGTTGAAGATATTCACCTCTTTCTTCAGTTATCCTAGCAAGGAGCCTTTTTTCAAAATATCCCCAGAAAATACCAATGAATCTGCATTTGAGCTTGAAAGGCAGACCCCTCCCACTTCCTTTGGCGTAAAAGAACAAGGCCCATAGAGTTGAAAACATGAAGCTTGCTGTAAGCAAGTCTCCTGTGGTAAATTCCCGTAATATTTCAGTGGCATGCTACCCGAACAAGGCAAGGATTTTACAAAGGACTATATTAAGCTTAACTACAAAGTTACGAGAAAAGGGGAGCTTGGAAATCCCCACTGCCAGCTACCCAGCACCCTCTTCAGCTGCCAGCAGGCCCAAGCATAAAGGATTCCTCAGTTGCAGGGACTTATCCCCGGCTGTCTTATTTGGGCTGGCTGGGCCCACAGTGCCATCAGGCAGCGCAGGTCCTTTTCCAACAGCCACGGAGCTTTGCAAGAGCAGATCTCTTTGGAGTACCCAGTTAGTGATGACACCTATTTACAGGTGTTCAAATGTAATACTAGGAGGGAAAAAAAAATTTTAAAGACACGTTAAAGAAGTAATGCAGTGACAGTTGGTTCTGTGCTTTGCTTCCAAGTGACACGGGACAACTAAGGATGGGAAAATAGGATGTCTGCCTGGAGATGTGGAAGCCAGACTGGTCTTGTAGTGGTGAGGCATAGGATCTGCCTATCTGCCATGTCCTGGCAGCAGCAAGGCCACAGGCTGCATCATTTCTTCTTCACATGTAAAAGTAATAACAGATAAATATGTATACAGCTCAGAAGTAATAACAGTCACATTTTCAACAGTATCATCTAATGGCATGCACGTTTCTTTCCATTTCTTTCAAGAATCAGCTTCAAAATTCTTTGACAAAATTTACCTCTCAGCCTCCCAAGATTTTTGCATTGCTTATGTTATACCTGTCAAGATCTGATGACTGTATGTTATGTATTCATCTGAACAGAACCACTACACTTAGTTACAGGCTATCATCAACCAATTCATTCTCTTGCTAAAATCAAGTCATCCAATTACTCCTTGACTAATCAAGGCTGTTTTGGCTTTTTCTTTTTTCAAAAGGTACTCAACAGCATAAACAGCTCACTTACAAGAAATGGAAAGGGGCTAATCAGCAGAATTATTGTTTTGCTGCCACAATTTGCAGTATTTAAATGTAGTTGCTGATTGGACTGAAAGTTTTATGATATAGCATATCATACTAGTTTGATGCAAAAACAAAGCTGCCTATAGCCTGAACTTTATTGTTCCTATTTGCTCCAAGCTGCTACTAAAATGCTAAAATACAAATCAAAAGAATACTACAAGACATATTTTATTCCAGTTCTAATTGCAATTATGGAAATTAATTAATATCTCCAAGATTAATTTATACTTGATATGTCAGTTGCTTCATTTCTTTAATTACTCTTATCCTTAAAACAAAATTGAACAAAATATTTGGCAAATACTAAGTTCCACATAACAGCATTTTGGTGTTTTTATTCATCTGTGAAAGGTAGGTAACTGCATTGGTTTATGCTATGTTATAATTAAGAGGGATATTCATGACTTGATCAGAATCTGAACTGCATCACAAGCTGAAACTCCCATCAGTATTTAGGGTAACAAACAGCCTTTTTTTTTGTCAGTAAGCTATCAAAGAATGTTTAATAACACCACCAAAAAATAGATCGAGAGAATAATTGATACTTGCACTTCCTCGCAAGCATACATTCAATGACTATTATCAAAAAGAGTTGCTCATCACAGTACATACATCACAATATGGATATGTACCCTGTTATAAGCCCTGAAATAAATGAGCAGTAATACCTATCTGACATTTCACTGGGGTAGGAACTGAGGAGTGTACAAAATGAAACAAAACAGAGTACCTTGAGTGGGGGCTTAGAAGCAGGATATTTTTGTGAGTATCAAACAAAACAAGACCACAGATGTCAAAAACATGAAGTTGTAAATAACGTCTCTATTTTAGTTTGTCTGACATTATCCTCGATATTATGAAGAAATGGTAAAAAAGATACCACCATTTCTAATGGAGGTACATTTAACATTATTAAACTTCGTTGGCAATACATTTTACTATGCATACTCACAATTAGAAGGGCAAAAGAACACTGTCTGAGTCAACATACTTTACAGATTCTTAAATGCAACAAGCATTAATAAAGAACCAACAAATAAAGTAGGTTTAGCACGTTTTCCCTTGCAAGCTAATTTCAAGTAAAATTAATCACCTGTAACACAAACCTAATATTCCTTAAGCAGAGCAATTTTCAGTTCAAGATGCACCTGCCTACATCTTCAACATAAGCAAAATCAACTACAAAAAAAACTTAAACAAAATGCTGTAGTAAACCTTGACTTCTGAAGAAAGAATTTTTTCAGATATCTTCTGTGGCTTTGTTTTGTGCCACAGCCCTTTAAGTTTTGTCTTCATAAAGCCCTAACTAGTTGTAATCACTCACAGTCTAATTGTGGACATTTATCTGCTTTTCTTATGCATAGAACATAGCTATTAAAGCTGAATGGTGATGGTGTGAAGTATAGGTTAAATTGGGTGAAATTAAAGCAAATTACTCTGGGATGTGGAACTCTGAAAATAGAAACCGCCAATGATTTGCAACCCTCTTGATGATCAGCTTCACAGAACCCTAAATGACAAGAAAACTTACATATTTTAAAGTTAACTAGATTTTTGTAAAAAATAATATGTATAAATTTATTTAAAATGCAAGCAGACACCGTAGCAATAATTACTTTGTTTTACCTGCACTGCAGAAATACAAGAATAGGTTTTAATTTCTATTAAAAACACTTGTTTTTATTCTCAAGTTCAGCTGATTTCCAGTAACAGAAAAACAGTTCAGAATATTAGCCGTAGCATTAATTACTTTGAACACAAGGTTATAGTTTATGCACACCATATGTCTGTACAGACACGGGACAGTAAAAGCAGCTGCTTTAGGCTCTCCCGGCTGGTACGGTATTAGGACTCAAATTCATTACTTATCCATAACAAAGGACTAGCGGCTACATTTCCCCTGCTGAGCCCTAATACTGCACCAGTCAGGGGGGTGCAAAGTTAGATCCCCTCCCCAAAAGTCTGAAATCGCAGTTGAATAGCAGTCCTTTCAATATCAAACCTATTGGGAGTATCAAAAAAAGGCAAGTCTATTTCTGCACAGGGACACACACAATGAGAGCATGTAGCAGCAATACAGGATTATAAATGACTGCAGTATCAACTTCTTGAGCACACAAAGAATTTATATTTGCATAAAAGTACTTGTCAAGTAGGTACTTCACCGAGTCAGGGATGAGAATTACAACCTCCGGAGGAAAACCTGAAGCAAAGCAATTCACTTAAGGATGTATAAGTTTGCAGAAGAAACCAGAATTTGGTTCCTAGTGGAAGCAACTTTAACAGAGAAAAGTTGTTACGAAGAAAGTAGTTCCACCGAGCTTATCTATAATAACCTGCTCCAGAGGCCATATCCTTGGAAACCTGTGACAAATATTAGTGATTTATTTCTGATGTAAAATGTGTTTACTTGCCATTGCTCTTTCATCCTAGCACCACTGGGATGTAGTCAACACTCCACAGGCAAATCCTTCTACCTGCTGAGATTTGCTATCAACTTGGTCGCACTGGGTAAAGAACATTATTTGAAAGCTGAAGGAATAATCTTGGAGCCCTTCATGCCTCCATTTGCGGAGGGCTCACTCTTATTGCCCGTGATCACATATTTGAAATACTATCACCGCACTGTCCACCAAGTAATGTTTGGGACAAACACGTTGCAAGACACTTTGTTCAAGATCACATCATGCAGTAATTTGCATGGATTCATTGTTGTAAGACTCTAGAAAAGGCAGCACTCGAAGTAAAACTGTGAGATAGATGTCACACCACACAAATTAAGAGGATTCTATAGGAAAAAATAGACTCTGCTCGTATTTTTCCAAAACACGACTGTGCTAGTCGGAAGAAGGGAAGCCTGGAATCTAGCCTAGGTCACTGCAAAATTTCCAAAAAACAAAAAAGACTGAAGAATGCTAATCTTTGATGAGTACTCTTGTCAGCCTGAGCTCAGCAACATTTCATTTCTCTGTGAGTTAAAGCCTTGAAAAGAAAAATAAACAGTAGCGAGGGAGAGTCTCCGCAGCGTCACCCTCCCTACTCAGCATTCACAACAGCATCATCCAAAAAAAAAAAAAAAAAAAAAAAAAAAAAAAAAAAAAGACAGCACGCTTGGAAAGGTCCTCCTACAAACCTTTGGACAGCTTCTTATACATCTCTGGGAGCCACATTTCCAGACCTCTCACAGAAGACAATGTTTCTACTCAAGACTGGAACTCACATATTTGTGATATATTTGTGATTTGATGTCATCTACAATGTACAAAAAATAGTTCCTAAGTGCACATTCGCATTACCTTCACCACCTCCATGATACATGTTATGCACTTTTGCTGACTGAAGGTCAGTCTCTTAGGACTTCTCTATATGAATGTGCCAATCTCTAAACAGTCAGGCTGAACTGGAATTCCTGGGAGTCACTATAACAAGATCTAATTACTAACAATTGCATTTTTAAGACAACATTACTTGGTAAGTCACAAACACCAACAAGCAACCCACAGGGCAACTCTATTTATCCTCAAATGACCGGATATACATTCTGTTTACCCATGGGTAGTTCATTTGGGTCACAGACTGATTTTTACCAATCATGCAGATATCTAAAAACATTTGAGCCTTCAAGTTCCAGTCGGGTTTGGTACAGCACCACATAGCGGTTACCATGACTCCTATCGAAGCACTTTGGATCCTTAACACTGCAAAGTCCATGCAGTTCTGCAGTCCTCAACATGTTGGAGTGTTATTACTCTTTGTAACATAATGAATAGAGAATGAACAGCTCATTTCAGCACAGAACATAAAATTACAAACCTCCTGGAACCCACGGTGAAAAGTATAAAGAATTACTGAAAAATTATTTCAAATGAAGCAACTTCTCTTCAAAAATGTCTGAAGTAATCTTAAGTTACATAAATACCTAGACAAAACTCAGTAAGGAAAAAATTTCAGCTACAAGAGCTTAGTTATCTAAGCAGTTCCCAAATATTCTGAAACTTAAAATTATACTGTTGTTACAATAAAACAAGAGTACTACAGAAGTGTCAAACTTTCACGCAGTGCCTTACAAAATGCTATCAAAAAATTACAGAATTTAGCACAGTGGAAAAGGCAACCTGTAGTCAAACAATGACTAGTCTATAAACAGAGTAGCTGCCTTTTTTTTTTTTTTTTTTTTTTAAGAACAGCATTTATAAGAAGTTGCAAGCTCAATTTATGACATGCTGACAAAAAACTTTTTATTCTATGTATCTGAATGTTTATCTTTTGAGGATCTTTGCACACAATGGAAGGGAAGAGGAGTAAACATAACCTAAGGAAAGGCCAACTGAATTATAACAGAAACGATGGGTGATGAAGACTTAAGCAAGCAAAAATTGTTTGATCAGTGCCATTCAAAAAAAAAAAAAGCAAAACGTTTATCATTCAGTTTACTGTATAAAAACGTGCCTTATCATACACCCTTCCTTCTGGACATTCCAGTCCACATTCAGAACATAATACATGATGTAATGTTAAGACAGTTCATCCAGATATCTCTTTTGTATATCAAATTTAATTTTCAGAGTTCTGCCTACTTCGTTTATATTAACAGAATTGAAAACAAAAAAAATCATTGGCTGTTTCAGAGACTCCTTGTTCTTCATACAGTATTTTTCGTATACAATGACTACTTTTCAACAAAACTAAGCATATTGCTTGTACAGACTTACTCCAAGGAAAGTGAAAAACTCACTTTTTTGTACATTATTTCAGAGAAGAAATCCTGAACGTTCAAGGATTTGCTTTTCTTCCTAGTAAGCCTTTATTTCAACAACAACTACGCTGTGGAACATTTCAGTTCTGCAACTATCTGGCACCATCTAGTAGCCAGTGGCATTGCCTTTACACAATTCCATTAAGAAAACCTATGATAAGAGATGATATTGAACAGATGTGCAGTGAATATAACAAATTTCTCTTCCTATCTGAATCTCATATGGTCAAACATATTTTATGTAGAATGAGATAACTCCAGACAGTAATTACTTGTACACTGAGCACATACCTTCTGCCTTTCTTGAAAATGCACATTAAATATTTGTGTACTTTTAAGTTGTCGAGGAATTTAAGAATCGGCTCACTGATTTTAGCAATGTTTGGCAATCACATGCTCTATGCATGTATATGGCAAGTAGTTTCTGTTCATTTTCTTACACTATCCTAAAGAGCCTCACTTAAGTTAAAAACTATGAAGGAAAACATACACTTTGATTAGTTTTAATCCTGGACATAGGGAGTGCTACTTATTTTCTGTAGATGTTTAAGCAGAACAGTTGGTAGGCCCGAAAACGGGATGGGAGAATTATCAGCATATTGAGGCTACTTCGCTATGCTCCCAAGGCATGAATTGGTAGAAATCTCCCGTTTCTAACAGTCCTGCTCCTTTAATCTGCAAACAATCACAAATACAGAGCCCCACCATTCTGCTCCCTGCAAAATAAATATATAAATGTGATACTTCTGCAACATCTAAACACCGCTTTTTAAGCTGAAACAGTTCTTCTCCATTTGCTTCAAATGTCAAACCCATCACAGGAAAAAATGTTGTTTTTAAAAGACTTTCCCAACGAAGCAGTTCATTTCTCTGCCATTTAGCTCACTGTATTTTTACAAGCACCAGGCTGAGCAAACTATGATTGAGAGAAGCCATCTTATGCACATTGCTGTTGTCCCACATCATTCAGAACAAACCTTTTTAGATCGTTAACTACCACAGGAGTGCTGATTACACAGGCACCAGCAATTTCCTAACCAATGACCACCTGAACAATGATGTGTTCAGCTTCTCAGACCCTGAAGCCTTTCAGAGGTGAATCATTTCACAGTTTGGAACTAGATCTCCATAGCAACTTCCCTTTGAGGGTTTTAGAATCACCATCCCGTAATTCTATGATCATCAAGCTCAACCATTCCCAATGGTTCTTTTCACAGCAGATGGAAAAGGAAGCCTTGAAATTTTACAGTCTATTTCAAGCAATTCATCTGGCAGCCTATTAGAATTCAAAATATTTCGACCTTCAATCACAAAGCATGTTATCTGAAGCTGTGGTGATCTCAAGTCAAGACAAGCAGACGTTTTAGTCTAATCATCCATGATGAGAAGAGACTGACAAAAACTCTTAATTCAACCACCATCAAAATGCTTATTTTAACTGCATGAAAGTCTTTCAACAGGCAATGAAAACACACCATGTACCATTTTATCACAACCTTCCATTCAAGGGAAATATGAATTCTGAATATTGGCATGGATCTTTGCACTCCCGACTGCTTTTGAACAAATATCTGCTTCCTGAAGTCGCTATAAATCCAATCTTATCACATTATTTTCAACAGCTGTCATGAAAAATGATGGGAGCAAACTGCAATTAAACTTCTCACAACTGAGTACAATAATGCTGTAAGTAAGTTACTTATTGATGGATCCAGTTTGTCACAGACACCTTCTAACAAAATCAAATCTGAGAAAATAAATACCAATTAAATTATGAAAGCATAGCATCAGTTAAGATCTTGAAACAAAGCTCAGTTTGATAATCATAATCAAAGGGAGATTTAAAGTTTTTTCCCTCCCAATTCCCAAACCCAATTCTTTCTGTTGAAAGAAACATTTTCAATCACTTAAATGTTAAATAATCACAAGTGCTATTAGGGATACAGCAGCTTTAAGTCTTTTCACTTATATTTTTTAATCAACCTGAGATTGAAAGCAAATTCAAATCTCAGTTATACTTTATCATCTTAGTAACAGCACTCTGTAAAATTTCTTCCTTTTCCCAAAGACAAAAGATGCTCTTTCCTATCCCCAAATGCAACCCTGTAAGGCTAACTCTAGAAATACTTTATTCTTGCAACTACATTATCAACAAAGCATCAAAATGCAGTACTGGAAAATCACTAAATACACAGACAAGATATCTGGTGGCTACAGAATTTCAGACTTACAGCTTTCCCTATAAAAAATCGCCACCAATAGTATTTAAAAGGATCTGCAGTAAGTTTAGTTAGTAAACAATATACGTATTTTTAATCACTACTTAATGGCTTGACAGTGAGACTTAAGACAGCAACTACGGCAATAGGTATTACTTTTAAAATAAGCAGCGTTAAGAATCCACCTGTATCAAAGCTCCAGTGAACTATTATAAACAGTAAAATAAAGTCTAACGTAGCTGTTAATTTCCCTTACAATCTTTGTGGAAGTAAGAACACTTAATGCTATTATTTTCTAAGATCAAAGAAGTGCATATTCAGAGTTCCTAAGCAGTCAGTTAACTGAGACAGCATCCACAATTCTTATCCTTTCTTACAGCACTTAAAATGCCACATTTTACTAGGCTACAGGGAAAAAACTACCAATCAACCCCCAGCCGACCTCACCCTTCTATGTACTGATATTGTTTGGCCATACTGCTACTCTACTTTGACTCTTCAAGAGAAAAATTAAAACACAAACCAACAAGATGATCTTAAATATAACAACTTATTAAACATTTGTTTATTTAGAGCCGGTATCTTTTGATACGTTGTTTTGAAAACATTTCTTTAAAAGAAATGATGAAAATCTTCGGAGAAAAAACAGGTACAGTACAGGATTTGTCTTCATACATACACTGCAGGATTTTCAAAGCTAGCTCATGATCCAAATTATACAGCTTCCTACACTGAAGTTCTTGAAGAACTGAAGGGATGTTAACATAAGCACAAAATTTAACTAGGAATAAAGCTAAAATTTCAGATACAGAGAAGAAAATGAAGTCATACATCAGCTAAAATTGTAAGCTGTTTATTTCTGTGTACAATTAACTGAAACAACTACTGATCCTATTCTAGCAATGTGAGAAAGAAACGTGAGGGAAAAGAGCTCTTGAGTATTCAAAAGCACCTCTGCCTGCAAAGACCAGAGATTAAAGCACGTGAACAATATTAGAATTCATAGTGGTTTTCAGTGTTAGATCAGTTATATCAGTGGCTAATATAAAAATTACTTTAAATAACTTTCTGCAGGGGATAAAGTAGTTGTAGAAAAAATTTAACAATATCAAAAATTCTGCTTAAAAACAGTTTTTCAACTTTTGAATTTTAATATGTAAAAAACCTCAAATTTACATTATCAGAAGCTTTAAGTCATCTATAAAGTTTTGGTATTTTTAATAATAACAGTTAAACAAACATCACAATCTTTAAGTACAATCTTTAAGCTTCACTGTTCTACCTGAAATTGAATGTAAAACCACCTAGGAACACAAAGTTATTTAAAAATTTGCTAATTAAAAAGTATAGCTATCACTGCAACGTTACTCAGATGCACAGTCAGAGGTACACGTATGTAATTTATCTACTTGTAACGTACCTATTACAAAACGTAATTTAACAAGAGCATTTCAAAAGTATTCTTAAGTGATAGTAAATGATAAGTATCTTGGATTGCACAATTAGACTGTCAGAAAAGAATGCCTATTAGTAATACACACATAAATCAACCAAGAGTTACATCTTTACAATCTTTCTTATGATTATGCACAATTATGATTCAAAGTATTTTACCAGATATTTCTTGTAAATAGTAATTTTAAAATTGAGGAGGCGATTCTTAAAATTGTCTACAAATACTCAAGACTGAGGCTGCATTTCCAGCTACTCCTCCCAATATTCCTATCGCCATATCTGAAAAACCTCACCTTAAGCACAGTAGTTACATATTAGCTCACCATTTAACAATCTAGGATAACCTTAAGTTTATTTCATAACATATAATCAAGCAACATACGGTAATTAAAGCACACCGAAAACAGCAGTTACTAGCTAATTAACATTACAGAAACACTTTTCTTAATGATAGAAAAAGACAAAGATGTTATAAAGTACAGTAGCATAAGAAACAGTTTGCTACAAACCTTTTTGTTGACAATGTTAAAAACCTCAACTAAGCAATTTGAAATTGCAGCATTTTGCCAAATAAAAATGCCCAGCTAAGGGATGCATGGTTAGGGAAGTGGTTTAGGGATCACCTTTTCAACATGCGGTTCACATAGGACAAGCACTGCTATTGCAGACCGTTGCACCCCTAAGCAGGGCTCAGCATTTGCAAACATCCAACCGCTTACATTCTATCCTCATTTATGCAGAGGTTCAGCAAGAACTTCTGCTACTATCATGGCAGAGAGACACATTCAGTCACCGGCACGCGCTAGGCTCCTGGCAGGCCAAGCAGCGGAGCACAGGCCTAGCTGTAGCCATGCTGCCGTGGGCCTCAGTGAGGAGACAGCTGCCAAGACACATGCCGTGTCCTCCTAAGTGCTCTGCTTGGCAGCCAGCATCACCTCAGCTGCACACTTTGTCAGATAATTGTTTTACGTTTCGCAATTAAATTACAATTCACAAACAGCAGCAATTCCCTTTCCGTGCTCTTTTTAAACCCAATTTCTATTTATTACATCCTATTTCATAGTAAGTATTAATAGTAGCACCTAAAGAAACCTAAAAATGCATGCATCGATACTTTCACGTGAAAATCCCTTCTGATTTTTAACCCTCTATTTGTATCCTACCACTCTTCACCTGTTTCTATATATACTTCTCCCATTATTTTTCTTTTTTATTTAACATTAAAATTTTTCAAATTACAGGACATATAAAGGTGCATTAACTTCCACCATAACTTCACGATTACTAAATGGGTATACGTTGAACCGTGAATTCGTTGATGGTTAGTAATAAAAGGGTCAGGCATTCCATAAAATTTGGCACACAGCCATAGGTATTTGGGGGCTTTCAAACAGGAGCAGGACAGCGCACAAGCCCCAACACATGGCCACCACCAACAGATGGCAAAGCACCCATCTCACCAGCATTCCTAATGGCTATAAGCTGGCAACAGTATGTACATCCATCTAGAGGTTTTTGTTTTGAAATCCACAAGCAGGGCTTACATAAAGGATTGCTCAAAATTCTGAAAGTCTGCAGGTCTCTACATGCGAATGTCACACCTGTACAGTGCAACAATGAAGTTAGGCAGCCCAACAGAAATTGTCCTTTTGCAGGGAAGCATGTATCTGAACACACCACCTACTCACCACTTTACTCTAAAAAAAGATGCATCTGAAATCCAAACCAGTATGTTCCTTTTACCTGAACACTACCTTAGACATCACCCCTACCAATTTTTTTATTTACTTTTATTTTTAATTTTTTTTTTAGAACAGGCTATGATATAAACTCTTAAACTCAGTCAGAAAAGGCTCTGAAAAATACCATCTTGGTTGCTAGCTCAGCACGCATCATCTTTCATTCGAGGTCTGGTTTGATAGTGATTTTATTCTCTTGATAAAATAAACCTAAAAGTCACCTTAGAGAGAATTTTCATTCTGCCTATCCTACAACAATCTGGCTTTCAAAGAAATTCTCCAAAAGAAAATCTCCACACTGATCACCACACTCAAAACTTCCAGCAGTCCTTTCTTATTATTCCACAATTTCAAGCATGTCCTTTTTCATCAACACTTATATCTATACTAAAATCTTCATCCAATTACTTTAACAAGATTCCTTGCTTTTTTTTTTCCTTCAAAAGCTAAATGTTATCATGCACCATTTAGTTTGGACGTGGGCAATATCCGGTATTACTTTAGGGTTTCTTGCTTGTAGATTCTCTAAACAGAAACTGCTGAATTACAACTCTGATTTTTCTTCACATTAAATGAAAACAAGCTGACAAAGGCAAACAAATGTCAAAGGATATGAGGAAGGTTCAATGGATACGAGGAAGGCGTACACAAATTTAAGAACACGCACAGACACCTCTGGCAGTACTGCTACAGGCAGCCCCAGCACTCACGGTCAAACACCACTGCCAGCTCATGGGTTACATGCCCCTCATTGCCTGCACTCTTAACCACCGCTAAGAGGGCTGCAAGGAGTGAGCCACAGGGCAGGTAACTGTTGTGCCCTAGCAGACTCTGCAGCATTGCTCCACTTCACCTGATTGACAGATAGAAGAACCTGATGGAAAACATCTCTTAAATGTTGCGTCCTATTTTTCAGCGACCTTATGATTTCTAATCAGTTTAACTTTGTCATGAAGATGTACCCCACTGCTCATTTTTTTCCTTGATTACCAACCCTGACAAAGAATACCATATATATAATTTTACATAATGAAATGTTCTAACCTAAATTTGATCTGGAATAAAAAACATTCAGTATCATCTAATACAGTGTAATACAGAAAGAAAAAGTAAATGTTATCCATCTCGGATTCTTTCACTTTCGTTTGGCAGGAAAACCCTGATGTTCAGAGCTTACAAAAATCTCACAGAGAAACTTCAAGAAGGTTAGAAATCCACTATAAGTTAACAGGAGACTTTCCCACTTAAAAAAGGAGGGGGGCAAATATGGTATGAGAAGAGGCCACATTTCATCACCAACAAGCTAGTGTTTACTCAACACTGATTTTTCAAGTACTTTGTTTCTATGAAATCATTTTCTGAAGCCTTAAGAGATGCTCACTGCAGAAGATAGGAACTCCCTAAGAGCTGTAAGACTTAAGCTTCTATTCCATCCATTATTTAATAGTTCACACAAACATAAACTCCTTTGCTTTAGAGAATCCAATAGGCAGTACAGCTAAGAAAAAGCAGGTTGAGCGAACCAAAGATGGATTACTTTTGACTGGGCTTTTGATTCTGATAAAAACATCGAATCCCTGATAACAAGATAACTTTCTTTGTGGTTTGTCAATTATTAACCTTAAAAATGTTTTCTGAGTTACTAAAATTGTCTGTTTCTTCACAGTGTGCTTTCAGTTACTGACTTACAGCTCTCAGCACTATTTGGTTGGTAATATTACGTACAATATCCCCTCCTAGGAGGGGCTTTTAGTGCCATTTACATTCCAGGGAAATGCTGCCTCGCTCCCCATCTGCATTCCCCCTCATGCTGACATGCACATGTCCTGCTTTCTTGTCTGCTCATTCCATCACGATATCAAAACTGGGGGCATACTGTACATATGAGACTGATTTATGCATTCTAACTGCATCACAGGAATAATTTTTCCCTTACCAAAGGATTCCAAAAGGCTCTTTCTTTTTAAACATGCTGAATATTTCATTCTAGTTACACGGAAATATTTCCATGCAGTGCTCATATAATGCAGAAATAATGAACTTCTACATAATTACACTCATTCTAAAACAAAGAACAGCCATTTTTTTCCCAAAAACTAAGCTTAAAATAGAAAAAAAATAAACCTGCACTAGTTTTCAAGTGAAATGAGAAGTTTTTCTGTGTTAAACTGGGGATCAACATATTAAATTCCACCAAATTTAACGTTCTGGTTTCCTATAGCTGTAGTAGCCCAAAAGAAACCTTTCCAGCAAAGAAGTTTTTATGTCTCTAACCAAGTTTGCAAACAAACTGTCACATTTTCCTTACTCTAATACAAAATATTAGCACCACTCTAGGAAATCACACTGCAGATGTACAAAATCCTGGCCAGGCCCCACTGACTGTCACCATGCTCCTGGACCAGGCTGATTCCCCTCATTCAACACAAAGCAAGAACATTTCCCTCTACAACAAGCCTATGGGTAGCTGTGAAATATTTCTGTCTGCACAGCCTGTTAGGAAGATCGGAACAATGATGCACCTATCTTCTGAAGTGTCTGGCAGAAGGTTTCATTAAAACCAAATTATTACGTAATTCTGGATGTTCCTTCCTTGTGTTAATAACTAAAACCCTGCTGAGGCTTAGCAAGCAAGATGCTTGACAGGCTGCCTGGCAGACTGGGCTGGAGGGGCACCTGCACCCGACTATGTGCTCACGTTGTCCTTCCCAGCTCCTGTGAATAACAGTGAGACGTTAAAAGCTTCTGAATAAAAGAAAATATATATACGTAACAAATGTCTCCAATTATTTACTCACAGAATGCAATTGCATGCCATTAATACTCAAAACCACTCAGAGTGAAAACATGCAGGGAAGAAAAACAATTTTATCTAAGCAAGCATAGTCGTGTTGTTTTGTTTCAGTGCAGGACAAATCAACTACCAGGAAACATTCTCCCTTTTTACACAAGAAGAACGTGTATTTGTAAATGATTGATTAAATTACTCCTTTTCTAAGCCACAGGTATTGATGTCATTCAGTACTCAATAAGGGAAAGGGGAGGTTGTTTGTTTTTTGTTTTTATAAATACAATACTGATTAGTTTAGGTTCAGACCTAGCCATCTTTATTCACACTGAGCAGAACTTGACTGCAATTCACTGAATTCCAATCGTAAATATCATATGACAAAAGAAAAGAATCCCATCCTTGGAAAGGACATGAGAGTACTTTAAAGAGTCACTTCTGTTCTCTCCTCATCCTTGCTTAAACATATATTCCAAGAACAACAGCATGAGGAAAATGTAAGAAAAGATCAGAGTATAAATCAGTTATTTAGATAGCTAGTAGCTTAAAATGAAGATGCAAGAAATTTCATCTCAGTACAATTATTGCTAATGGTTTATCAGTTTAACCATAACGGTGAAACGCAAACATTAAAATAATCACATCCATATCAGAGCCACCCATTGGGAAAAGAAAATCTATTACAGTATAGTTGCTCAGCAAGGCTTTAGGTTTTGTTCACAACCTTCTCAAGTCCCATCACAGCAGAATTAATACTGGAAGAGTCTTCTAATTGTTCTCAACTGTAAGCTACTTTCATTTTTATTTGTAGATAGAGGGAATATCTTGAACTACCATTGCATATCTCTCCTCCTTCCCTCAGTAAAAGCTTTAACTAGTAAAACAAGAAGCCTGCCCAAATTGTGCCATCTTGTTTTAAGAAATTCAAGTTCAAGCATCAAGTTCCAGTGACTTTTTCTCAGTTGTAACCAGTGCAGTCATACAGACTCCTTGCCCCAGCAGAGCCACACAGTTAATGTGTGGCCTCTCTAAGTCACATCTATTTCACTTCAGCAGCAGCACATGAGGGAGAAGGTTTGAGAAAAAGGATGGAGCCCCCTACAGCAGGCACTCCTTCACCTGCAGTGAGTACTGCTCAGAAAGGCAAGTTAGGACATTATGCAAAAAGGAAAGCTGAGCTTCAAGTTACTCTTCATACACCCTGCCTCAGTTCTTCCAGCCCCAGGAGGAGGAACAAAGGCAGCCCCAGGACTGGCCAGCAGCCAGCAGGGTTTCACACAGCAGCAAGAACGGGCCGAGCAGCCAAAGCCCTGCCACACACCTCATGCTCCTCCTGGCACAGCCTGAGCACAGCCAGTCACTTCTGCACACACATTACTTGGCATTTATGCAGTTGTCTTGCATTCCCTACAGAAAATAAAACACTTTTACTTCAAAACCTGTAATGGTACACATTTGTTATAACATAATTGTTTCACATGGGTACCATGACTTGGATTTAAATTAAGTGTAAAGGAAATGTGAAGAGATGCTATTCCTTTATTAAGGGTACACAGAACAAGACAGGCATGTTAGAAAAACTAGCATATAAAAATCTACACAAAATTTCACCCAACTATTAAATAACAAAAAAAAATTAAAATATAATTTTTAAAGATATTCCTTACTTGAGACTACAGACACAATACCTTCCCCCTGTATTTCTACAGCACTGAATATCTGCTTTACCACAAGGAAAACACCTTAAAATGAGGAAATCACAACCTAGACATACACAAATTCTTCCTCTTCAGTTCTAGGTGCAAAGACATGTAAATAAAAAAATACAGAGGAGGAGACGTCACAGATGAGGTATCTTCAGTGGAAGGTCATTTAGTAGTTATCTACAGCCGTTAGTACAGTGGGGTCACAATTGGAAAAAAGTGTAATATCAAAATTGACGTTTGATTTGGAGTTTTATTTTAAAGCATGCAAATGATAACTGCTCTAATTATGACAAAAACTGTTCCTATGAAACTAAACATCTCCTGAAGTCCAGATCACTTTACTGCAAGACTTCTCTATATTGCAATATCATTATGTGCCATTAATTTGCTATCTAAAAATATATATACACTAAAGACTAATACGTATTTATATCTACTTGTTTAGAAAAAATAAAAGCACGAGACAAGCCTTCCACAATGGAGAAAAGAAAGGGAATGGAGAGGGTGGCAGACAAGAACAGGACACAAAAAAACATCTTTTCCAAAGACTGTTCAAGGCGAAAGGGACGTGTCATGTTAAACAGTAGTCAATAGCTGCATACAATCAGTAAACAAATTCAACTCTATGAAAAAAGAACTACATCACCATTTAGTGGTTGCAATTTAGATTATTCTAGCGTGTAATACTTTAATTGTATAAAACAAAGCTGATGTCACAAACACAAAAGAACTTCTTGCAAAGCAAGCACCACAAGTAATTTCTATGCTGCCAGTGATGGCTGACAAGTGATGAGCACTTTGTTTGAATTTATGTACTTGTGCATCTAAGGCAACAGGTGGCTTATAAAAAGAAAACAGAGCTGTTTTTAACTCTTCTTTAGCAACATTTTTATTATACGTTTTATCATAATGACTAAACATAATTGCTACAAATAAAAGCTCAACATACTAACTACAAAGATGAATCATGTCTTGGGGAAAATTATTTATTATTGTGATAAAGCCAAAAAGTGAGCTAAGGCTAGATCCCATCACTTGGGCATTCTGCATGCGCTCAGAATGTTCTCTAACTGCACAAAGCACTCAGTATTTAAGCACTACTTTGTTACATATAAATTACATCAATTTAACATAAGACTTTTTTTTTTTCCCATCTCAAACAGTAGTGGAATATTGCAAAGCAGTTGAAGGAAATACTTTATTTTCAAGTCTCTAAACCAACTGACACAGCCATGTGCTTCAGCTCTCTCTTGCTGCAGTTCTGGACCAAGAGAAGCACTACAGAAACATGCTATTTTTTTCTCTAAACTCGACATAGTCCAATAAAGTTTTATTTTCTTTCTGCACACAAATTGATATTAAAAAAATCATTATAACACCCACAGCGTGTACTGCAGGATAAACTTCTCACTTGAATGTAAGCACAAAAGAATTCCAAACAAAAAGACACTATGAGCACACAGTTAATTCAGATTAAAATATAGGTGGAGTGGTATTGACCGGCTCAGCTATGTTAGAAAATTTTGAAAGACAAATTGAGGAGTCAAAAAATGCAATAAGCAGACAAACAATCTTAATAGTCTGCCTTGTAATTAAACTGTGAAATAACTGTCTGCTTATCATTAAAACGTTTAAGTGTTTGCTCTTTTGGATAGATTAAATGCACATATCAAGATATTAGACTTTTCCTCCGCATGGCAATTTTGCCATACCATCTCTAACAATTAAAAAACGTGACACATCAATATTTCTATCTTGCACACAAGATATACATACACACAATTTCTATGGTGATGTTCACTGGATCCATCTTTCTGTGCTGCAACACTTCAAAGCTCACCCTGAAGCCTCATGCTGCCTATCTTCCCACGTCTCCCCAAAAGCAAGCAGCCCCTCTCAGGTAGTACACATTCTTCTTGCTGTGCACTTCCTCAGTTTGCAACACACTTGACTTTCACGCACTTGGCTTCTCATTCCTACTGCTATTTAGTTTTCAAACATCAATTTTCACATCAAATTACCAAAGCTGGTGCATAAAAATATTTAGTAAGCCTCAAGGAACTGTTATCTCATGAACAACTATCTCAGTAAGTATTAAAATGCAAACCTATGTTCAAACATTTTTTATAACTTTAACTAGAACTGAGTTTGAGGTATATGAGCTTATCTGCCATTGTCATTATTGGAAGAAAAATCTGACAGTGTTTTGAGTTCTTTTGGGGAGAAATGAGAGACAAGGGAAGAGCAGGAAGAGGGCTGGGAAAAAAAAGGAAGATGGGTAGTGGTTGATTTCATCAAGAAAGTTTTTTAAACTACCTTCCACAGGGATTAAATTAACCATATAATGCTTGAATTCTCAGAAAATAAATTCCATATCTAAGGATAAACAAGGAGGTTCTGAAAATCTTGTACAAATACTGAAGCTTCACTTTAACTGCAAAATTCAAACTAACAACTAAAAGTAACGTTTCTGATGTATTCCACAACAACAGATGGTCACCTGTGGGTTATTATTTTAATGCAGTTGTTAATTGCCTGCAAGCAGTAAGACTTCAGGTTGTTATCTGAGGCTAGAGAATCCCCTTGGCATCAATATGAAAACAATAGCTTTCAAAGCTGCTCAAGCAACTGCTGCTGACATAAACATCCAGCACCTAAATCCAGCCTAATGCTCACTGTGTTCTTCCACACAGGATTACAGGATAAAAAAATAAATTCTGAAATAAAAATCTATTCTTAAATACACTATGAAATAACTGCAGGAAACCTGACACTTTGGAAGTTCCAAAGCAGGGAGAAATCAAATCACAAGAATCTGTTGATATGCCATAAAGAAATGATTAATTAAAAAAAAAAAAAATCACTTATAAACCCAAGAGAAAAAGTGAGGCTGGCAGCCCTGAACTTCAGGAAAGCCAATTTTGAACTCTCCAAGGACCTACTTGGAGGTATCCCATGGGTTAAGAGCATTGGAAGGTAGGGGGCCCAAGAGAGTTGATTGACATTCAAGCACCACTTTTTCAAGCTCAGCTGAGTGCTCTCCTAAGAGTACAAAACCAGACAGGAGACCTGCATGGATGAACTAGGAGCTCATGGAAAAACTCAAATGGAAGAACAAAGTCTATGGAATGTGGAAAAAGGGTCTGGCTACTTGGGAGGAGTAAAGGAACAGGCACACAACAATACAACGAAGAAGGCTGAAACCAACTTGGAATTAAATCTGGCGAGGGAGGTCAAGGACAACAAGAAAAAATTATTTAAGTATGTCAACAGCAAAAGGAAGAATAGAGATAATGTGGGTCTGCTGCTGAATGAACTAGGTGCCCTGGTAATGAAGGACACAGAGAAGGCAGAGTTACACACAGAAGGTAGAGTTACTCAACTCCTTCTTAGCTTCAGTCTTTACTGCCAGGACTGCCCCTTGGGAATCCCAGACCCTGGAGATATGAGAAAGAGCCCGGAGAAAGCTTAATGCTTCAGGGAAATAAAATAAAAAGAGAATAAAACACAAAAGTATGCAATTTGTATCAGAGATTTCCTATAGTTGACTTCTTAGGGGCATTTTTTTCAACTCACTGAATGAGCCTAATGCTTCCTCAGCCAGAACAGCATGACTGTTTGAGTTACACTTTAAACCTGATTAGAAAAGTGATCTGTTTTTAAAATAACCCAGTAAAAAGAATATGGTTATTATTTAAAACAAAACTGGTTCCCAAAGCCATTTTACTGTGTGGTTCTACAATCAGTTCCATCAGCACACAAGAAAGTGGCAGCATATAGATGAGAAAAGGTATTTGAATATGGAGCTGCTAACGCTACCAAAAGTCAGACTTAGCATGTTGTGTAAGTTAGGCACAAAGGATGAACTAGGGTAGGGAGGGCACCTATTTTTCTGGAAGTTGGCATTTTGGTCATTGTGGGAACCGGGACTGCTCCAATAAATAGCAACTCTGAAAGAAAACTTAAGCAAAGGTTTTTCTGTCAGCTTATTAAACAGTCTCAGACTAAAAGAAAAGGCTGCATACAAACTGGATTACTGTGCAGAGATTTTGTTTAGATATACACCTCCTAAGGCTTTTCTTTTGGTAAAGATAAATATGTTGTGTGGCTTTCTAATATGCAATAATTGCTGTCAGTGACTTTCAAGCACTCACAGAACCACAGCAAAGAAAAAGGAAACATTAAATTGACATTACACAGGACCTGAGACAGGTTTGCCTAAATGTATTTTAATTAAGACTTGCAATTACACATCCCAACTAAGTCAGTAGCCCCATTTTAGTTAGTCTAAGATACATAATTTCTAGCCAGAATAATAATTAAGTCCAGTTATTTTCTGGGCTTCTTTTCAAGGATTTTTTCCCCCACTACTCGGTTCAAAGCAGTCTCACAGATCCACACCAGGAAAATACTGCTTGACTTCACCTACATAAAGATACATTATCAGGAAGAAATCGAGGTGAGCAGGTTGGAGAAGTCTGGAAACATTTATGTGCACAAGTACAGCTGCAGATAACAGAACATATGTAATATAATAGCACTGCAGGTAATATACCATGTACTGACTATACCATCAAGTACAGACAACTCAGAGAATTTAATTCTTTTTTTTTTGAGGACAAAATGATGCAGCAAAACATTAACTGTACTTACAGCAACTTGTAAGCATAAATCTTATTTAAATGTAAATACAACGAACCTAAGTCCAATGATGTGCACATATTGTTTTAAGAATATGCATTGAACACGAGCCCACGACATGGCAAAGTTCTTTTAAGTAAAATACAATGGTCCAGCCCAAGAGAGCGTTCACACTGTTCACCACTGCCCTTTTTCACAAGTACTTCAAACATATTTTCTGTCTTCTTCAGCTAGATTAATGGTCCAAATTTTTTTCTTGCTTAAAAATCTTAGATTTTAGCACTTATTTCAGGACAGGAAGATACAAGAAGCCTCAAGGCACCAAAAAACTACACTGCTTGTAGATCTAGCAGGAGCTGATGCATTCGCTTCCCCCACCTGGAGGCCACGATCCCACAGATGACGCAGTATGGTCACTTTTGCAATTGCTCCTTGTCTGCTTACTGTGAAGCCACCTAAATTCACAGCAGCCTCAGCAATAACTAAACCAGCTCATTTGATACTGGCACACTTGCATACTCCCTTGCCATAGTGACGAGGTATAGTGATGACCCATGAGCACAAGAACTAACTGCTTCTGCTCTTTCCAGAGCAAACACAGAGCTACGTCCTCAGATGGATTAGGGAATATGGCCACGCTTTCCTTCTGCGAAGTCTACAGATGAATTAGGAAACAAGAAGTGCTTCTAAAAATTAAATGCAAAGTTCTAATGAAAACTTCACTTGTTAAAATAAAAAAGACAAACAGCTTCTTTTGAGAAAGCAACTTTCTGAACGTGTAACTACAACATTCTCAGTCTACAGACTACTCATCTTTCTCATACAATCGCTGTACTAACAAAGCGATGCTGATCAACATCCAGCTAGTTGTCTATTTCCAAATTCTTGCAAGGAATTCTTGGTTTTACCTTTTCTAATGTGGTATTCCTCCAACCAAAGAAAAACATTTCGTAGTATAGCAAGAAGTAAAAAAAAAAATAAAATAAAATAAAAAAAAATAAAAAATACTGCAGGACTGCTACTTTCAAGCTTTCAAGAAAGATCACAGCAAAGCAAAAAAATAACTTACAAGATATTAAACTATATGTAAAGCCAAGATACCTTACCCCAACCATAACAACATCCAATTAAAGAGACAAACATTTGAGTGTGCTTAGGTGACTGTTTTTGAATACACTGTCACATCCTGATAATTTCTTTAAGATATTACAGAGAAAAATATCTCACCTGTATTGCCTAAATAGCAATTATACACTGGTATATGACACACAGATCTATAACAGAAGTAGTCGTAGGTCAAATAATAGCAATGAGTCAGTGAAGACAACCTGCCTGGTCTTCATTCTCAGGGGAGGGGGGGGGTTTACTGGTCAAGTACTTTATGACTCATAGCGCAATGTATTAGAAATTTTTCTATGTATTCTTTAGAATTAAGAGATTGTCCTTGTAGCTCAGTAGGTAGCTCTCCTGCTTCCGGCCTAGAAGGTCATAGCTTTAAGTCCCTGCTGAGGAAATTTAACAAGATTCATCTATAAATAGAACGAGCATTAGATGCTACTACTCCAACAAGGGTGGTGGCCTTTAAATAAGAAATTTTTATGTTTTCATCTGTTCTGATGAGAAAAAGACATTGGACGAAGAGAGACACAATGTATTAGGCTAAAGATGAATGGCAAAGTGGGCTCCAAAATCCTTTGTAACTTCAATTACCATCAGACTTACAATTCTAGCATTAACAAACTGTAATAAAGGCTAGAGAAGAACTTAAGCACAATAAATTTCCTTTTCAATAAGCATAAGTAATTTACTAAATCTGCAGAACTTACCATACCTGAGATTGGAAAAGAAGCCCCCTAGGTACATTACAATCTAAATTTAACTTGGGACAGCAAAAGAAAACCTTAGTGCAAAAGACACTTTGGATTTTTTGAATAGTAACATAAACACTTGAAAGTTCACAGCTCCCATTCTGTTTCTGAAGAAAGAAAATCTCTCTCAGAGACGTCTGTTTCATCATCACAGATTAAAAGAATGCTACTCTGCAATACAACATTTTTGCTCCCCACTCCCAGGCTTATCCAACTCTCGAAGAACAACCGCTTGTGCCAAAGTTTAAGAATAAAGACTATTCAAACCCTCATCTGAGTTTGTTTGTGCGTTAAACCACAGTACCTGAACTCAGAGCTTACAGCTCAGGTGTCACTTTCAGTCAGCCTGGTGACCCATTATTCACCAAAGACAAGGATAAGTCATTAGAGTGCTGACAGTTTTCCAGCACCTTTTCCACAGCCCTCACCCATGTGCTCAGGAAAGGAGGCTCATTCTTCTATGGGAGACAAAGCAGAAGAGCATACTGCAATCAGTTCTAAGGTACAAAATGTGCATTTTACACATATTTGTTCACCAAAAGGTGAACAAATTAATTTTATTTGCCTAAGTAAAAGCCCTAGGAAATTTAAAAACACTTTTCCACAGCTGGCCATACTGCAGGATCAATAGGGTTACACAGGCCAGATATGGTTGTCACCCATGTGCTCCAGTTCTGCTTGCTGATACAGAACCACCGTAAGGTAGAGAGTAGAAATCTAGCATTCCTGCTCATATCATCCATACAAAAAAAAAAAGCTTCGGAATAAAATAAAAGTAATAATTGTCTGAAACAAATATTCTCCTCTCCCACATCACAAACAGTTTTTATGTGAGAAAGAACTAATGATAAGCAAGCTTGTACATATCAGTACAAAAGGAACCTCGAAAGCATTAAGAGCTGTACAAGGCTGCTTAACATCCAGAATACTCAATACTTGACTGAGAGTAGTAGCAAGGACACAACTGACACCTGCTATTTCCTCACTGAAGTATTGGCTAAGGGCAACTCTTAAATTTGCACTTCTAGTACAGTTGCCATTTTTAATCCAAAGAAAGTCATTTTCTTTTCTACAAGTACCTGTAACAGATCTGCCATAAGAAGTTAAAGCAGTTAGGGCCATATAAACGGGGAAGAAACAATATGACAGCCCTCCCCAACCTGCCTCATATCACTATGAAAACATTCCCACCGTAATTGAAACTATAAATTCACCTGAAACTTGGGCAACAGAACCAACAGAACCACTTCAAACTAAACAATGAAACTCAACAAATGGAATAGGACTTAACCAGTCCAGGGCATACACCAGGTTATTTTGGTAATAATGCTGTACATGCTATTATCCAGGACAGGAAAAAAAGAAATTTAATGTTAATTCCCCATTCATTCAGCCAATAATAAGTGAGTAAAGCATGTTTGGACAAAGGTTATCACATTTAGTTTTGGCCAGAAATAAAAAATACTCCTTTTCTCCCAGAGATAACTTGTGAAATTAGAAAAGAAGTATTGACATCAAGTTGTTTACCTCAAAGTAATTCCATTTCAGTTTGTGCACTTTAAGAGGAAAAAAAGCTATAGCAAATATCAAACAAAAAATATACAGTTCTCCTCTTGATGCCTTATTTGCTGAGCTAAGAGAATCCCCTTGGTACTGTTGCTAATCACACAAAAATACAGCCCTACTCCAGCAGGTCATCTTCTTTTACTTATGCTATTGCTCTACCTCCGGTTTGTTGCTGCTTCATTGTAGATCAAGTGTAGTTAAAGCATGAAAACATTGTTTTCCTTGATTTAAACAAACACTATGTCGCAGTGAAAGTAACAGTGTATCTAGGATACAGAAGTCGGAAGACTGAAAACCAGGACCATTTCAAGGCCCTAGGGGTACTTGTCTGCATTGAAATGAAGTAAGGAAACTAAAGAATTAGAGAAATCTCTTACCACCTCAGCTTTACACTATGCAAGAAACAACACAGGCAAACATCATACACAACTTCCACTGCTTCAATAGAAAGGTAATTATAATTATTGCTGAGGGTATTACAGCTGCAGCTGTCAAACCTAAGTGCCTTGCGGTGGACGAAGTGAAGGCAACAACCTTCCTTGGCAACCTCCAGGTAGCTCAGGGGAAGCACCAGGGAATCCTCTTATGGGAGCTAGCAGCTACAGACAGACCTCTTGTCTTAAAGAAGGTAAAATTCAATACATTCCCAGTGAATAAAGAAAAACAGGACCCAAACCGTTACCCTAGGACTTCAGTGAGATGCCTGAAGTTTGTCTCGCTACATTACCTGTTATGCAACTAAATTAAAAGGAACAGAAATTCAGTGCAAAGAACAATCCTCCTGAATGGGGCTCATCAATACAAAGATAAAATGAGTCTAGTGAGATCTGCATAAAAAGCTATTTGTAAACATGGGATATCTGTTTTTTTCTTTTCAGGATTAACACATTTTTCCACACAATGAAACTTATGTTTGCTACAAATTCAAGCACACACAAAAAGTCATATCTCAAAATACCTGCAAAGTAAGAGATGCTTAATCAAAGAAATATGCTAAAGTTCCTGTATGTTTGCCAATATAACTCTTGAAAACTTTCAAAGTCCATTTGTCCAGAGTAAACCTGTCCGGGAAAAGCAAAACAATAACCACAGAAAATTATTTTTCCACTAATCCTGTTCTGATGGTGTCCGGTAATATAAATCCAATCTTTTGAGAAGCTGATAAGCCTTTTCTCCCAGAAAATTTTTCTTCTGCCTCTCCTCTCACTGTCCTCCCCAGCTGCATGGCTGGGCAAAGACATATTTCAGATCTGCAGCCAAGTCACACCTACCTACTTACTTTTTTGGAGAAATTAGACAATTACACTGATAATGACCACTAAGTTCCATAAAACCCAAACCCATGTGGGCCTACCACACTTTTTAATTTCAGGATGATGTGCCCACCAGTTTGCCTAACAAGTCTTTCTTCAAGATCCTCATGCCTGAATATATTGAGGACCCCACAATAACCCATTTTTGACCTTCTGCCTGCCATGCAAAGAGAAAAGACCAATTCTCTGACAGGCTCTGCTGCACATGCTAGCCATTAACGCGTGCAGCAGTGATGCCTGACAACAGGATAAGGATTGGGAGCAACAGTTTCAGTGCTCTGAGGTGAAAATTTGTTCCAGATCAACTCAAAGCACAAGTGAAGACAAACACTAAATTTTTCACACTTTGAAAAGTGATGACCTAAAAATCTCTTTCCATTTTTAAGTGATCTCTCTGATGGTGACCAGTTTGTTCTGATTTTTACCTGACAAAGCCATGCAAGAGCCCAGCAGCTTTTTAGTCAGTTCTGCTTATTTCCCCAGATCACTTCTTAGTGCATCTCTGCGCAAGAGCATTTCTGTTACCATCATTTTTCAATCTTCAGTAACACCTACTTCCCATCTTGCTGGCACACAAAGCCTCACCTACCAGTCCACAGCTTCTCCCCGTAACAGAAGCAATCTGTTTGGATTGCTGTCAAATCACCTTCTGCACTGCTACAGAAATCCACTGCCTACCAGTTGGGCTCAGAACTGATGGCCACTCCCAGGGCACTCGTTCCTTAAGGCAGCTTAAGGTCCATTATGAATTCGGACTGAGCTCTGATAAAAGGCAACAAAGAAGCTTCATCCTCTCAGGACCTGTAAAGTTTAAGGATTCAGAAAAACAGTTTGTGTGGTCTCTAAAATCTGACAGAAATAGTGCATGCACCAGATGTGCCACAGACTCGTAAGAAAGAATTTTTAGATTGGCAATAACTTTGAAAGGTGGGTGAGTGTAAAAAGCATTTCAACATATAGAAGAAGTTTATACATTTTTATACTTTGACATGATATGTAAAAAACTTGTCTGAGTTACAAATTTTAACAAGAGTTTGTGCTGTGTAAACCACAGATACTTGTTTTTAATTTGCTAGAGAGGCTACTCATAGCTTTCAGTGCCATATCTTTACCTTTACAGTTCTTCAGGAAAAAGAAAGCAGAAATAATGCAATTTTCAGGAAGAAAAAGGAAAAAAAGTGTAGTTGTATGTTTCTTAATTAGACTACTTTGCCTTAGTTTTTGGTTGGTTTTTTTTGTTTGTTTGTTTTTACTTACTAGTTCTATTAACAACTCCAAATAACACTTGGAAAGATCTTTGTGCTTACTGGGCAATAAAGAGAAATTTTACAGCACCTCATGACTAGCTTGCATGCTGGCTACAACATATCTAGCAAGAGCAGAGGAAGAGGAAGACTAAGATTTTGAAAAAAGAAAAAGGAAAAAGCAGGATTTAACAAACAATTCCATCATGTTTTTTGATCTCAAAGCCTGAAGGAAAAGAACAACAATCATTTCACAACCATTACATTTCAGAATCCATGAAAGCCCTGTACTTGTCTTCCATGACAAGTACATGAAAGACTAAATTGATAGATCTAAATTCAACGAATACAAAGTAAATACCTGAATGGTCTGAAACCCCACAATAACAGTCTCACTGCTTTTTCAAACCCCAAAAATGACAACAAATGGTATTAACCTTTTTAATAGCCTGCAATAACACATCGGATTATTCAGCATATACATTGAAAAGCATTTTCTGTACTGGATATTATATCAACTTGTTCCTTCACAAACAATATGACGTAAATATGAAACAGAGCAAGTCTAAACAGTTTATCACTTGGTCTCAACTTAGATCAGACAAAACTGTAATTAAAAACCCAGTACGGCAGTTGAGAGACTGATTTCCCCTTTTTCTTAGGGATACTGTAGAAACGGTTCCCAGATACCAGAACATGAATGTTTACAATACACAAATGCATCAGTACAGCCTTCACATGCGGAACTACTTCCTAAAGCAATGCAGAAGATCAAAGGACTTACTTCACGCTGTCCAACTGAAGATCTGTCCTCACCTTCTCAGAGCATTTTTAACAACGTTAAGTGTTTAGCTGCAATCAGTGTCCCATGATTTGCTATTCTACTCAAAGTATATGCTCAAGTTCAAACGAGTACGGTTCTAACCATCTAAATCACTACTGTAATATTCCACGCCTTTAGACCTTTGTGTTGGTCTAAATGAAAAGTACTCAGAAGTCACAGGGCTCCAGTGTAAGTCACAGAGAAATCAGGACGAGGATAGATGTAAGGCTTACCCTTAAGAACAAAATTCTAGAATTTGCTATTAAATCAGTATTTTCTTTTTCTACCAACCATTTCTATGTATGCTGCTCCAAAAGTAATGCCTCCTATTTATTTCCACAGAAACTAAAACACATACAAAAAGCACTATTTGATAGAGCAAATCCTTGGCTACAAAATCTTGTTTTTCAACATAGTCACCATCATTAGTTACACGTTTTTGACCATGATGAACAAGAGTGCACACTGCACTCATAAAAATCCACAGCAGTGGAGGTGACCACTGTTTCACAGGTGCTATGGCATGGTATCATCGCCAAAACACCATCCACCACCTCACTGTATTACATCCACTGTTTGGTCTCTGTACACACTCAACAAGCATCGATGAACGTCAACTGGTGTCAATCATTCCACACAGAAAAGTTCAGTGACGCACCCTTGCTTCATCTGCACTTCCACGTCAGAGGCCATTCTATCAGGCCACCCCTCAGCTGCCATCCATCATGCAGCAACAGCACGTATTGGAATACTGGTGGGAAGGTTTGACCTCTGCTGTCACACCACCCACATCTGCTTCCGATGTCATGGGCCAATGTAATAAAATTGGAGGCATTACTTTCAGAGCAGCCTTTATTAATGTTTCCAAAAATTCAATTTACTTTTAAGTCTCCAGCACAATGACCATAAAGAAAGATACTCACTATTCATCAGAAGGTGAGGTTCTTGAGTTATTTGCAGTTTGTGGTAGTGTTTTGGGGCTTTCTGGGGGAGGGAGTGAGTAGGGAGAACCCTGAACTTGACGACTTCGAGTTGATGAGTAAAATGATCATTTTAATGGCTATTTGTTCAACAGTTATTAGTTAAAGTACAGCAACGCTGTCCTTAAGCTATAGAGTCAACTTAAAAAATGGAGTTTACGTACGCATCAGATGAAAGATCCCATCACAGGCGTTAATATGAGACAAAAAGGAATTTCCTAAGCCTTGGCCAGTATGGGCTCCTTTCACAAGGCCAGCAATATCCACTACATTCAGAAAGGCTGGAATTTTGCTGGAAGATAAAAGTTGAAAGTTTCATTACTGAAGCATATTGGTCAAAATGTTCATCACAGAAATAAGTCCAGAATATGAAAATAAAATAGTTTCTTTTTTCAAAACAAGGTGCACATAACAATACCTTTATATCTTTATACCCACGTTTAAGCAGCATTGATTAAAACAGGTAGTATTAACTAGTAGTAGTGGTGGTGGTCAGGGCTATGTCAACAATTGGAAAGAAAGCAGCAAACAAGTTTAGTTAAAGATGACATTTGACATTTTAATAGATACAAAGTGGTGATGCTTAACACCAACTACATTCAAACAAAAATTACTTCTCAAAATCCATCTGAGGAAAACAACTACCAAAAAAGTGATAAAACGTTGACTAAGAGCACCTTCACATGACCTACACAAATGACCAGACCACCATTAACAGTGGCAGAGTGAATCCTGCTGAAACAGTGCAAATTCCTCATTCGGAAGACTACAAAAAGCAGGCCTGAGGCATCAGGACCTCCAACCCAAAGGCTTCAGAACACACATAAACAAAAGGAACAGTATTTAAACAACCTAAATTGTCACCCTTATATTTCATTAGTGCTACACTAAGATAAATACAGTCCATCACCATTCTATCAACTGTGCATGTAACAGAAGGTGCCCAAATCCACAGCTTTCGTAATGCTGGTGAAAAGATGTGACTAAAGCTATGAAGTCTCTCATTTTTGTCTCCAACATTCCTCTAACGCTTCACAAGAAAAATGATTTCTTCAGGTAATAAACTGACCTCATAGTACAGGATCTGGATAAAATCATCATCTTCACCAAAGTGAAGTTCAAAGCATCACTAAACCTGCCAGTTTAGGCAGGAACTTAATTATATGTTTTAGACCATTCATAACTTTGTGATGTGATTAGAAATGAGCCAGAACACAGCACAATACTCAAAATGGTGAGGTTAGAAAATATGGAAAAAAATATTTACAACATAGCTTACAAGAAAGAATATAAGTGCCTTTCCAAGTAAATAAACTTTGAAAGCTTTTGTTCCACTACTACGCTTTTGTCCCACTACGGCTTTCTTAGCAAATTCTATCTTTTTTTTTGTTTTTAATTACCAGCACATAAGCTCAAATGGAAACAGCAATCAGTGACCATTAAGGCACTACCAAAAGTAACACACATTCTAAAGACAGAAACCAGTAACCACATAAATGCATTAACACAGTAATTCCTTTCATCTGATTAAAATGCAGAGCTAATAAAACCCTCACTACAAATAGCAGCAACCTCCCCATTAGAGTTATCTGAATTCCTTGCTTTCTGGCAAATAAGTAAGTTAACAGCAAGGTACAGAAACACCACGTTTTAGAGCTCTTCTCCATTGTAATTTTAAACTATTTTAAGAAAAACAAAGGTGCTGTTAGGAATGTTTTCTTTCCTTTATCCATTCCATAGGATTAGCTTCCTGGCCAGCCATCAGAAGAACACACACTTTCACTATAAAGATGGCACATCAGAGCAAAACAGCCTTCTTCATATGCAGATAGACCACTAACACGAGAATCAACTCCAGGTGTCAGACAATGGATGCCAAACACCAGCTTATTTCACAACTTACTAATAGAAGAGAGACCTTTGAGAATAGAATATCCAGGTTCCCAGGATGATTCTCTTCTTCATCTCAGCTATCACAAAACTAACAAACATCCTAAGCAAAGCAAAGCACCACTGCTCCCAGCAGCCCACTCCCTAAAACTGAATCTCTGTTTCATCATAGATGAACACAGAGATAAGGAGAAAAGGCAGGAACTATTCATACTTGCCTATGCTCTGAAATTAGGCAAACAGAAAACACTGCAAAAATGGGGGAGAAAGTACCACAGGTATCAAGTGCTTTAGTACTTTTTAAAAAACAAAAACTACTGGATTTTCTTTTTGACCCTTCTCTGAACAGGTAAATTTCTGTTTCTTAAGATTTGTTAGCCAGCATTAGATGAATGTCACTGAGCTTCACATGATCACCAGGAACAGGTGGCACCAACCGATCGTTTGCACACATCAGTGCAACACTGATCTACCACAAAGCATGTCACAGTAATGTGTAACATGAAACACCACGGCATCCAGAAGTGCCTCTATATTTTAAGCACATACACAATCTTGGAGCAAGGATTTTTATTTTATTTTATTTTTTTAACCTCACTCAGAAATCCAGCAACAGTGCCAGCACACCACCCTCACTGTACAAGTGCACTGTAGCAAAGATTGCCCCAGCAACTCTTGCAAAGAAGGCACAGTTTGGTAATCCAGTGGTCAGAATATTCCATCAGAAACAAAGTGATTCAAAGGCTTATGCATTTAAAAAAGAAAGAGGCATCTTCCTTACCAATTTGTTTCAAGTTCCTACTAAAAACTCAGTTACTTTAAAAGGCAACACCTGTTTCTTCAGCACAGTGGTGGTTTATGACAGTTTCCTTCATGCTTAGAGTGCTTTATTTTCTTAGCCAAGATACAAAGAGATCCCAGGTAACAAACACCATTTTCTTGGGTTTTTTAGACAAACACAGGCACACAGTCTGAAATTTGTTGTACAAATATATTTGTGCCAAAATTTGAGAGGAGGTAAGGCATACATTTATTTCCTAAGCTTCCACGAGCAATCATTCAGTGTAATGAGTTATGTAGTTGTGAAACAGGCATCATGCACCTAAGGCTTTGACTTGACATTGAAGCATAACAGTCAAAATGCTCTTTCTCTCTTTTCATTTCTGACCTGTATTTCCACAGTCTTTCTTCTCCACCTCCACCACCACCCCAATGATTTCCCTACAGCATGCAGTAAAGCATAATGAAACCTCACACCCACCAGGAGACCCCAAAAAGCCACACAAAAGATCCAACTTAGCTTATAATGCAGCAGGTTTCCAACACGCCTGCTTGAAAATTCTCTTAGCTCTAGCTTTGTGTTCATTTCTCACATAATTCAATAAATTTCTCTACCATTTCAAGCTCTACCTGTTACACAATCTGACCCAGCAACAGAACAGATTATTCAGCACCAGGGTAAAACACCCATCTCTTTTCTCTTTGTTAAAAACAAACGTTACTCAGCTCCTGGTTTCAGTACAGGCTCTTCTGCCTTTAAAAACTTTATATCAGATCTGTTTGAGAAAGAGAAACTCCTCTTCCTCCCCTAGCATTTGTATGCTTTAAGCAGGAGTCACCCTTTTAAGACATGACAAGTCAGATTAGTAAAAGTAGCAACATGAAATATCTACAACACAACAACTTCTTAGAAAGCCAATTCTGGCTTGTTTCCAAACAGAGCAGAGACGTTCACAGTCCCTCCTCGTTACTGGAGGCTGTACTCACCATTACTGCTTCTGTGAGTAACTGAATGCAGAGGAGCTACCCGCTAATCCCCACACTCATTTATTTTAAGTAACAAACACTCTCTTTCTAAAATAAAAGTCTAAATACCATTCAAGTGAAAGTGGATTTACTACTTGTATCCAATTTATTATCCAGTGACAATATTCAGTGATATTAAAAGGTTTTTCGTGGTGCTGATGCTTTTATTTTCTTTTACCACCAGAGAGAGAGGCCACGCGTTCCTTTGGGATGGCAAAAAGAGGTGAGCAGGAAGAGCTACTTATCTCTTTGTCACTTTACTGATTTATAAGTAGTTGATGACAGCTAAACAAGAATAGTATTCATGTGGCCAAGCAGTAATAATATCACAATTTATAACTTTGTTTTTTAAAAAAAAAAAAAACACAGCCCAAACACTCTGTCTTATTTTTGGTCTGTATATTAACAAGCAAGCTTAATACTCACTTGGGACTGAGAAGTAAGCTACAACAACTTAAGTAAATAGTTCCATGTATTTTTTCAATATTAAAAGAATTCACAGGAATTACTGACAGAAGTAATTTGCTTGAACCTGAAACTTAAGCTAACAAATGTATTCCTGGTCAATGACTGATCAATCATTTTTAGATATCTGTGAGACCTGACTCAAAAAACTGAGGCCCAACTATTGAGCTACAGCAGACACGCATGCTAATTTGCGCTACGATTTATGTACATTCATTTTTATACATCCACATGTTAGTGCAAGCACAAATCAATAAATAACAAGCACTTATTTTAGTTTCTGAGGTCTGACAGCACCTTACATTTTCATTTCCAAACAAGAATCCACTTTCCACACATACTAAAGGAGACACCGGTAAAAACAAAGATGTTGCATTTGCAATACACTTCCATGAAAAGTTTGCTTTCAGTAACGCTACTTCCATTGCTTCAGCAAGAAGGGACAAAGTAAGAACTCGAGTTACCTTGGAGGCTTGTGGTATTGGCACAGGAAGTCAAACCTGTCATCCGGCACAGGAACTCGACTCTCGTTTGGATCAATAGTACAGAAGGGAAAATTCTCTGCTGCCGCTTGGCTCTTTGTTAACACATTGAAAAACGTGGATTTCCTATAAGAAAAAAACGTTGTTAGAGAAATCCAAACGAGTAGAATTTATGAGGGCCGGGTAGAAACACATCTTTCCCCCAAACCACACGCAGTACCGAACTGCCCCTCGACTTCAACAGCAGACCCCGCCGCGCTGTGTCTAGCAGGAGCCGCTTCCAGCCCCCCGCTCACACACCGCAGCAGCCGCCCACGGCCGGCACCGCGGCCCACCTTCCGCCGCCCAGGCGAGTTCTGCTTCACCAGCTCTCCAGAAGTTCCAAGAGGGGCCGTCCCGTCCGCCGCCGCTGACGGCGCCGCTCACCCCCTCCCCCCGTAAGCAAGCGGCCCGGCGGGCACACGCGCACGGCAGGAAGCGGCGGGCGGGCACCTACCCCACGTTGGGCAGCCCGACGATCCCGATCTTCAGGGACGTCCCGAACCTGCCGATAATCGGGTGCGCCTTCACCCCGTCGCCTGCCTTCTTCGGGGCCATCTGGGGACGCAGAGCAGCGCTCGGTGAGGGACCCGCACCTCCCCTGCCGACTCCCCCCGAGGTGCCCAGCAACCCCCGGCCGTGCGGCCTGCTGCTGCCTGCTGCTGCCTGCTGCTGCCGGGCCCGCCGCGCCGCGAGCGGAGGGAAAGAAAGGGAAGGGGGGGGGGGAAGAGGAGCGGGACCCGCCCTGCCGGGCCCCGCGGAAGGCGGGCGGGCTCACCTCGCGGGACGGGACGGGACGGCGGCTGGGGCCCAGCGGAACGCAGCGGCAGCCCTGGCACGCGGAGGCGGACACGCCGGCTCGGCAGCTGCCGGCGGCGGAACAGGCGGGGCCGCTTCGCCCATTGGCCGGGCCCACGCGAGGGGAAAGGTCGGCGGCGGGAGGCGGGCGGAGCGGCGCGGCGCGGCGGCGCCTTCGCTGCGCTGACGGGCGGGCCGCTGCGGGCTGCCCGCCGAGCTCCTGCGCCGCCGCCCCGCCCGCAAGGCTGGCCGTGGGACGCCGGTGGTTCTCTGCCTAACGGTGCACCGCAACGAAAGGACGCTCCTGGAGCTTTGACGGAAATTCCACGCCACGTCCAGTAACTTTTCCAAAGCCGTGCACAGACATAGACATCCTTAGTCCAGCGCTATGCCTAATGCTGATGGTGTAGAAGTTCGTCGTTTGAATGCATTACAATCAAACGTAATTGCTTTTGCTTAATACATGCATATAGAGCAGTGACTCATTTACTATAAATCGAAACCAGCAAAAGTACACACGCCCATTCAAAAAAAAAAAAAAAAAAAAAAAGCAATTGTTGATGAGCCTTACCCATCTAGAGATGGCTGCGTGCCAAAAATACTCCAAAATCTCATTGAGGACTGATCCTGGGCTCCCAACATTGCAGCACCAACCAGCTGGGGCTCCCCTCCTGGGAGAATGAAACAGTCAACCCCTCCCCCCAAAAATCAGCAAAGAGTCAAAGAAATGGTCTAGTTAACAAATAAAAAAACACATCAGGCAGCCCAGCGGCTCAGCAGGAGGTGGGAGCAGAGCCCACAGCCAGCTGCTGCAGGTGCACAGGCCACAGCCACACCTTCCTGCAATGGATCGAGACCTGCATGGTCCTGTGCAGCACAGTCTGCCAAAATGGGCTGGGCAAGGCAGAAGGAAGTGAAAGGGATGTGCAAGACGTTGCAGTTTGCTAGAAAAATTACCTCCACGCAGGGGTCCCATTTAACCTGTAAACAGGAGTTTAGTGTATAATGAGTGATCATTAGTATAATAACCTGCATCTTCGCTGCTTCGGCAACGACTCTACAGAATCAGCTCCACAGTTCATATGAAGGAGAACACAGGAACACAGAGCCCCTTCAACCTCCAGATGCGGGACTGGATGTGACCCTCTGCTCACTTTTGGGAAAAAGTGGCTGGCTTCAAAAGTCAGTATTTCTACCTGGTACGAGGCAACACAGCCTGGATACTTTATTCTTACAACCGCCAATGTAGCTCTAAAGAATTCTTCCATTTTCTCTTTCAAAGAAACAAATATATAATTTTAATCTGTAAATGCATTGAAGATAGTTAACTACCTGCAGGAGTCATTAAGACCACTAATCCCCCAATCAAATTACTTTGATTACATCATTTTCTAAACATAAAAAAAAAGATGTGAAAATGAGTCCATAATGATTAGACTCAGGCTGCATTATATGCCTAGTTCATTATTTTCTTGCGTCATGAATGTTCATGTTATCTTCAGACACTTTGCAAATATTTACCTTAGTTGCATGCGTAATTTGCTCTAGTGAGTTTTTTTTAAATACTTTAACTGAAGAGTAATTCATTTTTCATCTAACTTCATCTAACTTCTGTTAAAACAGTTCACCAAGAATAAATAAATCAGCAAGAAAACAACATTTCTTTCAGCCTAAATTGGCCCTGTCAAAAGATGTCATGCCATTATTTAGGATGTCCTCCCATAGAGGCTTCTTTATTGAACGTGATCTCCAAAAGCTTTCTGGGATGATTACTGCTTGTAAGTGAATGGTGAGCAAGACCCTTCTGGAAATAACATAAATGAAAGGGAAACATCGAGGCACAAAGAGTAATCCTGTTCATTGCAAGTAGAGATAGGGATTCATATTTTCTGGTTGTCTTCCTGACCCAACAATCCTGCACAGGAACGGGCAATGGAAAGGTAGAACATCCAGCATGCAGGGATGTGCAGCATGCATCAACAATCCTTTTGGATGGAAGGAGCACTAGGAAACGCGCAAGCTGATACATTTTTGTTCACGCTTATTTATGTTAATAAAGGTGGCATATGCTCAAGAGGAGCCCAGTGCGAACACGTGAGGATATATTTATAACTATTCACATAGCAATTTAATAAATAACAAGGTAATCCTCTTCAGAGTACGCATCTAGGAATTTACTGGAGATTTTAAGGGGGAAAAAAAAGAGGGATCATTTAGAATCCATAAAAAAATTAATTGTGGAAAGTTACAGAAGTCAGACCAAGGCTTTTAAATTAAAGACATTTTCTTTAACTCAGACTCTCCGTTCCTCTGAACCATTACAGACAGACACCATCAAGTGTTTGCCTGCTAAGAAAATTGAAGGAGAGAAGACAGTAAAAGCTGTTCTTATGGCACGTCCTATTTTAAGTCCGCAAGATTAAATTCTCAGAACTTGAAAAACACCAGAGTGAAGGAGTCAAGGTGAGAGTATCATCAGATTATATATCATCTAGGTCACAATAAGAAGAATATGATCTTGAACATTAGAAAAAATATGTAAGAAACATGTTTTCCTGTTTTCATATGTAATTTAGAATTACATATGAAAAAAAATCACACAACTTATTTCCTGTCTGAGCGACAAAAGATTTTGTTACAGTGTGATTGAGAAGAAGATTATTGTATCCACTCAGAGATTTTCTATTAGTATAGTGATAATCATCAATAGTCTGTTCTATGCTGGTAATGTGCCTTCACATCTACAAATAAAACCCTTCGGTAAGCAAAAATAGCATTTTTGTTCAGCCTGGAATAAACACATCTTGGTTTTCCACCCTTCTAAAGATCTGGACAGTGCACTCTTCCCATACTACTCTGTGTTCTGAAAGTGGGGTCATGCAAAGCTATTTCATTGCAAAACTAAGGGATGAATTTGCCTAGCTTGAGTTATAAGACCACAAACATCCTGAAAGGCTCCTTTCAAGGAACATTTCCATTAATTACATTTCCTCACCCTCCTAATGTTTTGTCAGTCAATTTCATTGTCCATCCTTTTAGTTTAGGCATCTCTCTCAGAAGATAAACATTTTGATTATCTCCTTAAAATAAGAATAATGAACTTAGATGAATATTTGTGTGTGACAAGAAAGTTGCTATTTACCTAGTAGACAGTTAAGTTTAGCTTTTATTTGTTCTTCTCACGAGCACAATACAGGTATCAGCAGTTTGCTATGTGAAGTAACATATATATATATATATATATATATTTTTTTTTTCAGGATATATATACATATATATATATATATATATATATAAAAAAAATAGAGCTTGCAGTGTGTATAACTCTAACTTTAGATATCTGAGAAAACAGATGAAGTCTGGAAGAGGAAAACAATATTGTTTAGATGTTGACCACTTCTGCTGCTTCTACTCCATGTATTGAATACAGTACCAAAGTCAGTGCTGCGCATCCGAGAATTATACAAGATTTAATATAGTTTAGTTATGCTCTTCATACCTCATCATGCAGTTAGCTGTAACAATGCCTGCTATTCATCTCAACTTCTACACCTAATTTACTGTTAGGCATGGCCACTTCACTACAGCAGATTTTAAGGATTTTGAAGCATTTGATTCCATCTGCTAGAAACCTTCTTTTGGCAATGTAATACTTCACCTTACATACCTTTATTTTTGAGTCACAACTAGAGTCATGGTTTGCCTTACTTGGTTGAATATTTCTATCCAAATCTATCATAAAAGTGAACAATCTCCCTTCAAACTGGCACATATAGCTAATACCATAATGATCCTAACTGATACTTGAGATGTATTCTGTAAGTTTAAAGGAAAAAAAAAACACCTAGAGTACAATTATGTCAGCTTAACTCTCCAACACAAACGTACTGCCAAAATATAGCTTACTGTACATTCTGAATGCGTGCAGAAGTCAAACAGCCCTAGAGCAACTCTACCCGATTAAAAACAATATTTAAGGCAGAGTAATAAAACAAACACCTTGTGGTTTGTGCCACCAACATACTCTTTGCTTTCTGCTTCCCAGAACATATATTTACTGCAAAGTCACCGTTAACTGCAAAAATAAGTGGTTTTGGAGAACTGAAGGAATAAACACAGAGCCCTTGATCCTCGCTGTGACTGGGCAATGTTCAGCGCAACCCAGGGGGTTAGAAGAACAAAGTTGCTTTTGCACAT
Source organism: Chrysolophus pictus (assembly GCA_037305975.1). Taxonomy (NCBI): domain Eukaryota; kingdom Metazoa; phylum Chordata; class Aves; order Galliformes; family Phasianidae; genus Chrysolophus; species Chrysolophus pictus. The sequence continues at coordinate 20,640,505 of CM074582.1, forward strand.
CAGCAACCCAGGGTTGCCTGGGTCCTTGCCACTGGGAGGCAACAGGACAGCCTTGAAAAGAAATGCTGCCCAAGGGCACAGTCAAACTAAACACTGTTCATTGAGTTCTGCAGAATTTAAGGGCTCTCATCATCCAGCTGAACAGTGCTTTAATACAACATTTTAAAACTTACTGTTTTAAAATGTTGTAGCTCGGTAGGATTCACTAGGCTTTGGTTGTGTTTTTTTTTTAACTATAGATTCATCCAATTCCATAGAGAATCTACCTTTATACCATCTTTTATATTAATAAATTTATACTATACTTTGCAGTTTCTTTATTAGTTTATTTATTAGTTTAGCTACAAGATATGGTCTAGAGGCTTGTGATAGCAATGGTATGGGAGGACAGTTGGACTAGATGATCTTGCAGGTCGTTTCCAACCTTGGAATTCTATGATTCTATGATTCACTCTTCTTGCTTAAGGAATGGCAGAAGGTAGGAGATGGTCAGTGATGTCAGCATTGATCCACAGCTGGTCAGGATCACTGTGGTGGCAGAAAGTACCTCTTACCACTTTCTGCAATGGCTCAGACTTAAATGGCTCAGGAGCATAACAGTCTGATCCACCACATTAATATTTTAGTCCTAAATCATGAGTCTGGATATTTCAGCCAAATTTTCTAACTTCAGCATGGATGATTTGCTAACAGGTATAATATGTACTGAGATTTCCATACTGAGAAGAGCAAAAGACAGATTTGATCCCAGACAGAACCAAGAGAAGTACTGTAGTAGGAGAAATTACTGGGGAATGAACTGAAATTAATGAAATTTTAGTTCAAAAATGACAGGTCTACTTTGGAATTTCCAGGATCCCAGCAAAATGACAGTGTAAAAGCAAGTACCAATCTAAAATAAAAACACTTCTGTGATTACTACTACTAAAAACAGAGAAAAGTATTTTAAATTTGGACTGATCACCGAGTAGACTCTATGAGACTTTCCCCAGGCTTTAAGAATTCTAGCACCATCCTAGCACAACCCTCTTTTTTTTTTTTTTTTCCTTCCTACAAATGAAACCCTAGGACATGAAAAGACTGCTAGAAGGAAAGATATGGTAGCAACTTACAAAAAAGCTTGGACCTCATGTTATTTAGTGCTGGGAGTGGTAGCTCTGAAAAGTGAATGGTACTCAGTAGTTGAACTATGAAGCACAAGGAAGGAATGCGAATGTGACATACTTCTTACACTTTGAAGGGTATTAGTGACGTGGAAGGAGATGCTGTAACCTACAAGATTGCTGTCTCTGAATTCAGGCTGTTCTTGTATAACTAATAAAAAAACACAGCAAGATTGCTGACTGGAAATAAGCCTGTTAAAAGGCTAGCTCTGCATCTGTTTCCTATAAATCTATGGGCAGTCTCAGATGCTATCTGAAAGAAACTGTAGATAACATTGTCTTTTTCCTCTACAATTTGTCTCTAAACTTGACTTTTTGGGTGAGGTGTGAATCAGACAGTACAGCATAGTAACCAAAGCCAGTATCAGCTTTGGCATTTAGTCTGGTCTCTTAACTGCTTGCAGCTAAGTCCATCCAAAGAGAGCAGAGTCACACTGGTTTGCAAAGACATTTTCTGTTTCTGTTCTAGGGCATTAAAATGTTTGTGATGTGATTTCTTTATGAAAGATTGCAGTAACTACTTCATTTCACATACTGAGCACTGTACAAAAACACACTGACAGATCTGGATTATTGAGCGCAAAAATCTCTTATCAGTAAAAGCCACAAATCTCGCTCTGGGCCTAGCATAATGCATATTGAGTTATTTTCCAGCCTGATAGTCTATTTTCATGAAAGAACAGACTGATAGAGCTACCTGAAAAACTTCTAAGTAAAATGAAAACTATACAATTCTGTACACTACATCTAATTTGCAAAATGACTGCAAAATGTGAATCAAACAAAACTTTGAAGAACATCATGCAGGGATTTTTAATTTAACGTGCTTATTATTCTTATAACCTGAAGTGTTCCGATAAAACTGATTATTACTTTAACACTATTCATCTGCTTTTCTAGAGCCTGGAAAGAAGAGTTACTCACAGAAAGTTAAGAGACGTTATTCACAAAATACTAGAAAATTCCTTCAGCTCTGGCAAAAGCCACAGTCTACAGCACAACTGCATTTAAGTGTTCAAAAGAGGACCTTTTAGCTCCTTCATAACTTCTTCTGTGACTTTCTGTTCCAGAACACATGAACAAGTGTATAAATTGTAACCCCAATTTATGAATTAAACATAGGCACCCAGGTATTCCCCACACTTGACAAAGAACTGCATAAACCAAGAGTCAAATCCTTCCAGATGACCTACTTGGTTCACCTCGAAGGTCTGAAGGAAACAATGTGCATCTGTACACTATTGTGTATATTGTATACCGTGCAGATGCAGCACAAATAAAAAATTCACAGCAATTTCAAAGGTATTAAAAGACTCACAATCCTGATGTTTCTGTGAATACAACCACCGTATTATTTAAGCATGGATGCTTGTATACAGATTTCACTACTAAGTTTCAGACCTTAAATACTGCGGAGAGATTTTCAGCCAGAGTTTAACTATGGCCAACTGCTTGCAGTGCCTCCCCACCAAAGAAAAATAAGAGCACGGCTTCCCACAAAGCGCTGTTCTTTTGCCAAACCTGGTCTATGTCTTCATATACATTTATATCAATGTTTTATACCCCCATTTCACGTTTAAATGGAAACTCTGCCTTACAAAGTAGTTTGCTTTACTCAGATCATCGTGTCTTTACTACAAGGTAACAAAGGTCAGCATATTTACAGCCAGGGCGGTACAAGCCTCGGAGTGGAAGCAACAACTGCTGTGGGGTTGCAGGAAGGTACTGAGGTAACACCAATAACCTACTATGAGCGTGTGGCCACTGCTGCGTCAGATGCAAAGCATTCAGCAGGTTGATTTGTTACATAAGTAAAACAGCTAAATTGATTTTATCTCTGTGATGCTGAAAGTCAGCCTCAGTCAGACACTGAGTGCCTTCAGGAAGAGCAATGTTTGTCAAGAGAGGTACTCACCTGCTCTGCTCCTAGCTAAGGGAGATCCTATGCTTGACACATGGTTACAATTTACAAAGATTGATGCCTGGAGATACATAAGATTCATTTAAGATGTATATAAGTAATTAGATACCAAAAAACACTCTTCTGTTACTATTCCGAACATCTTTTCTATAAACTATGGATTAAATATACTATATATGCACAGTGGTAATTAATCATCCTACAGTTCATCCGTAAGATTTATGCTGTGATTGTTTATCGCGTTTCTTGTAATGATGCTTTTTGTGAATTCCCTTCATATTTATGAAGGTCTTGTGATCCAATCTCCAACCTATTTAAAAGAAAATGCTTTCTGTGCCATTTTGCACTCGTGGTCGTTTGGAGCTCTATTTCAGCTTCATTAATATTGATGCAACTTGTCTCTCTATTCGTTCTCGGCAGATTCTTTGAAATTAATCTGTAGCATTTGCTGTGATTTGTTTCTGTTTTGCGCTACGTCCCGAGTCCAGCTCTCCTCTAGTTAATTTTGTTTTCTTTATTTTTATCCACTTGCTATGACTGTTCTACTACTTGTGCCACTGTGGCGTGTCAGTCCTTTATGGGATCCCCGTTTCGTCTCTGCCTTTCACTGTGATTTTCCATCATTATGGGCCTCTTGAATAAAAATGTAGCCCTTGTTTCTGACAAAGTCCATGTTCCTTTTCTTTTCTTTCTGTGTGATTTTCCATCATTACAGTTCTTAAATTTCTTGAATAATGATATATACTATGAACAAATGGATGGAGCAGTAATGGCTTCATCAGTGTTTTCTAAAACGTATCTACAGCTTTTAGAGCATATGGTGCTACAGCAGAGGCTGTGCCATGTTTGTAAAAGGACAGTTTTTTAAAGTGTATTTTGTAGTCTACTGATGACTATGTTATGTTGCATTCATAATTTGCCTTATTTCTAACATTAGCTGATTCTTAGGATATCAGCTCCAAAATGATCTTGGAGTTGAGCAGCAAATATAAGCTCTGACCATCTTGAATAAAATGGCAAAAACATAATGACTCACTGATGTTTGCAGTAATATCACTGTTTCATAGAAACAACAGTATTCTTTCTAGACCTTTTTACATGCATTAATAAATTTCAGAATCCTTGTTTAAATAAGTCAATTGAAGCAGTGCATCATAATGAACAGATAATTATATAAATGCTTGAAAAATCTGCAAAAACACAAGTGATAAATGAAGTGTTGTATTCAGTACTTTGAGTAACGTCGAATATCTACTGGAAACCAAAATTATGAAAATGGTTAGGAACCTTAAAAAAAAGTGTTTGTTAATTTGAACAATGGAAATCTTTAATGTGCCATGATGTAAATGGGGTTAAAAACAGGGATCTAAATATGAAAAAGTACTTTTCACCTTGTTTGATACAAGTGGCATGGTAAACTAGTCCCCAAATTTCTCCAATGATTGTAAAGGGGGAAAAAGGTTACATACAAAATGCTAACCAAGTACATTGGTGACATTAGCATTCAATTTTTTTTTTACATAATCTGTTAAATGATATCCACTGGAGCTTCACTTGGCATGACAGACCTAAAGCTCAAAAAACTAAGAGAGATCTGGAGTGGTTTGCAAGAAGAGCAAAGCAGGTTTGGTGACACCAACCAGGACCAGCCAGAAGTCCAGAAATTGCCAGAAAACTCCACAGTGACAAAGCAAAACTGCAGTGCATGTCAGCAAGCTCCATAGCAGTTTAGCCCCAAACATGCAGCTAAGAACGCTCATATGCCCCTCTCAGCTTACCTTCCAAAGAATCAGCCCTAATTCCTCTTTATTTCAGAGTTTTGCACTGGCAAAACTAGTATTTGAAAACCAGAAAAGAAAAAAGGCTCACAGTATATATTTTAAAAATGCAGTTAAAAATGTAAGAAAACAAATGTCTAAGGATTTTGCTTCAATGCCCCCTGTAGTTCACGACAGAAAGGGGAGCTCACACCTTTGTTGCTTATTTCACTGCATAAAACCATAAATACTTCCCAGGAACTTCTTAGCTGAAGTTAACCATCTGCACAACAAGTATCTGAGATATTTTTCATTTTGACTAATGCCTTCTGCATTGCCCCAGAAGTATTACAGGCTACTTTATAGAGGCATCCAACAATCAAGAGAGATGTCCAGCCACAGAAAGTCCACCCCAATACAATCTCAGTACATTTACCCTCTCTCAGCATTTTCTTGCAGGAAACCAGCAATGATATTCTGTACATATCTTCTGCATATTTTTGAGTTGACACTGTGAGACAACACAGGAAACCTTCCTCAATTCACTTTTGAGCTCATAGGCCGTGTGCTCAAGAGAGCCAGCAACAACAGCATCTGCAGACCTATCTGCCTGCAAGGCAGAGAAAGAAATCCTCTTGACTCAGGCCAGAGGTGATCTTCAGTTATTTATTCTGTCATTTCTGTTTTTTTTTTTCATTTAGCACTTGGTATATTGCCAGTATCAGACAAGACTGAAATGCTGTTTGCCTCAGGGTTCATTGAGCTTAAGATTCACACTTCCCTTAAGAGGTATACTGTCAAGCACAAAATACCTACGAACAGCATACAGCAAGAAAGGAAATGATGGTTAGCAGTACTAGCGATAATCTCACTGCTGCAATAACATGAGGAGCTAGGTAACCTTCACAGCACTGAAACTGAAGAACAGGTACACCTCCTGACAAAACACCAGCTGTGCTAGCCACAGAAATATCCATAATGACCAGAGCTGGTAAAGCACTTGATAAGAAGCACATTAAGCATTTGTATAGGTGACTCACAGCCATCTCCACAACCTGTACCTGCAAGGATGAATGACAGAACAGTGAAGATACAGCATTAGGTTCCCAAACCTGGAAAAGGAATGAGGCAATTAAGGACACGACCTAACCTCTCACCTACACTTGTTACACTTAGCACTTGCTTAAATGTCTTCCACCCAGCTGAGAAGCATCAAGCCGTTTCAGAAACAGCCCCAGCAAGGGCTTCTGAGGAATAGAAGCTTAAGGACTTATTAGTACCTTCAGACCTTGAAAAAGAAAGATCTGGGAAGCTTCTCTGGTGTTTCAGAAAGCTGCAAGATGAGTTAAAAGCATTTAATTGGATAATTACAGGTGATGTTCTGTGGATGAATATAGTTTCTCAGATGTCCTTATCGGATTTCTTTAGAAACAGTCCAAAGACCCTAACAGGCTACGAATCAAAACCACTGCCTCAGTGATCTCCTGTGTAAGAGAGTGGAGTGAGCAAATGTAATCAATATACAGATGAATTTACAAAGGTCAATTTCATACCAATATTACCATCAACACCAAGTGAGATGAGATGTTATAAGCGGAGATTTCATATAAAACAATTTCAAAAGTAGAATCATAGAATACCCTGAGTTGGAAGGGACCCATAAGGATCATTAAGCCCAACTCCTGGCTCCACACAGGACCATCCAAAAATCAGACCATATGACTGAGACCACTCCCAGACACTTCTTGAACTCTGGCAAGCTCAGTGCCATGATCACTTTCCTGGAGAGCCTGTTCCAGTGCCCAACCACCATCTGGTGAAGAAACTTCTTCTGATATCCAACCTGAATCTTCCTTGTCACTACTTCTTTTATTTTTTCTGCTCGTGATCCAATTACTGTGTATGTGCTCAATGTTCAGTCACAACATGACTCAAAAATTCATGAGTCAACTTGAAAATAATAAGAACACGTAGTATTTGGAAGGCATGAAGAAAAGTAAAACTTTTTGGTTTTTGAATCCCCAAAGGATGCCGATAACTCCTCCTTAAAACTTTCGGCCTTAAACACATTTATAAAGACGTCTGGGTACAGCTCTGAGAGGGACGAGGAAGCTGCATAATGCCAAAGCTGCACCCCTACAATGCAAACCAGGGTATACATAAATCGTGCCAAGAGGATTGTAGTGATCCCCTACTCTGGGACACACTTCTGAAAGTGTGAGCTACCCTGTGAGCTGCTCAGCAGAGGACTCCGCAAAATGTTTAAATGTGGGGAGAATCACAAATAACGATATCTCCAGAGTACAAACACGACCTGTTTTCTTTTGTATTTGCTAACAAAACAAGACACATCCAGGGCGACAAACATACAAATCACTAAACCTGAACTTGCCTGGACCCAGCTCTGTGAATCATACACCCTAAGAAGGGTTTGACTGGGAAGCCTTGCCAGTTCGGTCGATGAGCCATCAGATGAAAAAATGATGTTCCAGTGTCTTTCAGATGAGCCTGCTTGGAGTGCAGAATGAGGAGCTGGAACGAGGCCATCTCAGCCTTTGATCCTCCTTCCTATACCTGATCTGCCCACATGCACAAGTAAAAAGTTCTCTGTGCAACTTAAATACTGCACCTGAAATAAAACGTCCTGATTTCAAAAGCCCTAAATTTCTTGTGGATATTCACTAAAATCATCTGTGATTAAGAAGCTTGAGACTCAAGCTGAGATTAAAAATAGTAATTTGAAGAATCAAAACACAAAGAAGTCACATTTCTGCTCATAAAATGTCCTATGAAATTCTTCATATCATTATCTTTGTGATGGGGTGAATGACCTCTGAAAAGGAAGTTCTGTTACTAGCTCTGAAGTTAGACTCCAGTCAGTAGATAATAATTCCCTTACCAATCAAGACATTTGCTTACAAGGCCTTTATTTATCATGTACCTTTTGTTTTCACTTCATCTAGCTTCAACTCTTCTGAAAGAGACTAAATGGAGACTATTTTAAATTTTGTTACCAACAACTGCAAATCCTCATAATTCAGTAATACCAGCCCAGGAATACTCACAATTAAACAATTTGCAAATGTGGGCTAGATATAATCAGTGCAGCTAGATAAATGAGCTCTTTTCTATGCATTTTTGCTATGTTGATCTGAAGACAGAATCGCTTTAACATCGATGTCCATTTTAGACTGTACAGCACAGCTGAAAGTACATTCATATTTTACCCAGTATGCCTTTTGCTAGATCTCCCATCACTAACACAGAACTGCATTTGGAAGGGTTTCCTTAAAATTGGTAGATCAAAGGCGAAAATGCTCACAAAGGCAGGTTATGAGTCCTCTCAGTTGTATGTATCTCTGCAGCTGTATATTATTTCTAACTGTTACAAAGGAAAATAAACAAATAAATACTTAACTAAGTAAATAGGAACTTGGTAAGAATAACAGGTACACCTTATCTACCGACAGCGTTACATCTGGACAATAACAGCGTTACAGCAGCATGCTAAGCGACCACTTGCATATTCACAGTGTGAATGTATTCCCACTAAATAGCGATTTCATTTACATTTTGTTTCTATCATATAGAAAAAAATATTTGGGGGAAAAAAAAAATGCTTTCACCTTTTTCCTTTTTCCTTTGGCTTGACCCAAAATAGAAATCAAATGTCTGAGTTTTTCTATTCTGGTGGTTAAAAGATATATCTGCAAATAAGGCTATACATACAATGCCAGAGCTCAATAGCTTTCGTTCTTTTCATTTAATAAAATAAATACTTGCATGCAAACTTCTCATCCTAGAGCTAATAGAAAAAGCTAATCTGTGATTACTGTGGGAGTAGATGTGATCCTATCCCAATAGTAATTAGGGTGTAAGGGAGGTGGGATTCTCAAACAAACCCTTAAGTGCAGACCAGCTCAGTATTTCTTCATGTCAGCAAAAGCCCTTTCATTGCAAAGACACCAAGCACAGCAGTATTTTACTGCCTACAGACAGAGTAAGCCTTCTTGTGGCCACATAAAGCTTCTTTTGTCAGTAAAGTTTCAACGCTGAAGATTGTCAAACTGTAGGCACTTCTCAGTTCTGAGGCCCCATGACCAATGTCCATGTGAGCGCAGCTCTCCATGATGCTACATCCAACTAGTTTCCCCAGGTTTTGGCAGTATCATTCCCACTGCACTGTACTGGGGCACCGGGCTGATCGCCCCAAACTGCTGTGTGTGGGGTACACAGATTGGCCACAGGCAGGCTCTGCACACTCACAACACGTGGATTCCTGCAGAACGAAGCGCTGCTGAAGGAGCATTCTTACAGTCACAGCGCCAGAGGAAAGCAGAGACAGCAGTTGAACAAATTTCTACAGGAGAGTTTAACTGACTTAGTGTAACTCTTTCCCTGCGGCTCAGATACTGGTGGTGTGCTTCCATTCCTGCCCTCCTAGCCATGTGGAACACATACTCTCCTGCCACATGTTAGATTTCATACTTCATATTATTTAAATACCGCAGCACTGTGTGTTATTAATCAAAATCTAAATATTTTGGAGCTGTTTGTTAAACAGTTCTCTAGCATCAAAACCTTACAAAATCACACTCTGAGACACGCAGCTGCCTTGAAGCTCTTCAGGGAGAACTTCAAAGAGTAACCCCTCCGCAAAGGTCACCTCACCAGAGTCAGCCCTATAAACACAACGGAACATTTTTTTGTTTTAAAAGTTAGCAAGAACAAAATGCTACGTAATTGTTTTAAATTGTCAGACTATTTAAAAAGTCATGTTAAGATAGTCAAGTTCTATGACAAGACTTGTCTTATAACTTTTGACATGCATAAGCTATAAAGCATGTCTATTATTAATTTCAGAAATCGTTTTGGATACCTACACTGAATTAAACTGTCACATTTGAAGTAATTATTAAGCAAGATTATAGGCCCTGCTCTGGAGTTCAAATAGTGCCCATTTTGAATGTTCCCTGGGTAGTTAAGAGCAACCTACAATGACTTTGTCACACCGGACCATGGTATGAAAGCTCTTTTTGTTTCAACTTTGTCTTCTCAACCCCCTTTGCAGCAGGGCGGTGCAAAAGAGATGGTTGCTGTTGGTACATTTAATACATCTCACTAACATTTTTCACGCGGACACGCAAACAACAGGGAGTGTAAGAAAGGTGCATGTAGTACCTCTCAATTTACAAACTGCAGATGTGCTGTCTTCATGAAACGATGTCAGACTGAACAACCCGGCTGCAGCAAAGGAAATCTAACGGGCAGCGGTGGGGATGGACATCATTCACTTCACCCATCATATTGCAGGAGCCTGCGGCACCACTTCAGCCTTTTTGTATGTAGGATCAAGGAGAGTTCTCTCAGCCCGTTACAGCTCTGCTGCTGAACCAAAAAGAGACCCTTGAGCAGACACACCAACGCCAGACCTGCTGCTCTCTTACAAGTGGAAATATATCAGTGTGGGTATGCTTTTAGATACTTCAGAATGTAGGGGAAATTAATTCAGTTACAGAAATATTTTCAGCTACATATTAGGAAAAAAAAAAAATTCTCAACTACAAAGGAAGAAATCACCATCCTCTCTGAATTTTCACAATAGATCTCCAGGATCTGTGATGTTGTTTTAAAGACTGCTGCTTCCAGGCGACCTGGAATGAGAGGTACCTTCACAAACCACACAGAAGACGTGCCCTCGAAGCAGGAGTGTAACTGAAGCCTTGTGACCAGAAACCAAGTACCGACATCATTTACACTTGTGCAAACCTAGAATACCCTCTCCAGAATTTAATTTAAACCCTTCTTGTGAATGCAGATTTCTGGAAGTGAGCGTGGAAATCAATACACGATTTAGCAATACTTTTCATTTTTACAGATTTAAAAACCTCCTTTTTGGCTAGTGCAAAGAAACCACGGTCACACATGCACACACGTGGATGTACACCCTTGCACACCTCTCCGAGCAAAGCAGCATGCTGGTAACAGATGGCCAGTACAACACAATAGATAGTTCAGCACAGAAATAACACAGAGTGCGTTTCTCTAATTCTCTGATTAATTTTAGATAATACATTAAAGTAATTCATAGAATCTTTTCTAATTCTATGATGATGGCCTGAAAAAGAAAACAGTTTACAAGAAAACATGGGTCTGGTTGATTACTGAAGGACCCTCACAAAAATAATTAATTTTGATACTCGATCTACTGAATATTTAATATTGATGAAAATGAAGGACATGCAATTCAGAAACTAAATAAAGATGTCTATTTTGACTTCTATAGATCTTGTTGTGAGGTTATATGCTTTGAATATAGAAGAAATGTAACAAGAAAAGATTGTGGACACACAGCATTTGAAGAGCTGGTACCTCAGTTTCTCTCTCTGGAAACACAGAAAGTATTAAACCCATTATACAGAGGGGCAGCTCAATCTGACAAACTGATGGGCAATTAAAATGTTTCCAGAAAGAAGATGATGTTAGTAGACAAATTATTAAATATAATATTCTGAACACATTTGTTACTGTCATATGTGAGGATAGCCTAGAAAAGTGCTTAGTTCTTAGTCACGCAAATTACTTGAATCCTAAATAAAACTGTCAGCACTCTGGGGCAGCATCAGTATTTAAAGAGACTCCTTTCTTCTTGTTTTTTTTTTTTTTCCAACTGTTTTACAATGACTTTTCTTTGGCTGTGCCAAACTACTTTCATCTACAACATTTACCTGAAGAGTTTAGCAAAATCAATACTATAGAATGGGGAAAAAATAATGGCCTTCTAAGGAATTTGTATCTCCTACCTCCATTCCTCCTCCACCTCCTTTTTTTGCTAAGTATATATGTGTTCCTAACAGGCCAAAATCTAACTCCTGGTATTTGGCACACTGTCACTACTTTAAAGCAGAATCTTTACAGTTTGGCCCGACCCAGTTTTAATTGTATGGAAGAAATTCTCCCAACAGGTACCAAATGCCTTGTCTCATGGCAAATGATTGTCTCTGAATCCCATCCTTACTGATATTTGCTCTTTGAGGATGGGAAAAAAAAAAACAACATGTTTTATAAAGCTCAGATTGGCCTTACCAAACAAAACATCTGCTAGACTGGTGAGTGACTCGTGACAGCAGGAGACTTCAGCACTGGCCTCACCAATAGAAGTCACTGCAATTAATGGAAGTTATTACAGAAGAATTCTGGCAAGAATATATATATATATATATATTTTTTTTTTCAAACAGAAAAAAAAAAATTAAAAGAAGAATATGTTATGTTGTTATGGCAACAGCTATTTGAAAAATACCGTAACAAAAGGCAATTGAGTATCAAACTACCAAGCTGCTAGTTTGACTATTTGGTTTTCCTCTCAAGCAGCTAATCTGTAGAGATCCCCTCCCTCTTCCTTTTGCAGCCACAAGTGTGTGTGCACAGGTAAGAGCCCATCTGTAAACAGTTTGTGTCCACAGCATTTCAGTCCTGGAGCTGCACAACTCCAGGTTCGCCACATTTCTATATTGGACTGGAAGAACATCCAGCATAATGGGCTGAGTGCCTCACTAGTGTAGCAATAAAACCACATTTTGTAGCATTTCCAGCCTGTGTTTTTGGCACACAGCAGTATTCTGGGACTCCTGCTACTTTGCAGGACCCTGCTAGTCTCCCTGCAGGTGCCGCATCTCCTCCTTGGAACAAAGTGGTATCACTTCCATGCCCTCTGGAAACCAGCATCTCTTCAGCTGCTGGCAAAACTGGGACCCAAAGCACCCAGTGGCTTTGCTAACTTTCCTCCACACTGCATAATAAAGTTACACACCGTAAGTACCACATAGGTATTGTGAACATCATGTTTCTTAACACAGAGGTGAGAACTTGCTTTTCACTTCACTGCTTTCAGCCATTCTGAAGTGCTCAACATCCTACCTTTGCGCTGACTCCCATTCTAATGAGATTATGCAAGACATTTTATCTAACAGGATTACAAACCACGGGGCAGGACAATAAAGATGTTGGCTTCCAACTGTTCTGCTGTAACTGAGAATTTTGGAGATGCATCATTTTTGAAATAGACAACTGTTTGTTAGCATCAACACTGAAAAACAATCACGTTCATATGCATCGCAATCATGTGCAATAAGAGCCCTGAGAAATATTAAAATTAGCAAAAAAACCCACAGCTTATTTTGTGTCTGTTTCCTGCAACCATTCAAACTCAGAAATAATGCACTATACAACTCCTACTGACACATACATCTCTATGGGACTGAGTTTGGAAACGGAACGCATTTTCAAACCTACCCAAACATCCCTTGAGTATTTCAGACATTCCAGTCAATGTGATTCTTTAATGTGGGACCTGCTTACCACATTTGTTTTACATTAGAAGACGCTGAATAGGTTGTTTACATTTGGAAAAGTCAGTGGAGAGAAATTTCTTTAAGTGTTCTGAGAGAAAGATTGCACCGTTACTGTAGCAAGGACAATTATGGACAGACACAAGTAATAGCTGTTTCGAAAATGTTAGGAGCATTACTGTGGATAATAGACATCCTTTTCTTATCATTGCCCTTACCAGAGTTTCATTTCCATTGGTGCTGTCTGCCTAGATTGCTTAAGACAGCCGTAGTCTACTCATTTATGTTTTGGTAACAAAAAGTTGACTGCCAGGCTGTCCCAGACAGAGTTCATCTGTACAAAGGTCTGAAGCTGTGAGGGAATACCTAAAATGTCAGACATGTCCAATCACTGGTGCTGCAGCAAATTATCGCCTCTTCCAGGTCAGAAAGGCCAAAATAATTTCCAGCTCTATTTTTCTAAAAGCCATTTTCATTTAATCTGTTCTTTACAAATGGTAAATTTAATGAGAACTTCAGGAATAACTCAAACTAAAATTAAGAAAACCCTTGATATATATGTATTCAATCCAAATGTATTTCAGTAAGCAACAACCTGGCCACTATTGAAATACTTCTCAAGGACTATTGAAATAATAGGCATGTTCGCAAAGGAAACCTGCTTTCTTTTAAAGTGACTGTATGCATTATTTCAGCTTCTTCTGATAATAGCGCATTTAATGCCGAAGCCAAGATGCAATCAATCTTTTTTGCTGGAAGAAAGTGTTGTATGGTACCTGCAGGCTTGTGTTCACCTGGCGGCTCCAATCTGTGCAGCGTCCCAGGTCTGGCCTCGCCATTCTGTTCCTGTCTGCTCGGGGCTGCCAGCACAGGAGATGGGAGTGGGGCAAGGGGACTCTGCAGCTCTGGCTCTGAAGAGACGCTGAGCTGTGCTGGACTGAATGGCTGATGTCCTCCACAATTACACACACACTGTATCCTTCACAGTTGGCTTAAGTGACTTAGGACTGCATTTGTGTTTCCCTCTCTGTTGATTAAAAGCAGCACCTTATTTGCCTTGACAATAAGTGTGGAGATCTGTAAAAGTTCACTTGATCACTGTAAGTAGACCAATAACTGAACGCAACCCAGATGGAAAGAAAGTGCCTGAAGCAGCACATGAGGAAACATAAGCTGCTTTTCCACAATAAATGTGTAGGGTAAGGCTGGCAGAAAGCACTCTGAGTCAGCAGAGATTGAAGGAGAGGAAGGCCAGAGCGTCTCGTGAGAAGGCTGGCACAGCGATGCTCCTGGACCAAGGGCCAAACACAACACACTGGAGAAGGAAAAAGGCTTAAAAGCACAACTACTAATGGGACATGAATCTCTGTGAGTGGCCTCCACATCTCTCACTCTTCTTTCACAACTTCTCTGCAAGAGCTGTAAGGCAGGCAGGACACACCATTGGCTCTGTGTTCTGCTGCTGATGGTGCAGGCTCTAGAAGAAAGACAAGAAGTGGATTCTACGTGACAGACTCAGCAGAAACATCCCCTCTCTTATTACAGCATCTTTTATAGAGAAGCAGGAGGAGGGTTTGCATTCCATCTTGTCCGGTTTACACGGTAGATGCCGCAGTTTGCTAATCCCTTTTTATCAAGAAAAGCAGCAGCTGATGACTAGATTAGCCAGTGAATAGTGTCAGCGCTGTAAGAACAACTTGGAAATCAGACTGTGAAGCGGCTGTACCTTGTGCTGTGCAACAAAAGGGTCATAGCCCTCGACAGGATTGGACACCCTTTGCTTGATTCTTTTCTTTGTCCCAATATTGATGTGGTGTGTCTACCTCCTGGCAGCAAGTGACATGTTAAAACAGTGATTTCCGATGAGTGTGTAGCAATTTCTGGAGTCCAGAACATAGAAAACAGTAGTGCAGATTGTTACTGAAGCACCAATGGTATCTGGGATCTTAAACGAATAATGTTCACTTGTGGGATAGCTCAGAAGAGATTTCCACCTGAAGAAAGCCTGTCAGTGTCCTTTTGTCCAGATAAGCAGCACTGCAGTTGTGCAGGTGCCACCTGAGTGCAGCTGTGCGGGCCAATTCAGTGAGCTCGTATAGCACATTCCCTCAGGAGCCTGAGTTCACAGGCAGGGACTCACCCAGCCCTTGGGGCTATGGAGAACAGTCATGTTGCAGCACAAAGAAGCAGGGCAAAAAAGTTTAGCGAGAAGTAAGGAAAAGGGCAGAAACAGTTCAGCCCTGCACTAATGGCAAGGCACAGTCCCACTGTTTCTAATGGGAGCTGCACAACCCAGCACCCCTCACTCCGAGAGGCATTCCCCGGGTGCGGTTCACTGCCTCCTGGCAGGTGGCACAGACAGCCCCAAGGCCCACAGACACTCCAGTGAAGCCATTTGGGGTCAGGGTCTCTGGGCACTGAAGAGGCCACGCCGTTCCCTTCGCTCCTCGCCTGGTGTGCCCCTGCCTAGCCCTGAGCTTTGTCAAACAAATGGGTAACGCGCTGCTTTCCTCCCTGCATCACAGACCAGGGCTTACTTGGACAGCAGCAGGAACGCCCTTACTGCCTTCATTCCCTCGGTTATAAGATGAATTCATCACTCAGGAAAACACTACCTCCCCGGTCCAGAACCCTCGAGCCGCAGCCCCCAGCTGAGAACACGTTGTGGGCACCTCGCAGGCCGGAGATGCTGAGGTTGTCTCCGTGCGCACAAGTTTTCTAAACAAATCGTTTTTGTTGCTCAAAGCAGTGATGAATGGACACGCAGGGCCAGGTTGGTCGCCAGAGCAGTACAATGGATGCAAAACGGTTTTTTTCTCTGCCATATAAATCACTCACATTGTTTAAGGTACATTGATCAATTTAATGGCTTGTAATAGGCTCCTAATTGCCACTAGGAAAGTACCGCAAGCTCGCATCTTGAACGTGAAATGGTTCGCGAGCAGCGCTGGATTCACGTAAAGTTGCAGCGCAGTAATTACGGCCGGGAGGGAGCACAACGAGCGGCGTCCTCGGCCGCATCCCAGGGCAGGGGCGGGAGAGCGGGGAGCCGCGCAGGGGGACCCGTCCCCAGCAGCCATTCATTAGCGGGCGAAGCCAGCGCCGGGATTTATTGGTCATCGCGGACCGAGGAGAACTTTGCAGCGTCAATCATCCTGTCTGTTACGTGCCCACATATCTCTATCTGCAGATAGACAGCTTGCTTAATCACCACCAACACTCTGAGTCACGCCTTGCTAAAAACGCCGCGGAAGAAAGCCGGGACGGCGTGAGGAGCGGGAGGGCGGCGGGGACGCGGCAGGGGCCGCACCGCGGGGCGGGTGCCCGTCGCGCCGTGACCCAGCGGCGCAGCCCGCGGCGGGAGGCCCGAGGGGCGCGCTCCCGAGGCGCGCTCCCGGCGTGCAGGGCTCGCCCAGCAGCGGCCGCAGAGCCCTCGGAGCCGCTGCGGCGGGCGCGGGGGAAAAGGAGGTTCTGCGCTCCGGGAGCTGTTTAGAAACGCGTTCATTAAGAGGACGCTCCGCGAGCGCTGGCGCCGGCTGCATTTCAAACCTGCCGCAGCCTGAGCCCGTCGCGTCTAACAGACTTATCGCAACGGCACCGCGAAGCGTGAGGAGCGGGAGAGAGAATCCGCGCTGCGCACCCCGTGCGGCGCTCCTCAGACTTCCCCACCAAGGCGGAAAACAAACCCGTGATGCCGCTGAATAATCTCCCAGTAATTGTAGTAATTAAAATCATCCCACAGTCTGCAGTCACCTTCCCTCCCCTGACACAGCCTTCCCTTCAATTGTCACCGCGTCTCGGCGGAGACGAACGGAGCGGGAGAAGAACGGGAGAGGCTTCGCACGCACGGCCCAAACGCGCCGAGCAGAGCGGCACGGGGCGGGCGGGCGTGGCCGCGGCAGCGCTCGGAGCGCGGGAGCACGCGGGGCTGCGGGCGGCGGTGCGAGGCAGGGAGGTGCGGGAGGTGCGGGAGGTGCGGAGGCAGGGAGGTGCGGGAGGCGCGGGCCCGGCCCCGAGCGGCGGTGCGGGAGGCAGAGCGGTGCGGGAGGCCCGTCCTGGGCTGCGCGCTGCATAACGAACAGCGCTGACAGCTCGGGCAGGGATCGTGGCGGTGCCTTAATTTTCATTTAATTTCCGTGATCTATTCGATCCCGGCGCCCTTTCCCTTTTCATTAGCTAGGAAAGATTTCTTCCTATCTAAAGCCGCTCTTTATCTTTACACACAAATGAAAAACTCAACGGCGGAAAGAATGCGGTGGGCTCAACAGGCGCCGGGTCTGTATTTCAGCACCATCCCTACATCCTTCTATCCCCGCTCTGACACATCGTGGGGCAGCCTCTCCCGAGCTCAAGTTATTCCTTTGAGGCCGGGTCCCCCCGCGCGTGGCTCTGACAATGAGCGGCGGTGCCCGGCTCAAGGAATGCGGAGTGTCATTGAGCCAGAGGGAGAGAGGGAGGGGGAGAGGTGCTTAAAAAGAAGAAGAAGAAGAAAAAAAAAAAGGCAGGACTCAATTATGTGCCTGAGCTATGAGCACTTCGCCTTCCCCCTGCCCACGTCCCGCCGCCCGGCACAGGTTACGCCGCTCCCTTCCACTTGGGAGGGCTCAGCCCTCCCCGGCCGCAGCACCCCCGTGCGAAGCCGCGGTCCCCTCCCGGGCACCCGTACGGCCGCATCGCGCCCAGCCGCAGGGAAATCGATCTCTTTCGAACTATTTGGCAACCCTTTCCCGGCGCTGCGTTTTGAGCCGCCGCATCTGACGCTCTCCGATGTGAGCCCGGAGCCTTCCAATCAGCGCTAATGAACGAATTGTTCCCGGCCTCAGCCCGGCACCCGGAACCCGAGCGGGGAGGCGAGGCAGCGGGCAGCGCCGGGCCGAGGAGGGCACGGCCGTGTTCGGTGGGAGCTGCTCCATCAGCGTGCACGGCCAGGGCTTTGCTTTGGTCGTCGCTTTCTTCTTCTCCTTCTTCTTCTTCTTCTTTTTTTTTTTTTAACATTTATGTTGATTTAAACATAATGTATTTATGATGTAAATATATTCCGAAATGAAAACGTCACGGATCAATTGTGAAGGACCCGGATACATAATTTTAAAAAATCAGTTTCAGTTTATATGAGGTTCTCACCCCACTTTCGCTTCTTAGTCAGATTTGTTTATGCAGAATCGACATTTAATAGTGCTAATTGCACTCCAGTTAAATTGCCCTGATTGCAGAAAGGGAAGCAATTTTCGTGCTCTCCGTCTGGGTTTGGAAGAAATTGTTTTATATTCACCTCTTTATAAAGAAGTGGAGATAAGGCACGGAGCCTTCGCGCAAATTGCACTTAGGGGCTGACTGGCAGCATTCAGGCGCTATAATAGAGCATTATTTGGCCGTTTTGAATAATGTAAAGCGTTTGCTGAAAGCCATTCTCCTGAAAATTGCTTTAACTTTTAAAAGGGTGATGATTCACTCTGAACCGGGCCTTTGTTACGTTGTCATTATCCCCCCAAATGTTTTAACAGTCGGCTCGACACTCGAGCATAACACGCCGATCTTTGTTTAAAAACTCCATTTTTGGAGCACGGCACAAAACCCGTCGGAGCTCACTTGACCCCCGAAAGCTTTTAGCGGCGCTCCCCGTTCCCAGTCCCTCCGTCCCGGCCGGGCGCAGACGCGCCCGCGGATGCCTTCAGTGTGGGCCGGCAGCGCAGCGCGGCCCCGCTCCTCGGGCGGGCACCTGTTGGCCGCCCCCGAGGCCGCCCCCCCCGCCCGCGCCCCGCCGCGACCCCGGGCTGAGCCCCGCCACGGCCGGAGCCGCGGAGAGACGGCCGGCCCCGGAGAGCGGCCTCGGGCGCCGGAAGCAAAGCGTCCCGGGGAGCCCTCGGTGCGGCGTGCGGTGCGGCCGCGGGGCTCGGCGAGGCACGGAAAGGAAGCGATCAAAACCAAGTAGAGAAAAGCGAAACGCCTCGATCGCCCGCGTTCTCCAACTTGCCCCCGGAGCACCTGCTCCGGGGCTTGGCGCTAGGGCGGAATCGAGAAGGAGACGATTAGGGGCCGTCACACGGGGACGCGGCCCGCAGGACGTCCCGCAGCTCCGCCGTAACGCGCGGCGCCGGGGCTGCCGGCTACCCGCGGCGGCCGAGCTCCGCGGGGCTCACAGCGGGGCCGCCCGCCGGAGCGCCGAGCCGGGAGCGCGGTGGGAAAGCGGCGCCCGCCCGGGGTTCGCGGGGCTGACATAACGGAGGGGCCTCCCTCGCTCCTCTCGCACGGAAAGGAACGAACGCGCCGCGCCCGCGGCCGCCCCTCGCGCTCGCCAAAGCGGACGAACTGAGGCGATCCCGCGCAGCGTCACCGAGCGCCGTCCCGCCGCCCGCACCGACGCGGGCCCCGTCGCGCGAAGCCACGCGGCCGCGCTCCGCCGGCTCCGCGCCCGGCCCCGAAAACGCCGCCGCCGGCCGCGTCCCGGGGAGGGCAGCGCCGCGCTAATTGCGGAGCGGCCCCGCGGCCCGGTGCGCAGCGCTCTCCGCGCGCTCTGACTGGCACGCGCCCCGCGCCCCGGCGCCGGCACCTCCGCGCGCCTGATTGGCTGCGGGGCCGCTCCGGCCCGCTCCGCCCGCGCCCTCATTGGGCGAGCGCGGCAGCCAGCGGTACTTCAAAGCGGGCGCGCCCCGCACTTAGGCAGAGTTTAGCCCCGCCGAGCCGGAGTGTCCTTGGCGCTGCCGGGGCGGCGCGGGCGCGCACCGAACCCCGTCCCCTCCCGTTCCGCCGCAGCCCGCCCAGGGACGTGCTATGGCTACGTCGATCCTCGGGGTAAGTCGGGGCCGCGCGTTTCCTCGCGGCCGCCGCCTCCGGAAACCTCTCCGGCGCCGCGACCGCCGTCGTGCGGGGCCGCGAGCGCGAGGCGGCCGCCGGGTCCCCGTCGGGTCGCTCCGGCCGAAGGCGCGCGGGGCCGGACGGAAGCCGCGGCGCTTCCTCGCTTTACCTCTATGAATTGTAACGTCACCGACCGAGCCGAGACGCGTTTCGCTCCGTTTCGGACCGTTTTTGCCCCGCTCGACTCGGCGCCGGTCCCGCGTCCCTGCCCCGCGCCGCGCTCCCCGCTCCTTCCTGCCGCGGCGTTTCCGCTCGACGCCGGGCGCTGCCCCGTCGTACCGCCTCCGTCCCGTCCCGTCCCGCCGCGGGGACTCCCGGCGGACGCCCGACGTGCGCCGGCTCGGCCGGGCCGCGGCCTCCGGGAGCGCGGCGGCGAAGCGAGGCGGGGAGGACGCCCGCTCCCCGCTCCCGATCGGCGGCCGGGCGCGGGAGCGAGGCTGACGGCGGCTTTGTGTCTGTCCTAGGAGGAGCCGCGGTTCGGAACGACCCCCCTGGCCATGCTGGCCGCCACCTGCAACAAGATCGGCAACACCAGCCCGCTGACCACGCTGCCCGAGTCCAGCGCCTTCGCCAAAGGGGGCTTCCACCCCTGGAAACGCTCGGCGTCCAGCTGCAACCTGGGCTCCGGCCTGTCGGGCTTCGCGGTGGCCACGAGCAGGGGCTCCGGCGGACTGGGCGGCGGCACGGGCGCGGCCAACAGCGCCTTCTGCCTGGCCTCCACCTCGCCCACCTCGTCGGCCTTCAGCAGCGACTACGGCGGGCTCTTCTCCAACTCGGCGGCGGCGGCGGGCGTGTCCCCGCAGGAGCCGGCCGGGCAGTCGGCCTTCATCTCCAAGGTGCACGGCGCGGCGGCCGACGGGCTGTACCCGCGGGTGGGCATGGCGCATCCCTACGAATCCTGGTACAAGTCGGGCTTCCACTCCACGCTGTCGGCCGGCGAGGTGGCCAACGGCGCGGCCTCGCCGTGGTGGGACGTGCACGCCAACCCGGGCTCGTGGCTGGAGGTGCAGAACCCGGCGGGGGGGCTGCAGGGCTCGCTGCACTCGGGCGCCCCCCAGGCCTCGCTGCACTCCCAGCTGGGCACCTACAACCCCGACTTCAGCTCGCTCACCCACTCCGCCTTCAGCTCCACCGGCCTGGGCTCCACGGCCGCCTCGCACCTGCTCTCCACCGGCCAGCACCTGCTCGCTCAGGAGGGCTTCAAGCCCGTGCTGCCCTCCTACACGGACTCCAGCGCGGCGGTGGCGGCGGCCAGCGCCATGATCTCGGGGGCGGCCGCGGCGGCGGCGGGGGGCGGCTCGGCACGCTCTGCCCGCCGCTATTCGGGCCGCGCCACCTGCGACTGCCCCAACTGCCAGGAGGCCGAGCGGCTGGGGCCGGCGGGGGCCAGCCTGCGGCGCAAGGGGCTGCACAGCTGCCACATCCCGGGCTGCGGCAAGGTGTACGGCAAGACCTCGCACCTGAAGGCGCACCTGCGCTGGCACACGGGCGAGCGGCCCTTCGTCTGCAACTGGCTCTTCTGCGGGAAGCGCTTCACCCGCTCCGACGAGCTGCAGCGGCACCTGCGGACTCACACGGGCGAGAAGCGCTTCGCCTGCCCCGTCTGCAACAAGCGCTTCATGCGCAGCGACCACCTGAGCAAACACATCAAAACGCACAACGGGGGCGGCGGGGGCAAAAAGGGCAGCGACAGCGACACGGACGCCAGCAACCTGGAGACGCCGCGCTCCGAGTCCCCCGACCTCCTCCTGCACGACGGGGCGGCCGCCGCCCGCGGCCCGGGCAAGGAACCCCCGGGCGGCCCCGGCGACTCCTAGGGATCGCCGCCCGCAGCGCGGCCCGGCCCGGCAGGGTCGGCGGCCACCCGACCCCCCGCCCCGAGGGACGCTTCTGCGATTTTTCGTTTTTCTTTTTTTTTTTCTTTTTTTTGTTTCGTTTTTTCTTCCCCCCGTTTCCTTTTTCTCTTCTTTCTGTTGAAAGGAAAGCATCCTGAGAGGCTGAAGGTGAGAAACTAAGGCGGCAGGCCGAGACGGTTCCTCTGTATCTCATAACCATCTGTATAAATAGGGGTCGGAGACGAAACAAAACCCAACCTGAGTGTGGTCGCTTATTTTTCCTGTAAATGTGGATCTGATAGGGGGGTCGGGGGTTTCCTTTTTATTTTATCGGTGAATTCCTGAAATTCAGGGAGGTTTTGGGGCTTCGGTTACTTTTTTTTTTTTTAATAATTATTTTATTTTAAATTTCTGATGCACTTTGTGGAAGTCAGTATATATGTAAAAGATATTTAAAACGTTGAGTTAACATTTCACTCAAACACACGTAAGTTAAGGTCGCTTAAAGAAATTAAATGCGTTTATCTGTATGGAAAAAAAAAAATCTCGACATATTTTCATTTTGGTATTATTAAAGGACTCGCAACCATCCGCTCGCGGCTCTGTCCTTATTGGTAGCCGGGGCGGCCCCGGGCTCGCTCAGGGCTGCGGGGCTGGGATGGCGGCCGGGGCCCGGCTGCGGGCTGCTGGGGAGAGCCGCCGTGCGGAGCGGGAGGGCGGAGAGCCGGGCCGCTGCTCGGGCCGTTAGTGCGGGGGGATCTCGGGGGAATAAAGCGCTCGAGTCAATACTCCGGAAAAGGCATTTCATGCCTAAATGAAAATCTTGTTAAATGTTATTAATTTTGACTTAGAGCGCGCAGCAGCCCCCTGTGCCTTGTATTCCCTTATTAGGGATTCATGTCTTATCAAATATCTAATTAATCTCCCAGACATCATTTGTTCTGGCCAACTTTATCTCCGCCGGTCCGCGGGGAAAAGCCGGGATACGCTCGGTGACAAAGCTCCCTTGAAGCTCCTTTTAATTGTCCAAATTAACTGCGCCGAATTTGCATGTCAAACGGTAAAGGGCAACCTGAGATAAAATGTAAACGTTTTAAAAGCCCCAAACCGAGCACTCGATTTGATAACGAGGCTTTTTAATGTCCGGGAAGACAACTGCTCCTTTCCTTTTCAAAGCCGGTCGATCTATGCAAATAGCGAATTGGAAATGCTTATGTCCCCATGCAGTCAAATGGTCCTTGCGCGGTATTTGAATATCAGTGGCTCTGCTATTGAAAAGGTTCAAGGATGCTCTCTGACTTCTTTGTGATTACTCAGTGCAGCGTCTTATGCCGAAGAAAAAAAACTCGGGAATAATTAAAGGCCGGGCTAAGGCCTGGGAACACATTTGGGACAGGAATCTCATTTAGGCAGCCTCTTTCAAAATAAGGCACAGTTAAATTGACCAGAAGGCAATTATTGAAATGAAAATTATTTTCACTCCCTTTGTCTCCTGACCACCAACCTAACAGCCACGGTATTTATTTTTTTTTAAAGGCAAATTGTTAAATGAGATAATTGTGTTATTAAAAAAAAAAAAGAAAGAAAGAAAAAGAGAGGAGAGACAAAAAAAAAAAAAAAAAGAAAAAAGTTAATTTATCCCGCCGCTACAGATCGGAGGGACACCAATATTTTAATCCGCCATAAAATAGGCAGCGCTAACAACACGGGGAAACGGGTTCTGCTGTCGGCCACCAACACGTCGCCCCAAAGAGAACACAACGGCGCTGCCGGCCGAGCCCCGCTCCTACGGACCGAGCGGTGCGGGAGGGCTGCGGCGGGGCACGGGGCTGCGGGTCGGGGCGGCCGGACTGGCAGGGAATCCGGCGGGTGCGGGGCGGGAGGCGGTTTTGTTTTCCATTTATAATAAAACACATCAAAGGGAGCCCATCCGGGTCCGGTTTCTGCCGGGCCGGGGTTACAATTCTCAGCTCAGTGATCAAGGACCTCTTCGCATTGCCTTTGCCCCTTCGGGTCAGTAAACGTCCATCACGGACGGGCTGCCCCGAAACGAAAGAAGGGAGCAGCTCCGGGCCGCAGCGCCGGTTCGTTTAACGGGGAAAATAGACAGCATGTCACCTTTTTAAAAATAAACGACGCCATTCTTTCGTACATGTCGGCGATAATTATATGGTCTGGGGAACTTTCACACACACACAAAAAAACAAAACAAAACCAACTAAAGGTACGAGGAGAACGGAATAAATCTCGTTTCCTTTTTCCAGCCGCGGCTCCGGAGCACCCCGTGCCCGGAGGGAGCCGGAACGGAGGGAGGCGGCTCCGCGCAGCCCATCGCTGCGGGGCTGGTTGTTTTGGGGTTTGGTGGCGGAAAGCGGCGAACGCAACGACCCCCATCCCTGCAACTGCGCCTTTTGCCGTTCGAACGGAAACTTTCTCCGCGCTCCGCTCGCAGCCATCTCCCCCGCCCCCTCCGAGTGTTTATTTGAAGCGCGAATCACTTAGCGACAAATTCCCTCAAGGGATAACGTTCTTAACACATCGGAAAGAGGGGAGAAGAAATAATAATAATAACAACAACAACAACAACAGAGGGGGGCGAAAACTCCCGGCTTCGCCTTCCCGACGGCGGCAGCCAGCACCGGTGCGGCGGCTCTCGGGCGCCACCTAGCGGCGAAACTAGCGGGCGGCGGGGCGAGGTCGGGGGGCCGCCTTGGGCGGCGCGGCTTCGCCCGGTGCCCGCCGGCGGGGGACCCCGCCGGCGGGCACCGGGCGAAACCGCACCGCCCTCCCGCCTCGGCTTCGTTGTCTCAGCCGGCGTACGAGCGTTGCCGGCGAGATGGGCTAATTGCTACGTGGCTCGCGGGGCGCGGAGTCCCTGTCCGCTCGGGGAAGAGACAAAAGTAGAACATTTGAAACTGCCTTTCCGAGCCGAAAGCTGCCTTACCTGAACGTCATAATTACAGTAATTATGTACACCCAAATTACATGCTAATTCAATTAGAATCAAATCGTTCTAAATCGGAATCAAATGAGGTAGCGGGAATTAATCAATGACAACATAAATAGAGAGCTTCCTTCGGGGGGGAACTCGAGGTGGCCCCGTCACCTCTGACCGCGTCCCGGGTTGTTTTTTTTTTTTTTTTTTTTAATCGCAATAATAATAAAAAGATGTTCTTACCTCATCCGTGAAACGACAGCACCTCCTACAGGGCTCCGCCGAGCGGCCGCGCCGCGAACCCGGCGCCCTGCGCGCTGCCCTCGCTGCGAGGGGTCCCGGCGGGGTTTCGCCCCGAGCCTGCGCACAGCGGCCGCTCTCCAGCCGCCCCGCTGCCCGCCCCGCTGAGCCTGGCGCGGGGTGTCCCGCTACGTGCCTTCCTAAGGGCGGCGGGACTGCTGCGGGCCGCCCGGACCTTCAGCGGGGAGAGCCTCCTGAGTACGAGCGGCTTGCTGAGAGCTCTTCAGCTGGTGGTCTCTGAGAGACGCGTCCAACATCGCGCTCTCCCTGCCGTAACTTTCAATCGCGGCGGCCTCACGTTGAGCGCGCACCACTTCCCGGCATTCCTGTGGAAGGAGGCCAGGTGTGCTCAGCACGCACCTCAGTGGGCGCACATGGCAGGGCCCGGCAAAGTGCCCACAGCTGCTGGCATCAGCTGCCCCTCCCGGTGGACACCAGAACTCTGCCGCACACAGCCCCTGCTTTGGGAATGCACGCCCCATTGCTTGTTTGTTACCCCTTGAATTTTCCTGCTGCGTGTAATGTGAAGTTTGCCACAAGAATAGGCCTTTTCCCCTATCACGCTGCCCATCCCAGGGGGACAGACAGCACATTCTTCACAAGACAATTGAATTCTTTGCATGGGCATTCTGAGCAGCCTCCTGTTCTTGCTCACTCAGAGCTCTCACGCACGCATTGCCGCAGGGCTTGACTCCGCTGGGTTGTGACATCTTTAATCCTGGCTACTTCATTAAGAACACTCCGAGCAACCTCATGCAAAAGCATTTAGAAGAAGGTGACATCGCTTAATGGCTCACCCTTTCAAACTCATTCACACGTGCTTAAAAGATAAGCCAGGTCACTTCCACCATCTATTATACTCTGTGCGATACTGAAAAACGGCATGACAGTTTTAAGAAGTAGAAGTGGACTGGTAATAAAGCGCTGTTTGCCCCGGCAGTGAGGAGGGGCAGAAAGCTGCCCGTCAGCTCAGCAGCACCTTCACCTGTCCACTGATGCATCTCCACCTGCCGCCCTGAAACAGAAAGCAAAGCATTGCCTTGTGCATTTGTACCAACTGAGAATACTGGAGAAGAAGGCAGTTCTCACTGCTTTTAAATAATAAGGTATTTTATTATTGAAGTTCATAACAGCATGTGAAGAACAACAGTCACCAAGAAAAAGAAGTCTGTTCCACGAAAACTAAAGGATGGATATTTACATTAACTTCTCACTACAAACGATGAAACACCCGGAGCAGTCGAGGCAGTAAATACTCTTTTCATGTCTTGAGAGCTTACTGAACAATAACTTGACATTGTACTGACACACACCAACAGGGGTTCAAGATGTTTAGATAGCCCTGACCAAGCTGTACACTGCAGGAGGTCAAAAAATGTTGGCTACACACTTATGTGAACTATGTCTCTCTGTTGTTTTAACTCATGAAATTGATCTCTCACGGGGAACTTTAGGAAAAATGGTGCAGTATAACACAACAACAACAACAAAAAGCCCTCTACAACATAATGTTTTGATGTCGGAAGCAGGGATTTTACCCACAGTTATCTCAAACATTTGTTACCATTTAACATACCCCAGGATTCTTCCCTATTACTTTCTGCTTCCCCTCACAGTTGCATCAAAACAAAAATCACCACCAACAAAAATCAAGGATATCAAACACAGCTCTGAAATACTTTAAAACGCAGGTCTAGGAGTTACTGCATGTACACATAAGATATTTGCCAACAAGAATATTTATACAGTAAGAAAAATACCGCAACATTTGTCCTAATTTACAGGTATTATAACATCATAGAAATGACGCTGTTGGCTTTATTTAGGAAATGCCAGTTACAAAGGTTGGAAAACAAAGAGCAGTGTGTAACTGAGCCCTTATTAAAGGGATCATCGAGAAGGAGACATTTTCGTTTGCACAGGTCCCCTACACTATCTCTTTTTTTTCCTCTCTCGGCTTCTGCTTCTACTCCTTCTGCTCCTTTCTCTGTATTCTACTTTACTGCACCTGTCGCCATTGCTCTCTCTGTATTTTTTCTCCTTTCTGTGCCCATCTGTGCTGGGGCTCCTGGTTTCATTTTTCCTGTGACGCTCTTCACCAGGGCTTTGACTTGGGCTTTTTCTTGTTTGCCTTTGCCTGTGACTGCTGTGACTTGTGCAAGGGCTTCTCCCTCTCCTCTCATCTGCGCTCTGGCTTCTGCTATCCCTCTCCTTTCTTTCAGTCTCTCTCTGGTATTTGCTTTTGGACCTTCTTTCCCCCTCACAGGAGCTCCATTTGCTGTTCTCCGCAGAACTATCTTGCTTTAAAAGTCTATACTTCTCCCTATCTTTGTCCTTGTTACCGTGACTACTGGAGAGATCTTCATAAAGTTTTTCCTTCCTAGTCTTTGCCTTTCCTTCTGAATCGCTGCTGCTAGCCTCTGAAAACTTGTCTTTTTTTCTTTTCTTAGAATACATCTTCTTTTGTGCCGCTTTATCTCTGCTGTCAGTCTCACTGTCGCTGCTGCTTCCTGAAGTCTCACTGGAGGATGAGGAAGAGGAGCTCATCTTATGTTTCTTGTGTTTACTCTTGCCTTTTTTCTTTTGCTGCTTTTTCTTCTTTCTGTCTTTCTTTTTCTTTTTCTTCTCCAGACGATCCAATTTCCTTTTATTTTCAAAATAAGAGAGTAGCGCAATCAGACTTGTTAACATACTCTAGATTACAGTCATTGTCTTTTAAAGTTGACTACTTCACTCGTCCTACGCAGTAAATACACTATTTTCCATAAAAGCATGTTGAATTTCAATCCTTGTCCAGAAAAGTATTTAAAATCATTTTAAGCTTCTAACCTTGAGCTAAGCATAGTTAGAATATGGTTTTTCAATTCCTTAATTTTAAAAAAAGAGAAGTACATGTTGGCCTTATCACCAGGAATACAGATAATTAATTGGTAGTGCTTTCTTACTGTCAGTCTGCTGGAGACAGTTTGGAAAATCTGCTGCTTTTATTTGTGCATTCTCATAAGAGATTTTGAAAAGGAAAAAAAAAACAATTAGCGTTCACTTCCTATTAGTGATGGAAACTGAGATTTTAAAGCCTGTTCTCCAGGCAAATAATGCTGATATTTTCAATAACATTTTCTGTCACAAGCAGAAATGTAAATGCTCCAGCCCACAATTACAGTGCTCTGTCATGCACGCGCACTCACTGCCATTTAACTGCTTTTGCAGAAGTTTACATTATTAACTCATTGCTTGCTGTGCTCACTTCTCAGAAAACCAGTGACTGAATAATGACATTACCTGCAGCGTATTAGAAATATCCCTTCAGACTCATAAAATCTAAAGGACCCAAACATTTACTGAAGTTCAGCTTTGAAAATATGAAGTAGTACGATTAGTTGTGTTGGGCCAGCAGAAGTTCAAACAAAATACTGTTTTAAGTTACTCAAACTACGTATACATTCCTTACTTAAAATAAACACAGAATATGCCCACTATTTTCAGTGAATGATTGGTTACATATGCAGTTACCATATGAACCTACCTACTAAGGTATCTGCTTAACAATTTACCTTTCTCCTCTTCTGCTCTCCATGTACACAGTGTGTTGGGTTGGTTTTTTTTTTTAACCTTGAAAGCTGACTGCAGTTTTAACCAGTGATACCTGTATGGGATCCATCTGGCAGCAGCTCTTACACACGTTTATGTTACTTCAAGCCAATGTTGCAAATTAACAGAGGAAAATACTGCAAGTCACTTGATATATGAAATCAGTAGGATAGAAGCAAATAATGAAAACCTCATCAGCTTGTTATTAGAAGTACAGAAATACGAGGAGCTCCCTCTGCTGGCTTAGCTGAAGCAGCAATCTATAAACCCTTGACCCTACAGCACACTGACACACCTCAACAGAGATAACAAGGTGCAAGGTTAGGTTCACTTCAGCTGCATGGAATAAAATAACGTACTTGGCCAAGCTGTAAACCAGTAAACAAACATATATATAATATTTAATTCTGGAAGAAAATACTGTCAGCAATGGAGTACAACATCATATTTTAAAACAGGAGTTGGCAGCATCTTCAATGAGCCAGTTATTATTTCAGAATCCCAGTTAGATGAGAAACAGGGCACAATGCAAAGGCATCTCAATTAGATTAGAACGGACCAATTAAGACAAAAAAAGCTAGACAAACAGACACGCTGCACAGTGCTATTTGGGGTCAAGTGTATGTTAAGCAGAATTCACATTCTTCTGTAGTGATGGTGCTAAGCTCTTTGATGACATAGAAAAGGTAGAAGGACAAGAAAGCACAAGACAACTATGGGATCAGAGCTACTGCTGACACAGAGCCCTTCCACTTCCATACTGCACTTACCTTAAAAGTTTCTGTTTCTGTTTGGTTGATAGCGATTTTAAAAATTCAACTTCTGGATCATCATCTCCTTCACTTGCAACAAATTCCTAGAAAAATGCAGTACAACGTTAAGTCCTCAGATAAAGATAACCTTCCCATTCAGATTGCTGCATTAAAAATGATGCATCTGTGCATGCCTTATTTTTGCACAGGCACGAATGTGCTTGTATTACCAAGTCAACTGAAGACTCTTTGGGAAAAGCAACATACTTGCTGCAAGGAAAAAAAAAAACACCCACCCACATTCTGTCTCCAAGCTGAGTAGGTGCTGTAATGTAGGGGTTATACAACAGAAGTTATTAGTAGCATATGAAAAATCACTGCCAGGGAAAGAAACATTTCTGAAACAGTTAATAAAAATGAGCCAATTTTGGAGCCCACACGATTCCCTAGGATAAGTCACCTCATTTTTATCATGCTTGGATGAATAGGTACGATGCTAGTCCTGCTCAAACCCGGAGTAATTTAAGCAAATTACTTTTCTGTCTCAGTTTTGTCATTAGGAAAATGGGTATTAACATATCTACCTCACTGTTGTGTTATTAGTGTTTAAATGCTCATAAAGTGTTCTAGCAATGCAAAATACGGTAATCATACAATCTGCATACAGTACTGCAATCAACAAAGCATAGCTACTTTATGACCCTCAGTTCTTCAAATGATGTGCATCTGGTACACTACAGTTCTCCACCACAATGTTTTTAATTTTAGCCACACTTAGGAGGGGAAAAAAGAAATAAAGATTAAAAAGCTCTTCCAAAAAAAAAAAAAAAAAAAAAGAAGAAGAAGAAGAAAAGAAAAAACAACCAAAAACCAAGAAACATCACACCTAATGTAAGGCTAAAGTACTCCATTTAACAGCGCCCAGATGCTGCATCTTTTCTATAGTACACACTTTTTAAAATGCAGCTACAAAGGTTGCTCCAGAAGTACTGCCTTCCATTTTATTATGTTGGCCCACAGTGTCAGAGGCAGATGTGGGTGGTGAGGCAGTAGAGGCTGAACCTTCCCACCAATATTCCATTACATGATGCTGTTGTGTGACAGATGGCAGCAGAGGGGCAGTCTGGCAGAATGGTGTCTGACATGGAAGTGGGCATAGAGCAAAGGCGTGTCACTGAGTTCCCCCACGCAGAAAAAATTGCATCTTCTAATATTTATTGATGCTTGCTGAATGTTTATGGGGCTCAAATAGCAGATGTGAGCACAGTGAGCTGGTGGGTGGTGTGTTTCAGCAGTGGTGACAGCAATGTGAAAGACAAGTCATGTTCCAGGTGGCCATGCACAGCTGTCACACCACAAAATTAGGAGCATCTCACTCAGTTCATCTGTGTGAATCAGCTAATGGTGGTGACCACGTTGAAAAACAGTGTTTTGTAGCTGAGAATTCACTCTATTAAACAGTGTTACTGTGCTCTTTGTTTTCGTCATTGTTTCAGTGGAAATAAATAGGAAGCATTACTTTGGGAGCAACCCACATACATCCAACTGTGGAGACAAAAGGTACTGTTGCTTTGCATTTCAAGACCAGCTGAGGGCTGTTGTCTTGTCTTTAGTTTAAACTTGGTGACATGGCAACTTGACTATCCTCCCATAGGAACAAAGGTGGTTGTATAGCATCTCACTCAAGTAATGCATGTGAATTTTTCACTTTACATTATTATGGAATTGCCTCTACTTGAAGTATACTTAGTGCAGCCTAAGTAATAACAATTAAATATTTTCTCCCTCAGAAATAACAGACATAACAACATTCAGTTAACCACAAACAGCTTCAGCTATAGCACTCCTGGCAATACTTGGCATGCTTTTTCAAACATTCATGCAGAGACTACCGTTGCATCACAGGTATGTGGCAAAACCCATAACCACTCCTTTATGAAAAATTTGATTTTTAGTCACCCAAAGGAGGTATTTAATTTTTACAAATACATTTCTAAAAAAAAGGTAACTTATGATTCATCATTCTGACTAAAACAGAGCTGGAAAACACAGTAAGTTTCTGGAGATTTTCCACTGGTGCAGCTATTCAGCTTTCCTATGGATATGCATATTGGAAAACATTAAGCAGCAATTCACAAGCAATCACATTTAGATTTATAGACATTTTCAGCTTACTGGTAAAAAGATCATTACCTGTGATGGATCATTTGCGGTCAAGTTTCTCCCCAGTACATTTTGTTTCAGTGCAAACCCACTGTTTCTCATCTCCGCTATTAGCTCCGAGGGGTGCATTGATGGCCCTGTTCACAAAAATCACAGTTTGAATGTATCATTTATATCTCTCTACCTTTTTTGGACTCCACAGTAGGAATTCAGTTGAAGCTTTGTTAAGTAAAATCACAGCTAAATCAACTCAATAATCTTCTGCTGAGCAAATAATCAGATATGATTTTCTAAAACAGCAGTCTGGAGATTCAGAATAGAAAATAATTGCATTTTTCTTTAAGTACAAGGGGATTCTCTTATGTAACTTTGTCATGTTGAAAACATATTTAGGTAAGTGTATTTCTGCTATAGTACAAAATGCACAGAAAACAGAAAGAAAAAAACATAAGACTCGTAAGTGCCCCTTCTCCCCTAACACAATGGAAAATGCATTGCTACTATGCCACTAATAAAGCATTTTCCATAATTTTTCACACATTTTTGAACTTAAACATAAAAAGTAACCATCATCAGAAACACAGACGGAAAATAAATACACGGAAAAATCAGTTAGGTCCTTATTCATCCTAGGGCCCCCCAGACGTGCTGGGTCTCTGTGCTGTTACTCTAAGTTGCTCACAGCTTGCAGCTTCAGAAGCGTGCAGTACCTCACGTTACCATAGGTGTTTGGGATTAGGCACAGCAGCTTTGTCTGCATTGTGCTGGCTTCGCTGTAACTTACATACCCCACACCTGGCTCCTTGGCTTTAACTGAATGCTACAATTATCGATATATAATTCCCTGAACAGGCATTTTCTCTTCACCCTAAACACACCTGCTTTTGGTAGGTCCCTTTTGGTAAATCTCCATAGCACTTCATTCACTAGCCTTCCTGTCAATGGCTGTGTAAGGCAGATGGAGAAGGCAAGCTAAAGTAAAATTCGAAGGCATGTTATACAGAGCAATCAGTAATACTTCACTAAACAACATGTAAATCATAAGATCAATTTACTCTTACAGAACACATCCATCCTGCTTTGTGGTTTTGAGAGTTTCTGGGTTGTGGAGAACAAGGCAATTTTTTTTTTTTTTTTAACATGGGTAAGTATAGAAAGTGGAATTACTATGGAAAACACAAAATAGCACTTTCTCAAAAAAAAAAAAAAAAAAAAAATCAGCTTTGACTGTTCCTGACTTTTCTTGTATAACACACTGTTCACAGAAACAAACAGGCCTATATACTAAGGAAGAATGAAGAAGAGAAAACTGGAAATGTTTCAGGATCCCTTGCATTTTTTCACCAATTCATTATTTTGCCAGGCACAACGATTTTCTGGTGAAGGATCCCTCTCAGTCTTTACTTGAGTCCGCATGGCCCATTAAGTAGGGGCTTATCTTTTTCCCCATAGATGTACTTTTACCCATAACTCATTTTCTAGAAACAAACCTTTCAGGCATTCTTTGTTCACAGCAGCACTGTTAAGAGGTAAATAATTTCCTCTTCCACACAAAAAGCCAATCACAGATGCACAACGCTACCGACTCTGGTGCATTTCTGCCCAACTGACTGCAGTTGTGCTGTAAAGCACAGACCAACACAAGTGAAGAGGGGGCCTGCCAGAGTGCCTGCTCACACCAGGATCAGCACAGCCGCACACATAATGGCTATGCTAAAAAGGAAAGTGAACATGGCTAAAACAAATTTATAGAAGCCTTGCTGCCATGTTTATTAATGACACCAAGGAGACACACTCATAGCTCCATCTGCAACGCTTCAGACACAACGTGGTACTACCGTAGCAAGGACAGCTGACATATCACTCTTACTCCTGTCTGGTGGACATGCACAAGTTACACCAAACGTACTACAAGACCGTGAGATTAAAGCGGTTTATGAATTCAATTGTTTCTTATCTGGTCTTCCTTTAAAACTGTACGTTAAGGACAGATGGTAAGCTTGGGCTGAGAGGCTCTCAGTTGGCTAAGCTCTCGGGAATCGATGCTACCTAAGTACTCCACAGTCGGCATCCATCAATTTTCAATCACTCTTTCATCAGAAAAGAAACATACTTTGTGTACTGTGCAAATGGACACCCCCTGTCCTGGTTTTACCAGTATTCCATATCATGACACCATGCGGCAGGCTGCTGGGTGTGGAGGCACAGTGCACTGCACAGCAGCGTTATCTTGTTCTCTCTCCTTATCTTAATGGCGTGGTTATTTTTTCCTTCTCCCCAAAAGGGACCCCGTTTCCGTACCATGCTTCAAACCACAACATCCTCAGATATGCATTCCTTAGGGACTTGTGAGACTGCCCGTGAAGAAGCCAGCTCAGTGATCTCATGCAGGTGAAAAGAACCAGAGAGGACATTATATCATAAGTTAATAGCAAGCTAGATGTAGAAATTCTGTAAAAATAGCAGATGGCTAGGAATCCTAACAGAAGTCTCTCAGTGTTCCACCATCAGCTAACTAAAAATAAGCTCAAAGCCATAATGTTTCATCATCTGTTTCTTATTCCTTCTGAAACAAGTCAAATAGAGTACCTTGCTATTTTTAAATAGCAATTTCTCAATCTTCCAAGCTTATTTTCTAGAATTTACATTTTTATTTTTCACATTTTTTTTTTTTAATCTTTTTCACGGCCTGAAGAACTACTGTTTTCAAGCAAATAGGCTGCTATTTCTTCCTGCTGCTTCTCAGAGTTCTTAACGTTTTTATTCTCTCTTATATTTTGTTCAAGGTAGTTTTAAAGGAAAAAAAAAAGAAAAAAAGACGGGTTGGGACATTAAACCTGAAAACTCAAACCATTCAATGAAGTGCAGAAAGAAGGATTTTAGTCTTCACAAAGTGCAACCTGAGCACAACCTTAGCTTGACAGCTGTTGGCGCATCTCTATAATATTCATGCAATTAAATAAATAGAAGAGCTGTAAGTAGAATTTTTTTGAAGCCCACGTGAGCATCAATTATGCTGGATTTCACAAGGATATCATACGAAGACTTCTACAACATATTGTCATTTTGTTTCTATAATAAGGAGCCCTCCAATTTCTTACTGCACTTTACTGAGATCAATTTAACAGAATCAATTCTGCTTCTATTAAACAACCAGGGGGCAATATAATTCTGGATTTCAATTACTGACCGCCTAGCTTACAGCAGGCTCTCCCACCCCACATTATTACCCCCACTCACAGCCCTGAAACAAGAGAACCTATAGCCAAAACTGTCATTTTCCATTTTGTCTGTACTTTTCAACAAAGCCACAAACGCAAAGAGCGTGTGTAATGCTTTGTTGTTGCCAGAATGTTTCCTCTAATGAGCATGGGCAAAGGACTCCTCCTTGGGAGAACAATGCTAGCTGTAACACGCCATCCAGCAGACCTCCATTAAAATGTCTAAAGCACATTTTTCAAATTATCCAGTATTAGCCAACAGGACATTAAAACCTTTTTTCATAACAGCTGTGATTAAATACCACTTTTTCTACAACAGTTTCAGTGGCAGTAAGGACAGACCATAATACTGTGATTGCCAGTATCACCAAGATAGTACTTTTCCATCTATCTGCTTGTGCTACCCTCGACAGCGTCAGCTCAACTTACTGATAAAAGCTTTCACTACTGTCACCAGTACAGATAAACAAACCCATCTATTCTTTGCAATCGATGACGTTCCTATCTAGATTTTTATTACAGAATACATATGAAAAGCAAAGAGGTAAGAAGCAGTAATACTGTAAGCAAAATTCCTGCCTGTGGCAGAAGAAATCATCCCAGCCAGTACATAGCAGATACAGTTACATATTGTTGTGAATTGAAATAAGCCATTCCATATTAAAAAAAAATACAAAAAAACCAAAAAACAAAAACCAAAAGAACTGAAAAAAGCAGTATATTCTTCATGGTGCCATTTTAATCACAACTTTTTTAACCTTTATTTCAATCAATGCTCATTTTTTATGCCAACAGAATATTCAGAATGTGTTTGGGCTTTTCTAGAGCTTCCCGATTCCTCACCATCAGCTATCTCCTCATTTGCTAACAGAGATGAAATTTATACAAACACAAATAAAAAGCGCACTGCTAGCCCTCCATCAGTACACTTCACATTCACTATACTCCTCTCTACCTAGGCTAAAAAAGTCACTTACAAACCAAGGACAAGATAAGACAAGGCTTATCCATTATTACCACATGCTTTTTGTTAACAAAGTAGAATGGTGATGACATGCTTAGGCCTTTCTCATGCTCACCTTGGACAGCATGATGCCATAATTCTTCCAAAAAGAAATTTTATTTGCTATATGATAGCAATATTAAGGCCATGCTCTGTTGTTGAATAAATCAATCACATTGGCAACTGCCAATCAGATTTTAAAACTTTATTAGTGATATCTAAGCAAAACAAATAGGAATTCATTGAATTACCCACTGAAGATGAACAGTGCATCATAAGCTCACAAGCAATACAACTCCACTGGCTGAGAGCAGCATGGCTGCATGCTACAGTTTCCAAACAGGAAACAAACAGCGCCCGGTTCTGTTGTGTCTGCAGGTGGGCAGGTAGAATACTGTAGACCTGTGTACACCAGGAAGATTGCATACAGCTCTTTCACCTGAAATAAGTGTTGGAAAACCACGCCGCTGGTTGCCTTAGCAGATGATCACAAGAAGAGTGAATATAGGCTGAAATCAGAATGTGACTTTGCATGGTGGAAGGGCATACCATTTAGACACAAGGCTTTCTGGGTTTTGCTTTAAAAGACAACCTAACTTCAAAATTATGACACAGGTTTGTCAATAATATACCCACATACTTTTTGTGCTCTCCACACAGTTTTGTAGGTTCTTTTTTCAGGTGGCTTAAAAGGAAATGGAACAAAAAGGGGAAAGAATTACAGGCTGAGCCTAATCACACCATATCTTCTGTGAAGTTTCGCTGCAGTTGTGGCAGAGATAAGAGTAGACACTTCTCATTTATCTAAAGGACAAAGAGCTATTATCATAATTATGTGATCGTGACCCTGGTCGTGAAGAACCCAGCAAGTTTATGCAGCCTCCACTAATTCAGAACTGATCATTTTTCACTGATAATTTTTCCATCTCTTTTGGGGATGACTACATTCAGACCATATTTACACTTCAAAGCAACTGCTGCAGTTGGCATTGAGAGAAACCAACGAATACAAAACCTCTGGCTTTTAATTAGCTTTTCTTCAGAGCATCTGCAGTTTAACTGAATGTAACACATTGCCGTGCTTTTGTCGCAGGCTATTTCAGAGAATCTTGAATTTTTAAGAAGTAAAAAACATTTAAATCATCAAACTGCTACAGGAATCCATATTTATTACTCAAATGCCATTCACACCAAATACAGAGGGTTCTGAAGCATAAATGGAGGATTATTCTGAAATGAGATAGTTCTTGAACTACGCAAAGACTCTGTTAGGGCTCCTACTGCTCACAATCAAAAGGTCTCAGCTGCAGACCGTAAAGGAAAGTTTCCTGCACACTGCAATTCTGCAGATGACCATTTATACTAATGGTCACAGTTAGCATATTCAAATACCTCTCCTTTGTTAATACAGATTCAAGAGAACACTTCAATCCATTCCTGCATTCCCAATACAATGCACTTCTTATCTGTGGGAAAACAAAATGGTACCACATCTGTCGCCGGAAAACATGCAGGGAGATTCTACTCATAAAATAATACAGACATAGATCCCATTTTTCTTGTCTAAGTATGGCTGACGATTTCAATGATCTCTATGGCAAGGGATTTCACACCCCAAAGAAGCTGAAGATCAGAGAGCAACAGACAAGCACAGTGAGCGTGGGGATGCTAGGGTAACACAAAAGTGGCACAAGCTTTAGGAGGTGCTGATGAGCCTTCAGAAGGCTGCATTTACACTGACACGCCAAAAGCCTTTTCATCTTGGCAGAATGTCAGACACTAGATACACATACATATCACTCAGTCACATTTTGACTTTTGTTTGCCTCAGTTTTCCATAAATATGTAAACCATTTTGCAGAATTGTTTCTCCACTGCATAGAACATATATGGAGCCAGTTGACTGTAACATGTTGAAAGCAGTGCAGAGCAGAGAATGATGCCCAGCATTCTCCAGCCTAGGTTCAATAGGCCAAGAGCATCAGATTGGACTGATTTATCTGACCATGGCACTTACAGGCAATGTTGAAGTGAATTAACAAAATTACTTCATATGTTTTTTGCATGTAAAACCTATGAGTCTGTATTCTAATAATGTTACGCAAACAAAAAGCATGGAAAAGCACCAGAACCATTAGCAGTTGCTGGTTAACAATTAAAATGAAGGATTATACAGGCAAACTTTTAGATGCTAGTGGCATGTTTCTACTCTCCATATCACATACTCCATATGTGCATATACACACATATATGCACAGCTGCATGTGAAGTCAGAACCACAAGAGATACTTTCATCTTGTCTGAACTTTGAAAGTTAGATTTTACCAGTAAAAAAAAAAAAAAAAGGTAAAGCAGTTTAGCCCAAAGCAGCATTTTGATTGCCTAATTTAACTTTGTAAAGGAGAAGTAAATCTTATCAGTTGGTCTCTGTACGTGTCACAGTTGGAGCATTCTAACACTACTTCGCAGTTTCCAGTGATCAAAGTAAGTTACTTTATATCTAAAACTAAGAATTTCATAATGGAAATAATGCAACATCAGGGGGTGCAGTTATCATGAAATAATTACACTCCTGGGAGATTACAGACAAGGCTGTACCCCAGGGGTGTGATTATCCCATGCTAACCACATCCACTGAAATTGCCTTATTGCAGAAATAATCTCTATTCACTGGTGAGATATTATTCAAAAGGCGCTTTTTTAATGGTAAGATTATTATTTTTTTTCCTAGTATGAATTACCTGCTAGATTAGTAAAATAGTCCCAGAAGCAAAATAACCAAGCCTAAGCTAAGGGACTGATTGTAATTATTTTGCTGTTTGCTGGTGCACTGCAGTGTATTTTAGATCTTGAAAGATAGAGGTCTTCACTCGAACAGACCGGAGTTGTGTGCCATGCACGCTGCACCCCCGCACTGGTTCCACCTGAGCAAAGCAGAGTCAGCAACTGGTCTCTGTGTGAGATACTCAACGCTGAAACAGCTTAGAGATTGCTGTTCTGGATTCCATGCAGGAAGGAAGATGACAATGCAGCCATCACATCAGATAAAAAAGACCAGTAGCTTTTGCTGAATGGAGAGAACTGCACCTCTTTCCTCAAAGACTAACAGAGTAGAACTTCAGACAACCCAACTAAATCCTACAAAGTCTCATTTTCATTCATTTTAAGTTAAGCTTTTCCTCTGAGGCTGAAAAGCCTGAGTCCAAATAAGGAATTTTGCTCTGCTCTCTTCCTGAAGGGGAACATTAGAACACCTATTGCACCTGCATTAAGTGCTATTCAGCATTTTCTCTGTGTTAGGATGCATCATTTATAGCATATGAAAGGAAATAATACTGGCAATTAAAAGTGAAACGTGCATTTCTCATGCCTGCAGCAGAAGATCTTCCTAAGAACAGACCAGACTACTTTGAAAAACTTCAGGCAACAAAACACCAAGAAATGCAAGAATGTTGGAATGCAGTAACCGTGCTTCTTGGCAGATCACCATCCCAACCACTAATTCACTGTTCTGTTCACATGCTATTTCTTCCCCTTTGACATGACTTGTTTCTGCATTACTTTCTTTTATTTTAAAATCCCACTGAAGCTTATTGATTTGAGCATTTAAAGATGCTGCACTTTTATTAAATGGAAGATGCCATTCAAAGAAGACCTTTTGAGGGCATTTTAAATTTTTGGAGGAGGAAAAGGCAAGATGGGGATGGGCAGCTTCTGCTTCCTGTTGGCTCTCTGGTTCAGCCACAGGACCTGCTGCAGGGGCTGGGATAGACCTTAGAGGCATTTTCTTCTTTCTTCTTCTTCAACTTCTACAGAATAGTGTTGAACAGCGTTTGATGGGCACAGGCCAGGCACCAGCACAGCACAGCGGGCTCTAACTCTTTTGTTAGAGTTTTTGATCAGGGCACAGCTTTTTAAAACATTCTGTCAGCTTTTTAGGATTCTGCACTTGATAAGGGGTGAATTCCAAACCGGTCAGAGATGGTGATTAATACCTGCCCACTCCTCCAACACACCTTGCCACCCACAGCCATCCTGCCTCAGGGCACATCTCTGGCTGGTGTTTTGCAATGGTTGTTTAACCACAGATAAAACCAGAAACACAAAGAAGACACAGCAATAGGACTGTGCCAGTTTGAACATCCCAGCTGTATTCAAAAATTTCAAAGCCTATTTTAACTTGCCTGTAGTAAAGAACTTGTTAATAGCCCTCATAGTAAGGTTCCCAAATTGCTAGAATACCACATTAAGTTCATGGTCAATGTATATGAGTGTGTGCTATCTACAAAATGGCAAAACCACATTTAACCTTAGGCCAGCCCCCAGCAATGATAAACAAGAAAGTAACTAAGAAAAGTAACTATGAAAGCAAATAAAACCACACTACAAGTGAAGGAATCAATACTGTGACCAGCAACTACTATGCTACTATAAAGCTTGTAACAATTCTAACATGCTTTGGTCAGATCCATCTTTACCTCGACCCTTCAAGCCCCATGTTGGGCATCGAAAAGGACTGCTATGGTCTAACTTGGCAGTCAGCTCAGCACCACACAGCCATTCACTCACCCCTCCTCCCAGCAGGAAGGGAAAGAGAATCAGGAGAAAAAGCCTCATGGGTTGAGATGAAGACAATTTACTAAGACAGAAAAGCAAAGTTGATGTGAAATGCCATTGCTCACCACCCGCCAACCAATGCTCAGCCAGTCCCCAAGCTGTGGCAGTCCCCAGCCAACTCCCCTAGTTTTATACTCCCATACTGTGTGGCATCATGCAGAACAGCCCTTTGGCCTGTTTAGGTCATCTGTGCTGGTTCTGTCCCCTCCCAGCTCCCTGTGCCTCCCAGCCCCCCACCGCCAGGGCAGTAAGAGAAGTTGAAAAGCTGAAACATCCTTGGCTCTGTGCAACACTGCTCAGCAACAACTACAACATTGGTGTGGGACCAACAATGTTTTTTACCTAAACAGAACACAGCATCTTAGCAGACATTATAGAGAAAATTAACTCTGTTCCAGCTGAAATCAGGAAAATAGGCTAGACTGGATCCATCAAAGAAAATTAGTTTCATAAGCTATTTGCAGTCCTAGAATATTAACTGTTATAATATTTTTTTTAATTATTATCATATCTCTATTTCTTAGATCGTTGTACTCTTCATATATGAGACTATACTTACATTTCAAATTTCATAACACATAAAGCAGGAACAAGCTTTCAGAGATGGAGTTCCTACAGAAGGAATTACTTCCTAACCTTTCAAAGTATTACTTTCTTTAAATAGTATTTTCTGCCTTCTCAGCCAATCAAAGTAAGAATGGCACAGCAGAACACATTTTCAACGTACTAGAAAATTATCAGAAAAAAAAAACCAACTAGGAATAAGCAGCTTAGGAATAGTAATGGACATAATTACTGATAAAGAGAAGCAGAAAGAAGCAAAGCTCAGAGAGCTGTGTTTTATAGAGGAAGACGAACATTCACAGAGGTGCACACTGGTTCAGCATTAAGGCTCATAAAAAGCATTGGGTTGATTTAATGAAAGGAAACAACAATGAAGAGAAATGGTCAAAGCAAGATTATACTGTGCATGTGGGGAGGTTTTGATCAGAACATGACAGGTTTTGGCTTTCTAGCATTGCAGTGCCCTGTCAGGAAACGTAAAAACACTGTTCTGAC
The DNA here is from genome assembly GCA_037305975.1 of Chrysolophus pictus. Taxonomy (NCBI): domain Eukaryota; kingdom Metazoa; phylum Chordata; class Aves; order Galliformes; family Phasianidae; genus Chrysolophus; species Chrysolophus pictus. Next base: position 20,682,028 of record CM074582.1, read on the forward strand.
AAACTGACTTTACCCTCAGCTAAGGCTAAGTTTACAGAGCTGACTGCAGATCTGCACACAGTAACACCTGGGTAGAGCTCTCAGCAACACGAAGACAAGGGCTTAATCCCCCATCCCAGACAACATAGGACTGGTATCAGGGTTCAGTTCAAAAAATGGTAAAACTTTTGTAAAATGAGATGTAAGCTTCACCTAATGTGCATAAATTATGAGTCTTAAGAGAATTACTGAATTAAATAATTTGTGTTCTCACTTAACTGTATACTTCATGTACAGTCAAGGAAACTCCAGAACCCCTCAGAGGAGCATAACTTAGCTTGTTATTAAATCAGATGAAGATTTAGAAAAGCTGATGAGAGGATTGAATGCCTGAGGTTAGAAAAAGCAGACAACCTCTTTTACTGCTGATCTAATTAATGATATTACCTGTTCCTATAAACCTCTTATCTGCTATTAAATGAAGAACTTACAATTGTTTTAAATTTTACCACCAGTATTTTTACATACAGTTTTCTCGAAAGAAAAAATGAGAAGGTAGTAGTATCATTACAGCTGACTATTCAAACCCAAGATCACAGTGCCTTACAAATTATATATACAAACCCCAACCTGTCACCCGCCCCTACTCGCTGAAATCCTTCCTCTCAGCCTGCTAAAGACTGTGCTCAGCACAGCACACTGTCTTCCAACTTGGAAATGTGAGGTCATTCGCACAGTCTGAGTACACGTAAACAGTTTTACAGCTTTTTCCTAGCACAAAATTCATCCTGCACATTAAATCCCTCTCTTAGGCTTCGCATGACTGTTTGGAAAGATGCCCGGACAGCATCTCTCTCCGTAGGAAACACGCAGCATTCCAACTTTCCTGCATCTAGATAATTAGTTCAGTTGGGTTTGAAGCAAGCAGTTAGCCTTACACTGACACTGTGAAGTGTACGCATTAGAAATAATGAGTCCATTTTCAAGCTGGTGCAAGCATGCACCAAATATTTTCAAATTTCCCAGCCAAGCACTCCTAAAAATTGCCCACATCATTTGAACTGGAATAAAAAACTTCTGTAGCATAAAAGCACATCTGACATGTAACAGCTGCACTGTATAATTCTACCCCCACCAAATGCTCCAAGCACAATTTTGTCTAAGGTAGGAATGAGGTAAGAAGATGATTTGATGTTATAACCTATTGAATATAAAGGCTGAGAATGTCAACTGCAGGATCACTAACACAATGGTATAATCATCAGACAATGCCTAGAAGCAGAGGAGCATAAGAGGCATTGTTTCCTCCAACTTAAGTCTTCTATGCCTCATCCCAGAGAAATGAAATATCTGCGTGGTGCAATTCTGAAAGGCAAGACTGTTGGTAGGCCCAACGTGAAATAAAACTAAGAGCTACTATATAAAATAGATATCCTGAGCAGAAACAGAAGAATAGGTGTGCAGTCGTAGTGATATCCCTGCAAAAGTGAATGATCATGATCTTGAAGTGCAGTAGCGAGTCTGAAGACTCACCCACGTTACCAGGTGTCTCTTAACAGACCAAGATTTTGAAAATATTAAAAGCATTACTAACTTGAGTCAGCTTACAGCACTCTGGCCAAACATCATTTAATTTGAACGCTTACATCCACTTCTTTATTAAAACCTAATAAAAAAAAAAGTTCACAAAACAATCAGAAGCCAGCTGAAAGGAAACCAGGAAAGCTCAGTTCCAGTTACTCATCCATTTGTAGAAGTGTAATCAAATACGTTAAAAAAATCTCTCCATTTTTCCAAATGATTACCAAAAATATACTGATACGCTACAGCTTTTCAGAGCACTTTGCCTGAACCTGAACTGGGACAGTCTTTGACAATAAATTACATGATTACTTTTTTGGTAATTCTCATTCTGATGGAAACAATTTCACTGCAGCTTCTGACATTCTGTCAGAGGAAGAATCAACACCAACAGTCTTTAGAGATTCTTCTAGAAATGAGTTAGTAACCAGAAAATTAGAACCCCAGCAATTGAAATGATCTGAAATGTTGGATAGAACATATGAAATAAGAAATCTTTTCCCCGTTTCACCAACCTTTCGAAAGAAGATAAAATTTGCAAAATTAAACCTGAGAAGTTTTCCCCACGTTTTTATCCAGACCCTCAGAAAGGCATTTGCTGCCTACCTGAACCATCACTGGACACCGAGCTGGCGTTGATTCCAGAAAGGCCGAATAAAGGACATTCTCGATCTGTGTTTACATGGCCCCACTTGTGGCACTTAATGCATCTCACATTCCGCACCTAAAAGGTAAAAAAAGAAGCCAAACAACACTGGCATAAGTTAGTTAACAATACAACTTAACATTTACAGAAACATTTGCGTTATTAGGCAGAAGAAATGCTTTTAGACTCACTGAGAAACACAATAAAATTAAGTCCATGTGGATTCTCTGCAGCTAGATAACATTTGCAATACACTCAAGACCTCCACAGAGTGAAAGGTATGTGACTTGCCTGGATGCCAAACGGCTGGTCTCTGATATTCATGTCATCCTTAGCATATCTGTTACACGAACACAAAAAGCAAACATATCGTAAATTCACTTTGTTTTGTAAACCGTCACACACCAAACTACTTTGAGACCTCTCCAGGTTTACAGCTTTTACTAACTAACTGCATGGGCATGAATGATTACACAAATGACCCGCTAAGAAATGAAACTGAAAAGAAAGAAGAAAAAGAAAAGGCTATGGAAGGTAAATTAAAGAACATATTTTCTGAGGATAAAATCCAGACATCTTACTTTTCTCGAGGGGCGACTTTTTGCCATTCAAATTTGTATTCAGTCTCTCCTTCTTGCTACAAAACACAAAGCATGGCAAGTTTGAGCTTTTTCAACACACTTCCAGTAAGCAGGTAGAAAACGTAATGAAACAATGTAATAAAATACCTCTTTAGTTTCCTCTTCGAATTTTCAGAAATCACGAAAAGAAAAGAGACAATATATTAATTATATGCAGCCGGTGCCCAATCTGGAAGTAAAACATGTTGAAGTATATACTAATACAACAGTAACTTAATTAAAATAGAGAACGCAAATAATCAGCTTCTAGTATATGCAGTTGCAAATCCTTTAAAACCTAATCATCTGTTAAAATTACATTGCTGTGATATACAAGCACAAAAACTTGCAAATTCTAGCCAGAGAAACACTGTGCAATGTGCATTTTGCAATGCTGCAAAGTTCTCTTTAGTTTTCATAGAGAGAAAATTTGTTTCCTAGTCAGTGCATCTATCATAGCAGTTATAGAGGGACTCGCCCTGTCAGATGGTTATCATTAACTTGATTAATATGCAAATTCAGAATTTAATGGAGGAAGTCTAGTTAGATTTCTCTACTCATATTTCTCAAAATAAGTGCTTCCTAGACTACAGACTGTTAAAATGTGTTTCTTCACTAGCTAATTCATAAAAAATAATTTGCAATTTATAAAAGGTTTTCCTCTCACAAGGGTTAATGTAATTCAGGCATGGGTTTACTGCAAAGCAAGTTCTATTTATATTAAACTGAATACCTTGGTTACCAGGATCTCAAAAATACCCTAAAAACTACTTACTAAACATTACTGTGTCATTCACTGTGTCAGTCCCATGGGCCCATACTTATCATTTCAGTTTCATGTTTTAAAAAGGTCACATTTAAGGGAAAGATAGTAAAATATTTCTGTTCTATATTTTGTGTAATAATTAAAACAAAAATTATCAAGAACAAAATTTCAATTTGGTGGAGATGGTATTTCTGGGCTTGCAAGAAGTGACCAGAGTCCGAGCTTCCTTCAGAAGGTCAGTCAGCCTTCAGGGCTTTGAATCAGCCCTGGTGAGCCTTCACAGGCCCACTAGCTGGGAAGCATGCCTGGGCCACACGCTGGCTTTACTGAGTCCTCCTGTCTCAGCAGGTCAGCAAAACAGCTACAGGACAACCTGTTTTCAGGGAGAAACTCTTACAAATTATGTTTTCTTACTCCTGCGCATACACCTATCAGTCACTAAAACTTAACAACATCAATGTGTCCGCAAGGCTTTCAGGAACTCCTGCTCATGAATGTACTAAATACAGTCACAGCCAGACCTACCAGAGTTGGGTCATCCAGTATTTATTATTCACAAGACATCAGCTAATTAACATCTTGCTCTGGTACTCCCATGCCTGACATGGATCAAGCTGAATTTCAGGCAGAAGTTTTATGGAAAAGCTACCTTGCTATTTCTAAAAAGGAGAGCTGGCCAGAATAGTTTGTGGTGCTGGAGCCAACATGTTGGTAAAGTCTAGTTTTCCTCACCCGGTGCTTTATAATGCCTTAAAGAAACACCCATGGCCAAGCATAGAACCTCTGATGTTGCCATACCTTTCCTTCACACTGAACTTAAAAAGTATTTCTCAATTTGATTGAAATTAAAGTATTGTGCAATCAAAATTATTAAGTATGATCCATCTCTGCATATTTCCAGTAGGAAAACAAAAAGCAACACCTTCTAGCATTACTCCTCTACGACCATACTGTTTTAATACCTAAATGACCATATTTATTTGTTCAGAGCGACGTTAGCTCTGCCTGCCCACAAAAAGACATACTACTACCTTTCTTTGCTCCAGGTGGGGCCTCGTACATGAAGTTAAGACCATTCTTCACACGCTCATCTCCCATAAGCAACCTAAAAGGAAAAGCTTGGAGTGTTATACACAAAGCGTTCACATAGGTATTGGTTAATGAAAAAAGAAAAAAGAAACACGCAGCAAAAAATCATGATAATAACCAGAAACTTTCCATCTGTTAATCAGCATACCAAAAGCTGAATATATATATAAAAAAAAGGGGGCCAGTCAATGCTTTTGCATGCTTCATTGCATACCAAAAATCAGACATTTCAATCACAGCTGAAATGCAGTTCTGCATCAGAATGTTGCAATACCAGGTCACCTACCTGTCCTGTTCTTTGTAGCACTGACTGAGGGAGAATCTGATTAATGTTGATAAATACCTAAGAGGGAGGATGGAGGCAAATGGATGAGGCCAGGCTCTTCTCAGACACACATACTGATGGGACAAGGAGCAATTGCCTAAAACTTGTATATAGGAAGTTCCATACAACGTGCAGAAGAAATTCTTTACGGTAAGGGTGATGAAGCACTGAAGCAGGCTGTGCAGAGAGGTTGTGGAGCCTCTTTCTATGGAGACATCCAAGACCCACGTGGAAGCCTGCCTGTACGACCTATTGTATGGTACCTGCTTTAGCAGGGGTTGGATTCGATGACCTCTTGACGTCCCTTCCAACCCCTGCAATTCAATGGTTCTGTGATTTGAAAGCAGATCGTGTCAATTCTGCTCAATCAGACAGCAGTTTTCCAGTCACCATCCTCATCTGCTGCCATGGTCAGAGAGAAACAGTGTTTCAAGTGCTCAGGAAAAGCTGGCTCTCACCTGTTATCATAGGACTCCTGTTCTTTGAGATACTGTTGCATTAATTCTTCTTGTTTCTTCTTATCGTAGGATATTTTCTGTTCCGCCATCCATACCTAGTTAAAACAACAGGTTTCTGCTTCAAGCGGACTGTAAAACCGTAGGGTACCGTAAAACACACCCTATAACCACTTCATTGGTTTAGCGCGCTGAAAATCAGCTTCCATCAAAGCATAATTTTGATAAGCTAAAACTTCAACGACATTTGAGAACAAAGGCGGGGAAGCTGAGTAAGGCGGGGGGAAAACTCGGACGAGACGCAGGGGATGCCGCAGCGCTGGGTGCAGGAGGTGCAGGGGGTGCAGGAGCGCTCTGCGGGCAGGAACGGCGGGCAGCACGAAGCAACGCCGCGCCAGGCGGGGCTGGAGCCAGGGAACGGAGACGGCCGTCCGAGCCCGGGAGGTCTGGGCCGCGGCCGGGACGCGCCGGAGGGCCGCTCACCTTTTTGATGTTGGACTTGGAGGCGGGGTGGAAGTCCTTCTTGCACATGAAGTTGGCGAACGACTTCCCCATGGCGGCGGCGAGGAGCGATCCGCCGGCTGAGCGCTACCGGCTCCAGCGCTCGCTGCGGGCCTTCCGGGCCGGCGGGCGGGCCTTCCTGCGGGGCGCCGCTCCGCTCCGCTCCGCTCCGCTCCTCCCCGCCGCCAGCATGGCCGCCCGCTCGCCGCCCCGCTCCTGCGACACCTTCGTGGCGCTGCCGCCCGCCGCCGCCGGGGGCCGGGTGGTGTTCGGGAAGAACTCGGACCGGCCGTCGGACGAGGTGCAGGAGGTGCTGTACGTCCCGGCCGCCTCGCACCCGGCCGGCGCCCGGCTGGAGGTAAGCCGCGGCGGGGGCCGCGCGGACGGGGCGCCCTCGCGGAAGCGGCCCCGGGAGATCGCCCTTTGGAGCGGCCCCGGCTGCCCGAGCGGGGCTCCGCGCGGCGAGTCGGGAGGACGCGGGGCGGGGTGGGATGCCCGCGGGAACGGCGGCGTTAAAGGCGACGTCTTTGCCGCGGCTCGTTGCAGTGCACCTACGTCGCGATTGAGCAAGCGGAGCGAACCTACGCCGTGGTCCTGAGCCGCCCGTCCTGGCTGTGGGGCGCGGAGATGGGCGCCAACGAGCACGGGGTGTGCATCGGGAACGAGGCCGTGTGGGGCCGCGAGGAGGTGTGCGGTGCCGAGGCGCTCCTGGGCATGGATCTCGTAAGGTCTGCACACGATGCTTTGGTAAATGGGACTGGATTCAGAACTTAATTTGAGTTACGTGGGTAAATAAGTGCCTTCGCGTGCAGGAAACACGCCTGTCTCTTCTGCTGTTCTCACCGTGGTTAAAAATAAGTATTTACTGGCACAGCAGTTAGCTCGTTCCTCTCTGCCAGGAGCTGGGGACGGGAGAGGTATCACGCACCGAAATAGAGTCTGACAAGGAAGTTATCAAGCACTTTTGTTCTCTGCAAAACCGATCTGAAACAAGACTCGTAACAGGAGCACAGCTGCACTTCAGGACCCAGTGCAGGGGCCTTTCCTAAGGTCCAGGCTCACTTGCTATTTCCCCCCTCTCACACGTACCTAGCCCACACATCTCCATGTACATAATGGCAACTACTTGTGCATTCCAGTTCAATCTGAATACTCATGCTGAATAGTTACGTTCAAGCTTGTAATTCCAAAGATAACGTCTTCCTTCTGTTTTAGGCTTGGACTTGAGAGAGCAGACACAGCCGAAAAGGCTCTTAATGTCATAGTTGATTTGCTAGAAAAATACGGCCAGGGAGGAAACTGCATGGAGAGCCACATGGCCTTTACGTACCATAACAGCTTTCTGATAGCTGACAGAAAGGAAGCATGGGTGCTGGAGACATCAGGAAAACACTGGGCAGCAGAAAAAGTAGAAGGTATGGATGATGCTCTCTTTAAGTATTTTGAATGTGGTGACAAGTGGCAATTTTCTAGTTTTCATTTACCACTTCATGAAGGCATGAAATTAGCCTCAGGACATGGATGGGAGTTGCATCTTAGGGTAGCAGGTTCTCAGAGGGCCTTTTCAGAGTCAGAGATGACCACTTCTGCACTTGGAGAACAGAGGACAGCAAGCAGGCCAGGATGAGAACAGCAGCAGTACGTACAGTCTTAAGGATAGTAGTAATCAATTCAGTTTGGTAACAGGTCGGTGCTGACAGGGTCAGTGTGCCCTGAGGTGTCGAGCTATGTCTTTTGAGGTCCGAGAATGTGAGAATGGGAACAGTCAGGACAGAGCTTGAAATATGACGGTAGCAGTGGAATTAAATGTAAACAGTGGGACAGGAAAAAGCGTTGTATTCAAATGATTCTTTCTTCACCTTACAAACAGGAGGTGTGCGGAATATTTCCAACCAGCTCTCTATCACAACCAAGATTGACAGAGAACATCCAGAGATGAAGGAATATGCCAAAAGCAAGGGCTGGTGGGATGGGGAAAAGGAATTTGATTTTGCTGCCACATATTCTTATGTAAATACTGCTAGAATGACTACATCCAGAAGCCGCTATTGTGAAGGCTACAGACTTCTGAACAAACATAAAGGTATCATTTTTTGTATTTTTTTAAGACTGAATGGTGAGCTACATTAATTTAAATCATAAATGAGCAAACCTCTGATTTGGGCAGTCTTTCATATGATTTGATGAACCAGAAGTTCTTAGGAACATGTATTTCCTAAAGAAGAAACACTGAACTTTGGAGACTTTTGTCCATTTTTGCCAATTTGGTGATGAGGGGAAAAAAAAAATAAAGCAAGCATCCAATATCAAACACCCAGCTACAGTAGCAACACTGAGACCACACTACTAAAAAAGTCTGTAAGACCTCGCTCTGAATCATCCTGTATGCTGTATATCACTACTGTACCTGTAACTAAAAAAGCAGAGGCTAAAACAGACTTCCAAGGGTTGGCAGCCATAAAGAATCCCATGAACATCTTTAATCTAACGCCATTCACCAGCACAGGGTTCACATACATAATCTTGTGTTTATTTTTGAGATTGTTTTTTAAATCTTTGCAATTTCACTGTAACTGCTACTCTAACCTTATGCAGCCTAATAAAACACTGAGAGCAGAATAAAAGAATTTTCTGTACTCTAAGCAGGTGCTCCTAATCACCAACTTATTTATTTTCAGACCTCTCTAGAGAGAGAAGCTATTACTTCAAACTGCATCCACCTGGCAGCTTTTTGATACATCTGCCTTCACTTGCTCATTTGAAGTAATTAATTTGAACTCCAGTAACCCTGCACCCCAGCATTTTTTACTTATTTGGCTGAGCTCCGTCAGACCAAGTTCAGCAGTTAGTTCATGCATCAGACTGAATTACTTTTTGCTTTCCTGCTATAGTGATCCTGTAAATCCTGCATTCATTTTGGGAATTGCAGGTTCTGAATACTGAAAGCATTTTCATAATACCTGTATTTACCTGTATGATAACAATGCTGGGATTCTATCAGTGTTTTCATTCTAAATCCCCATTTTCAGGCATTACCTGAGCCATTTTAACAATCACACTAGGTGTTCAGGTTATCAGCCTCACATGGTTTCAGTTCTGTTTAGATTTATTTTAAATAGGTATCCTAACTAGAAGCTATTTGGTTTAAAGCAGCAGTAAAATCACTGGTTTCTTAATCCATCCTGCCCAGCTTTTTCCCTCCATGGCATTACATCTTTTTTTTCCCCATGCTTCCTACCACATGAAGACCATTTTTAGATAAATGTTATTCACATTTCAAATAATAAGGAATGTTTTTTAGGAATATAAAGTAATTCAAAAAAAAAAAAAGTCTAGTGGAAAATAGGCAACACCTTTTCTGCTTGACAGGTTGCCAGCTTGCAGCTCACAAAACAACTGCTGCTTAATTTCATTGATTTGTCCAACTTGCTGATTTTTATTCTCCAACTTGCCCAGGCAACTGTGAGAATACTAACAAGAGATTATTTTCCTGTAGGCCTGGCTGCAGACAATTTGTACTGCGTTTTTGTTTTTTTTTTTAAAGGCACATCTGACTTAGCAATAGCGTATTTTAAGAGCAAACAGCAAGACAGTTTAAAAAATATATCTTTATGCAGCTAGAATTTCACTGAGGCAACCACAAAGAGACTAAATGTAGATGGTCCTTCCCACCAGAAAAAACACAGTGAATTAACTAGTCTTATTCTGTTCTAAGTGTATGCTCAACTGGAACAACACATTTGAAAGAAGTATTGCAAGTGCTGCCTGTTGGAATATTGGATTGGCAGGGCTACCATTCTGTTGATTCTGTGTATAAAATAAGTTACTGAATTTCATCATTCTGATCATCAACTTGAAGCTTTTGTGCTTTGGAAGGTCAGATGCTAGCACAAAACAAAACAAAAAAAGTCTTAGGGCTTCATTTCAAAGGCATACAAAATCCATGCAGAGTTACTTTCTACATTTCAAAGCAGCCTAGGGGCGTTACCTGTGTACAGATCACAACGACCAGTATGACTGTTTGTCTTCTCAACTCCAGCACAATACTTAGAAAGTTCAGCCTCTAATCCAAGCTTCTGATTTTCACCTGAAAAATTACTGTTACTGTGTGGATGAGCATTTGCAAGCCATATGCCCCACATCTTTCTGGGAAGCATCACCCACCCTCTTTCCTTCCCTCCCTCCTCCTTTTTGAAGTCATAAATGTTATAGCTCCTTATCACCTACTTTTTGAAATAAATACTTGGGGGAAAACAGCGATATTTTGAAGTGTTACATATTAAAGTATGGTTTGGCTTTTTTTTTTTTTTTTTCCAAATACAGAAAAAGTAAGGTTGGCATTGCCCACTAAAGGTAAAAGCAGCCAGTTGCAGAAAATGTACCAACTGGCAGTATAAATAGCACTGTGTGTAAATGATTGTTTTGTATCTGAAACAGGCTCTATCACTTCTGAAACAATGATGGAAATTCTTCGCGACAAAGAGAGTGGCATTAATATGGAAGGTGGTTTTATGACAACTGGAAGCATGGTGTCTGTGTTGCCTCAGGATCCTAATCTGCCATGCATTCACTTCTTTACGGGAACTCCAGACCCTGCAAGGTGATGCAGCAGCAAGTCATGATGATAAAAAGCTGTAAATACTAAAATGAAAAGCCTATCAGTTTGTCTAACTATAGTCCTCTTTGTTTTGTTTTCCAAAGAACCCACAGTCAAATAGCAGGGGGAATGTAATGCTTGTTATGTACATTAATACCCTCTACCAACTTAGTGAAATGTGCTGCTATCACACTGACTTAAAAACACTTCAAAAATTTGGAGAATTTTTAATTTTTTAAACTTCTTCCTTGAGAGAAGGAAGTAGAAGTATGGGGAAAATACAGCAATCTACTGACTCCTTTTTAACACAGCTATATCAGTAAAGATCTATGTTCTATTTTCTCTTCCTAGGTCTGTGTTCAAGCCTTTCATTTTTGTGCCTGGTATTACTGAGTTATTAAAAACTAGCTCCCCTACATTTGGTCCTGATGATCCAGTCAAGAAGCAGCCACGTTTTCAGAGTAAGCCAGATCGAAGACATGAGCTCTATAAAAAACATGAAAGTGCTGCTGTAGTTATGGAAACTATGAAGGTATGTTGATCAAATTAGATTCCAGTCCAAGCAGGTGGTTTATATAAGCATCTTGCTCACATTTTGTTAATGTGATATCATTAAATGCCCTTAGATGAACGGTGAAGAATATGGTAGTGCTCCGGAAGCCAGTCATCTTAGAAACATATGCCTGCCAGATTTCAACACTAAGAACTGAAACTAGCTGTACCCCTGTGCGTAGCTCCAGAGAAGTATCTATGCTGCTTATCTTGCAAAGAAAGAGGCTATACATGTGCCTGCACTAGTCAGACGACAGGGAAGCGGTTGAGCAGCTGCAGGCAAATGTTCAGCTCCTGATACAAGTACTTAAAACTCTTCAGAGCTCTGGCCTCTACCAGCAAGGAGATCATGCCTTTTACCATTGCTTGGTATGGACAGACTCTCTTATGTATGTCACGTCAAACAACCTTACGAACAGAACCTCAGTTTGAAAAGACCAACTTCTGTTTCTATTTTTTCCTCTTATTCTCCTGCTTCTTCCAGAGCTCTTTTCCCCACAAAATTAGCATCTCACTGACAATGATGGCAACACTGTTACTAGTACACCTTCTCAGGATACTGGCAGTGCTAAGTTGTACCAAATACTAAAATCAGATACATTGTAGCAGCATGTTTACAACACATAAATTGTAGGTAGCTCTGGACTCAACAGTTACATGGATCCTAATTTTGCTAATCTAAATGGCAGCATGGACAGTAGCAAGCACTACAGAAGTATCTGAAATACACAGAAAATATTCTGAAGCAGCTAAAATAACATAGCTTTAAGTAGTATATATCGAGGAATTTCCCTGGACATCAGGAAAGAAAACAAGATCAGAGAGATAGTTGGGCACAGAGGTAAAACAGGAAGGCAGGTACTTCTAACAGCAGCATCTCTCCTGTTTACACAGTTAACATGATCTAAAAAATGGACATAAGCCCACTGAAGTCTTGCTGGCTTAAATTCCTAGAGCATCTCCCCTCCCAGGCACATTAGTCAAAGAATATGAGGGAAGTGGAGAGAGTTCTAGGTATTAGGGAAGATCTAAGAAAATTTGCAATAATACTAACTTCTATCAACAATTATAGGGTTAAATAAGGACAGCACAACAGCATTTTGTGGGGGAGAACACTACATGTTTTGTATAGCTTCCAGTGAAACACAGACATTTCTTTTTGCAGGGCAAAGGTAAAGAAATGCTGGAAGAGATACAGACGCTGGAGAAAAGAAAGATGAGTGAAATGGAATCAATCCTGCAAAATGGATGTCCTGACGTAAACCAACTGGTTAACCTTTTTTCACAGTGTGTAGATGAAGAACTCAAAATATATGGTTAAAATTACTGTTTGAATGGATCGCTTTTATATTTACCTCTTCTAATGGAGTGGCTCTATAGATTACCTCCTATTTTCAATATACCAGTTATTTCGTACAGACAGTTTTAAAGATGCAGATTTCTATTCAGGCCAAACAGCTTTTGGTTGTAGGAAGCAAGGCAGAAAAGCCTCTCTAGAGCTAGGCAGTACCTTCGTAAGTGGCAAAAACCCATCAAAAGGGACTGATATGCCTACAAACGGATGCAATTAGAATTCAGTAGCTTGACTAAGTTGCAGAACAACCCCATGTTACACATGTGTAACTTTTATGGTCAAATTAATAATTGCAGCAGAATTTCTCCTTGCCTGAATTTAAATGGCCAGGCTGGAAGACTTTCTAGAATGTAGAAAGTATTGCTTTCACTGAATAAAAAGGAAAGTGATATGCAGGTTAAGAAAGATTGATGTTCAGCTCTTCAGTAAATACTGTCTAAGGTGCATTTCATATATTCTACTCCTTTAACATCGGATGAAGCTAAGAACTTTAACTATACTGAATCCAAATCATAATTTTATCATGATTTGTTGTGAAATCTGATGACTTGAAATTCAACAAACCAAGCATCTTGCAAGTTACCACACAATTTTCACTTCCCTACTTTTCCCACCGATACCAAAAATAATTTATTTACATACAATATAATTATTTTAAATTAATTCTGTAATACATTTTATAACGTTGTTATAAACGTTGCTTTCTTTAAAAAAAACTTTATTGTAACCTTTTTGTTTGCTTGTTTTAAATGAAGCAACTGGAAATGAATAAGTCAGGGTACATAAGTATATACATATACTCAGTGGAGCACTTAAAAGGACTTTTCAAGTTTTTTCATTTTATTTTAACCATACTTTGTTACACTAAAATTGCTAGACTAAGAAGTTGATTTAATGAAGCTTTTCCTGCTAAAAGCAGCGGTCAAGCTGTGACACTACTTTTATTAACCATAGCAAGGGATAAAGAGAGCAAAAAAAAGAAGGAAGGTTCTGACTTTGCTATGTGATCAAGCAGAATAAAAATTACAAGCAGAAGGAAAAAAATCTCAGTGCTTTTGTGGACCTTCAGAAGAGAATGTGTAAAATGAAATGGAGCTTTGAAATTACAGTGATAGTAGGTGACAAGATGCAGTATCCCCACAGACCACAGAAAGACCATTCCTTTGATGAATGCTTTATATTTCTCAGTTTCTGGAGTCATCTCAGATGTAAGAAAACTGTACAAAGTTTTGATATTTTGCAAGCCATTCTATATTCCCAGGGGAAAAAATAATCTAGGCAGATATAAGAAATACATATAAAATGAGATTTGTAATATGCTGCCAAACAAATAAGATGAAGAAAACTTGATCAAATTTGTCCTTTTTGATTAATGTGGTGGTAGCATATTCAGATCCGCACCAACAATTGAATGGGTCAGTAACAGTTCTTCAACTTCCTATATAGATCATGTATATATAGATCATATATTGACTGAGTGGCAGTAACAAGACTGTTTAAGAAAGTAAGCTTGAGTCAACTGTGAACCTTTTGTGCATGTCTTACCATCACCATTTCTTAAAAATTCAATAGTAGAGCATATGTTTGTGAACTAGATGGTATATTTAATAAATATGTGCTGTATTTACCTGTTTTCCTCATGAATGTCTGTATCTGACAATTAATTTGCATTGGTGTCCTATTTGGGATCATCAGTTTTTCCACACTAGCTCCAAAACAACTTCAAAGAAGCAATAAATGCCAGGTAAAACTTGCAGGAAACCAAGGTAAGAGTCAAGTTTACAAGCAGCATAGCAAAATGAGATACACAATTTTATGCTACACTACAAGTACAGTAAAGTTACAAGAAATGGAAATAGAGAAGGTGGTTGCACCAGGCCTTTAAGCAAACTTCCTGACCACTTAATCTCAGGACAACAATTAACCAGGTTGTCAGGTTAAACACACATTGGTCAGACTGTAAAATATGCAGATATAGGCTAGCTGTTCTTCTAGTTTCTAGGTTGTCTTTCTTATTTGTCTACAGTATACACAGTAAAAACAATATGATGTGTTCAGATGTATCAAGTCATGGCCAACAGAGTAGAAGATATTTTGGTACCTTTCTTCCTGGGATTTTATCTTCTCAGTACACGTGGTACAAAACACAAGATGAGAGCAGAAGGAATAAATAGCACTACCCCCTCACAACTTTAAAAAAGTATATATACATCAGAATGTCCTCTAGAGGGCATCTACTTCACTAGAAATGTCTTAGAGGATTTTTGTTTTTTTTTTTTTTTCCAAATCTAGAACTTAAGGATCATTATTTAAAAACTAATAATTTAAAAAATAAATACAGCTTCCAACTTAACTGATATCTATCCTAAGCTAATCAACCTTCAAAACAAAAGAACTCATTGCATCACTGACCAAGTCTTAAAAGCAAAGCTATTTACAAAAACACACATGGGCAGATAAACAACTGCTCTACATTAAACTACCAACTACTTTAAAGCCTGCTGGTGCTCCCATGTGGAATCAAATATTTGTCAGCTATAAGAGTTAAATAACTTCCTAATGTTACTCTAAACCTGTTCTTTGCTTTCAAAAGTCTCCAATGATTTAGAAATATATCAGCATGTTCCATATTTGTTTTACAGTTTCTTTTGTTAGTTATCATAGACTCTCATCAGACTAGCTACATCAGAAGTTACAGTGTTGTAGCAGTTCATCTAACCATATTTTTTTGTCAGTTGACATCAAAAGATGTCCTCTTTCATTAGATTTTTAAAAGCAAACATCTCTAAGCAAGCATTTTGAGTAATTTCTTATTTAAAACAGATATGCTGTTTTCAAACCTAGGAGGTATTAGAGCCGTTATTAGGAGGCCAAGGCAAGGACATGATGATGAAAATGAGAGTGCTGAGTGCAAGAATGATAACTAAACTTAGGACCATCAAACTGAGCTTAGTTAAGCTCGAACGTTTGAAGGATTTTCTGCAATAGAAAGTATTTGCTAAGGAGATGATTTCAAAACATTCCTGCAGATCTGAATTAGCTCCTTGTTGGCATCAGGAGCAGGCACGCAATTAGAAGAAAACTGGTGGACATCCATTAACAACCACTCTGCATACTCCACATAGCAAATCTGAAATCCAGGAGCCACTTCAAGAAATCTCTCGGAAAGATGCACTTCTCGTACAACTCACATGCACACGTAACCCCTGCACATCCTGCATCACACCACAGCCAGAACTCTGAAATCAATATCAGATTTATTAATAAGTTACAATATTTAGAAGCCAGACATATAGCTTCTGCTCTTTAGACATGTATATCTAGTCATTCCAAAATGTCTGATGTCTTCAGCAATTCTAATGGAAATAAAACTATTGGGTATTTTTGTGGCCACAGCCCAGTACAAGTATCAATTATCTTGTTGCTGGAAACATTAAAATACGTCAGTTTGTGTAGCATACGTATATAGTTATGTTTCAGAGTACACTGAAGATATGCAATAAGACTGAAATCTTTTGCAAAGTTATAGCTACCATAAAATGACTGTTTCCTGAACAATAGTTTATGCTGCTAAAATCATTTTCAGTTCTTAATACAAAGTTTACACATAAGTAGCTGTAATAAAATCTGTGTTTAAAAAATAAAATTAAATTAAAGGACGCTTTTTAAAAAAGTAATTTGCTTTACTATTCCAGATGTGCAAATACTTTTTTAGTATTTTTGTTCTTTTCCCTCATTATATAACATTTTATATAGACAAATAAATGCCATTCTTTCAGCATTAGAACTGCTTTTCCTAGCAGTGTAATGGCTATCAGATACTGCAGTTTGTCTTTAACCTCTTCAAAATACTCTAGAAGTTTCTGCTTTCAGTGCATGAGAATCTGAATGACACTGGATTAACCACTGAACATCACAAAGGGATACCTGAGGCCTATTTGAAAATTCAGTTACATGCCCAATAAAAACATTCTACTATCTCCAGCTTTTATAAACCTTAATCTGGATGCTCCATTAGGCTTGTTTATAGAATAGACTTAGAAGTCAATGCATGTTATTTAAAAAATCTCATGACTTGATAAAATGTTGGGTCTTGACTTGCACAGGTATCCTAGGCTTCACGTGATCTCTATCTGAGGCTGGCACTTCTGAATTATAATGGAGGCTTACTCCAGAAAGTAAAAGTCTACTCTTGACAAAGCCGTTACCAGCACTAAAAGGTAAAACTTCAGAACCAGCTGTTTATGTAAGAATACATCACTGTTTCCTAATTTGAGGAGTGGGGATTATTTTTGTATGTTTCTGCAGTATCTTTGTAGAAAACTATTTTTCATTCCAGTGGCACCAGTCACTAAAGTTGCTGTTATAAGTGTATGTATACTATGTCAGTGACGCATACTATTTTACTATTTGTTTTGCTGAAAATGGAAGAAATCCAGAGTACCTCGTTTTGATCTAGTTGCCTTCTGGTTTAGCGCTCACTGAGATTGGCTATCATTTGCTTCAGAATAGACAGAAGTAGAACCACATTTCTTAACTTTACACGAGAAGGTAACACGACCCTCCAGGAGCCCTGAGAAAGAAACACTTCCAGTTTCAGCACAAACCCAGAAGAGATGGTCACATTTACCCCTACCTGCCCGCCCTCTGTCTACATGCTCAGGTCATTGGCTCTCAGCTGTAGTTGCTCTCTTTTGAACAAAGCGGTAATATAAATATTCATCCCGAAATTCAAATTCATTTGTAATATGCTGGATGACACCTCCTTTCATCAGTCTGTCTCCATACATCACAGCTTCACCACGGTCAGAGGCGAGGCCAACTTGGATGAGCCAGTTCACCAGATCACAGCCAAAGAAGATGCCAGTGGAGGTCTTTGCACCACACCTGTATGTCAAAGGAATGATTCACCCACATGTTCTGTAAATCTGGTATCACCACTGTACGATGGGGAAAGGCAAGGAAAAATAGCAGGAAACAAGGAAAGACATCATGATAGTTAAGAACATGTTAGAGGAGAATTTGCAAGTTTTGCATATTAGGGACATGCCAGTGTTCACTACCTTTTCCTACAAACAATTCAGTGAAAAGCAAAATTTACATACAAAGTTATTTTAGGCCTCTGTAAATAAATATCAACAAACAGAAGCAGCAGTTTTCCTACTAGCACACACAGCGCAAACCTATTTAGTGAATACTTACTTCCCATGTACTCATTAGCATGACCATTTCTGCAACAAAATATGATTTGAGTGCAGCATGCCTGCAGCAGCAGGACCTCTGTCTGTGCTTCAATACCATTTTATAATTTCTCTACAGCTTCAAGCAGAAAACAGCTGCTTACATATATCGTAAACAAAGACTGTTCAACTTGAATATCTGGTTAAATATTTACTACAGCAGGCAGTACTAAGAATAAATGAAAGAAGACAACTAATTTACTAACTTATGTAACAGATTTATGAAGTAATTCCACTAACCTCTAGCCTTGTTGCAGTAAAATACCATTCTGAAATTTACCTGCAGCAATGAACGTTTCTGCTCATCTAAAATCTTTATGGAACCCAAGCACAGGGTTTCTGAAGATGATTAACAATTGTACTGGATAGCAAAAAATAAACTTCTATTCCCCCCCTTTTTTTTTTTAAATCTAAGTTAAAAGCAGCAGCAACATATAGCAAGTTACTATCATAGAGGAGAAAAAAAATAATCTAGCAAATAAAAATCCATGATCAGAAGTTCTCAGGATGTATAGGATGTTTAAATCAATGAGGATAGGATCAAGTTACATAAAACATAAATTCATTTTAATCCACAGGGAGGAAAAAAAAAAAGGATGTGAAACTTGTTCTGTGCGAACATAATATGAAAACAATAAAGCAGTTAAAGTCAGATTTTGATGTGTTCTCAGATGATATATAATTAAAAAAAAAAAAAAACATAACAAAACACTAAAACTAACCAAACAGCCCAAAACCCAAGAAACCTCAATAGCAGCAGAAGTACAGGAAACACAGAACTTTAAAACCTGTCTTATTTCAAAATAGTTTCCAATACTTCATTTCTGTGTGGAAGTCCTTGCCCTGCCATAGTTCATTTTTTTTCCTAAATTAATAATGCTGTCTCTGCTTTTACTTCTTAGGGAACACTGCTGTCAAAGAAATAGTTCAGGAGTATGGTTTCATATTATCTGATTATTGAGAGAATCTCTCCCTGCAGAACTAGTCCTACTAGAGAGCTTCCATGCCAAGAGAAGTAAAAATGTCCCTGTTCAAACAACTTTTCATCTCTCTGCTATCATACATACATATATATATATATATATATATATATATATATATATATATATAATTCTAGATACATAAATGCAGGCAAGTATCTTTTTCTTATTCCTGATGCTTCTGTCTGCATTTCTCTTCTCATGCACCTGAACACAACCAAATACATAACCTTTGATCATTATGATCTTTGATCATAATTTGGGTCTGCAAGCTTGGGCAATCTCACAATTTGGGGTTTAGGGTTCAATGAGAGGAATCAGCAAAAATAATTGTATGAACTCAAAAGGTGTGAAGTCCTAAAGATGTTCTACCTTCAGACAGCAAGTGGCTCTGTTGCAATAGTTTTGCCTCCTGCAATAGCTATTAGTAACATTTTCTATCATAAATACAAACACCTTATTAATTAGAAGACAAAAATAAAGCATCACACACGCTGTTACAGACATTGACACATACACTTCTTCAGAAAGATTTTGTTTCTAAACTCCTGCTAATTGCAAGAACTGGGGACAGGACTTAATGAGGAGCTACAAAACCTTAAGCTAGATTAGATAACATGATAATTTGTACCTCAGTGTTTCAGTCTTAGACAATAAATATTTTCTACATGTTACTGCAAAATTCTTAATCTTCACTTGAAGGTTTAAGTAAATAGGTCAGAACAGAAATCACCAACAGAACGACTGTACTGCATTTCTTTATTTCCAAAAGGTGAGCTATGAGCTTTGTTAACAGGTTAAATATGAAGGGGGAAAACCTTACCTTCTGCCTTTGACAATGCTTTTGACACAGTGATCTCTATGATAATGAACAAACTGTTGACAGGTCATCCTGATTTCCTCAGGTAGAGTGTGATCTGCATGCCCTTCTGCTTCTCTGCCTCCCCAGAGAAATTCAAGCCTGGGGGGTGGAAAGATGGGAACAACAATAAAAAAATTAAATCAAACAAAGGCACTTTTACTGAAACTGGAAATAAGAATGGAACTCACAGGAATCTCATCACAGCTTTTTACTGTTTTTCTGCAAATGTTTTTAAATATAATCTTCCTAATATACTTGTACACCCTTTGAACATTGAGAAGTTTTACTTTGGGTTCAGGCTGAAGGAAGGACAGAGAGTAGCTGGGAGCCAGCCCTAGCTGCTAGATTCACAATGCAGCCAGCTAGCTCTAATTTAAAGATGACTTTGTACAATTTACTTCTCCAAAGTAAGGTACCAATGAAAATTTCCAACCACACAAAGAACTTGTATGAGCTAATTAATAGAGGACTTTAAAACAGTGCTGAAAGAATCAGGACCAGCACTCACAAATAAATTTTTTTCTTCAGCTAAAATTATTTCTGAAGATCCACTACTACATGCTTTACCATTGTTAGACAAGGATTTTGTCTATTGGGAGTTCGTGAGATTTTTTTCAGCACGAGTGTATCAGGGCAGCAGTAAAAACTCACATACAGTGAGCTGCAATTAGCTCTCCATAGCTGGGAGAGAAAAAGAAATTTTAAAAATAAAACTAATAGGGAATTGAATGCTATGGCACAGAATACTCAAAACTCTTTTAACATCATTGTTGTTAATAATTAAACTCGTACATGTAAGTGTAAACATTCTACTTACCTTCGCTTGAATGGCAGAATGATTAAATGCTTATCTAAGCCAAAAATACCAAAGGAAATGAAGCCCTAAAGGAAAAAACACAGAGAAAATAGATTAAGCAAAAATTTTTGACTTCTGAAGAACAGAAATAAAGTGTTAACAACTAATTGTCAAAACACAAATTAAGAGTATCTCTCTTTCTTAGTCACTATTTGAAATTCATTTTGTTTCTGCTTTTTCACTTACTCCTTAAAAAGACATATTAATATATAACAGTCTGTCAAAGAAATTCTCAAAGGAGCAGTTCAGTAAATAAGCTATCTGATGAACAAAATGTCAGTATCTCTACGTAGCCAGTTATTTCAATCTGTCTTTGTTAACATCAAGAAAAGAACTTACTACAATTACATGCTGTAATGTTCTCCTACTATTCTTCCATGCTGCTTTTGTATTCAAGCCAGACTACCATTACTTGATTCTGCACTGCATCTCAGAGGTGCACTTGTACACAGACCTGAGAAATGCTCCCTCTGGTAAGTACTAACACTCTTTTGCTTTCACCTTCATAGACCACCAATCTATCATGTCATTTTGTGCTGAAATAAGCTATGTGCAGTTGTAACATTTGTACATCTAATCATGTCAAGTATTACTTAATAGTGAAGAAACCGAAACTGCAGAGGTAGCAACTTAAAGCCCCATAGCCAAAGTATCCTATGTAGCTATACTGTATCTATGCAGTTATGCAGAAATTTCCTGCTAAAAATAAAGCTGAAATCCTACTCTGTTTCAATGGGCATTTGGCACTCAGCTGCCATTTGTACCTTTTAAAGTGCTCATACTCAAAGCAATCACATTGTGATAAGACAACTATCAAAAGAAAAAAAAAAATTGGGGGGAAAAAAATCAGAACAGCTTAAGGATCTGGTGTCTTCAGTATTATTTGAGGACTTCGTTGTACAGCGCTTGTAACAGCAAGAGCTGCAACATCTGTCAACAAAGCTATTTGCAAAATAAACATCAGCAAGTACCTGACCAAAATTAAACACAGCACAAAAGAACTGCAATTCCACATATAGTCTTCCAGGTTCTTGGTTGAACAGCCACCATAAACAGCTGGAAAGATTCTGTTAAAAAACAAAAAAGCAAACAAGAAAAATAAAATACTACAAACGTTAAAATCAAAAGCACCTTCTTATTCTTCACCTGCATTTATTCAACAAATAATTCACAGGAAGACGGTAGGAGAGAAAAAACATTTTAAAACATTATTTTAATTAGACTTAATTGCTGGGAGTAAACAATTTTTTTTTTTTTGAGCTTATTTGTTTTTAAAGAAAGTAATGGAAAGCATATCAGTGTAGAGGTCCTGCCTGTTCACATGTTTATACAAGGAACTTGCTTTAAGCATTCTCAGCTATTCAAGCTAACACAGACAATATTAACACTTGCACTATTTGTCTTGAGGCCTGTTGAGCTGAGACCACTGCTTTCTACATATTTTCTACATAGTTAAGATTGCATTAAGCTGAAGCACGTCACACTTCAGCTATCTCAGATACCTGATTAAAGAAAATAAAACATCCAAAGTTAACCCCTTTGGGTGAAAAGGATAATGAACTATTATAATCAATCTCATTTCATCGTATTTAAGTATTCATTTGGATTCAGTTGAAAATAGAGGGTCAAATTTGGGACACCACTGGAACACGAAAACGTATCAAATATTCTTTTCCAAGATATATTTTTACTGCAGGCTTCAGAGTACACTTTCTTTTTTAATTTTTTTTTTTTTTTAATTTTTAATTAGGCAATATTAATTTAGTTGCCTTGTTCCCAAATCAGCACAAAAAGCAATGAAAACGCATTCTTCCATTTCAAATAATGTCTTACAAAACCTTATTTACTAAAACGCCTCTATGAAGTCCAAATTCCAAATTCAAGCATCATCAAATGGAACACTTTTTGTACAGCCTCTTTCAGAAGTAGAATTCACTTCACACTTTTAACTGATATCTAGAGAAGATGACTAGCACTTGAGAAAAAAATAGGACAAGGAGTGGTAGTGATGAATTAATTACCCAATGATGTGATTCCAATTTTTTCCTGTCCCTTTGGGGTTCTCCAGTGAAGTTTGCTCACTGACACTGTTGCCTTAATTTGCCTTTAATTTTTCTGTGCCACACAATAAATTAATCTTATGATACACCTCCTACAATAGGAGAAAAAAAATAAAGCCTCTGATTTACATAATATATTTCTATAAAAAGTAGGAATTGGAAGATTTTTTTTTTAACTGGGCTGTCTACATAGCCTTCCTAAAAATGGTCCCACCTCAATGAGAGAAACAACAGGGAGGAGAAAAAAAGTATTTACAGCAAAAAGGCCAACAACAAGAAGCAAGCACAGCAGCACATGTCTGGCCAGCTGTTTGTCTCCAGTCTGTAGAAGCTGTTCTTCCTGAGCCAGTACGCAGGTCTGAGCACTACATTGATTCACACACTGATCAGCTGAAAAACAAACCAGAAATTTTTATTAGGCTAACTTACTGTCTCTAAACTGATAAGTAAACTCACTAGTGTAACTTGTTGAGTTAAATCACCTTGTGTTTGTACTGAAGTCCTACACACATAATGCTAGCTTTGACAACCACCAGTTCAGACATCTATCCTCAAATGGAACAGTTTGTATTCCTAAGATGAAGAAACTTCACAACACAATTCTTCCTTCAAAGGACTAATAAAAATTGTGGTTAAGAGTTAGTGATAATGAAATATTAGCAATTTCCTCAGAACAGATTTTAAACCTAGAATTAACGTATGGAATAAATATTCTAAGTATACTGCAGCCGCAATATTTGTACTCCATATGTCAATGCTGCCACATCAGAAGAGCAACCATATTTATTTCAGTTCTGCTACTGTATTTCTAACACACTATAACAGATAATTGCCATAATTCTATTAATTAAAAGAACCAAATACACAGAGAATAGATGCTTTTTGTTCATGTGGAGTTCTCAGCAATTCTGAGCATATTCCTCTAGGTGGCAGTGAAAAACTTAACAGTGAAGGACATAACTAAGACTTAGTACCAAATACCTTTCATAGTTCAATGGGATAACAGAAAGATTGGTAATGAATGCAGTCAGTTACATAAGTGTATCCATTACAATCTGCTTTTAGGGATTTATAGTTTCGAATTGTTCACTCCATAGGCAGAAAAAAAATCCCACTTAATCATAAGGTTCAAAATACCTTATCTCTTATGATAAGGAAATTAAATTGCCCTTTCCCTATCACTGGAAGACCTTGTTATGGTGTTTGTCTGAACTACTTCAACAAAAATAGTTGGCAATAAGTAGAAAGCTACATACTATGAAAGGAGATAAAACAAGGTACGTTTCAGCAATGGAATATTTAATTTTGTTTGAAGTAATTCTGCATTCAGATAAAGCATATGAATATGGACTACCTTGTTAAAAATGGAAAAAAACAGAGAAAAAAAAGGCTGCCCTGCAGATAGCTTTCATTGTGGAAAGTGATGTATGATGAGAATGGGCTGAGCGTGCAATTTTCCAACAGGAGCTTAACAGCCCCTTTGATCCAATCCTCAATTTCAGTGACGCCTAAGGCCCCCTCAGTCAATTTTCTCCATGTTTCTCCCTAAGATTTGGATAATACGGCAGCATGGACATTTGATCTAGTCTGCAGTAAGTACTTGCTTTTCTAGACTTAAAGTTTCTTATTCAAAACCTGTGCGTGACTACAATAAAAGCTTTAAAGACTTCAGGGTGGAAATAAGATTTGAACAAAAGTATATAGTAAGTTTACTTTAGTCCTACTTTGTCTAGATTTTAGCAGTTTAACATTGAGCAATCACACTCCTCCCAAAAAAACAAATCTACCAAACATACACAGAACTGTCACTCCTAAGCAATCAAAGATTTCTAATGAACAACAAGAGCTGCATAAATACCAATGCACATATCAACACTTGAATTGAATATGAAATATAAATTATTGAAGCAGAGTTGAGAGAACAACTGTTTTCAACGTGACTTGAGAGAACAAATAGTTTCACTGCTACTGTGTTAGAAATACAGTAGCAGAACACAAATGCTGTGGAAGAGAGTCAACCATAAAATCATAGAACGGTTTGGGTTGGAAGGGACCTTAAAGACTACCTAGTTTCAATCCCCTGTACTGGGACTGTTATAGAGTTCACTTTCCCCACAGCAGCCTACACAGTGCTGTGCTCTGCACTTGTAGCTGGAACAGCCTTGATATTACCTCAGTGTTTGCCTATGGCTAAGCAACACAGGCACAGCACTGAGGCTCTTTCCAAGCTCCCAAACCCAGCAGGCTGGGGTTGGGCAGGAGCTGGGGTTGGGGGGAGAGGACATGGCCAAGACTCTTGTGAAAAAGCCTGTCCAGAACAACTGCCACACATATTGAGGTTCTGATTCCCAACATGTGACTTAACATCACTTGATAATGAAAAGTAGAGAATAACTGTTGGTTGTTTTTTTTTTTTCCTCACTGTGCTTGTTTTTTTCCTCCTCACCTTTCTTTTCCTTTTAGTTTGTTATCCTTATCTGATACTTTGAGACTTTTTCCCCCCTTACATCATGCTTTATCTTCCTCATCTTCCTTTGAGGAAGGGGAGTGAGGGAGTGTTGTAGTAGAGTTCAGGTGAGGGAGTGCTGAGGCAGAGCTCAGTTGGCCATTGGTGTGAAACCATCCCATCCTCCTGCCACAGGCAGAGAGATCTGTTAGACCAGGTTGCCCAAAGCCCCATCCAACCTGACCTTGAACACTGCCAGGTAATGGGGTATTCAAAGCTTGTCTGGGCAACCCATTCCAGTCTGTAATATTAAAACACGGATACACTGCTGTTTTACCTGTCTCAATTGAAGGAACCTTGTTTTCAACAGTATTTGGCACTGCTTTGTCCTCCTTAGCACAGGATATTTCCCCATTTGTTGTTTGACAAGAACAGCAACCTATTAAGGATAATAGGATAGTTAGTTTCCTTCACTGCCATAATTTATTCTCCAAGTATAACACTATATGCTATACTCCAGTATATTCACAAATAATCTAAAAGGGGAAAGCAGGCAATCGTTCCAATCTGCTGAGAGAGCACATGCATTTTATTACAAATACATAGAAATATTTAACATAGCACTACCACCATGGAAGCAACACAGGTGCTTTTAGCTAGAAGAAAAACACAAGAGAAGAGTAAGAAAGCCAAAGTCAAACAAGGATTAGCAACGTTGTAGGATTAGCAATGTTGAAGGCATATAACTAATTCTCAGAGAGACAGTTTACTGGGTAAATAACCTGTGAAATGGACTGCATTTATCATATGCTTATGAAAAACTATCACTTACAGAAAACCCACATAAGTGTTTGTTGGTTTTTTTTTTTCCCTGTCTACTTCCCCCACTTTACAATAATAATAATCAAACCTAGAAACATAAACCTAAGTCCTTGGACAGTTATATCTAGATTTTTCTTTCTAACTAACTTCACATTCGAAGTTGTAAACAACAATCCCTCCCAGGTCAGAATTAAATTTAGAACAGTTCTGTTTGTTTTTGTATCCCAAGTTGTTAATTTGTTCTTACAAAGCTACTTTCTATACCTCTTTCTGCAGACAGTTGTGTAGAACAACCTGCAGAAGATTGTGCAGGAGAAGGTTGTGCAGAAGACCCTGCAGAAGGTTGAGGCACAGTGGCTGAAACATGATTCCCCTCGTTCCCTTCCACTTGGCCATGAGGTGAATATGGATTCAGTACCTCATAGTTCGACTCTTGTCTATTTCTGTTCATGCACATAAGTGAGATGCCTGACATCAATATGCTGATGAACAGGACCACTGCTGTGGTGATTATCTGTTAAGTAAAAAGAGAGAAAAGAAAGTATATACCTAAATACAAACTAAAGGAAAATTGTTGCGCATATCTTTCTTTCTAACTTCTGCAGCTTCCTGAATACACTAAGAAATGCATCCACAGAGACAGATTTCTGCTATTCCGTCTCGTAGCACTGAAGGTGAAGGAGCACTTAGTACATGAAATTAGTTTTCTTTTCATGAGTAAGCCAGCTACTTTTCTTTTATTTTCCTCCTCTTTCCTCCTTTTTTCTCTTACCTCCACCCCCTTTTTTCCCCCCATTTTCTTTTTTTCCCCTCCTCTCTTGTTTTTCATGAGGATTCCTATTTCCCACAAGCTCCAAAAACATCCTCTTGTCATTATATTATTTCCCCTCGGGACCATTACTGTTGCATTTTAAGTTCAGTTTAGGTACCTTTTAATTCCCAAAGAGGAATGCACTTGTCACCCATTCTCTCTAGCACAGCTCAAATTTCCATGCTTTCTCCAATGGGGAACATCCCATTAATTAACGTTTCATTCTAATCATCTGCCACCAATACCCACTGTCCACTGTGAAGCTATTTTGTTACTTTTGAAAGCACTACATGAATAATCTTGAGCAACTCATAGTCTATCTATCCATAAGAAAGGCAGAGGGAAAACAAAACAACTAGCTACCCTAGTACAGATCACATCCTCTAGCAAAGACAAACTACTTATTGATAAAAACACTATTTCAGCCTTCCGGACTTTCAACTCCTGACTGCACAGAAAATTCTCCCATAGTGTAAGCAGTCACAATTTAACATAGATCCTATCTACTACAGCTTAAAAAACATTAATTAGCTGTTGGATGGTGTCAATTGTAGATAATTATCAAGCTAGACTACAAATTAGTCACCAAGAAGAGAGCTCTGCAATTCATTACTACTCCTATGACTTTTCTTTTGGAAGTCCATTCCCTCTTTTTCTTAGTCATAGTTGTCTAAACTTGAAGGTCATTGCTCAAACAGGTTTTTCGAATGCTTCATTACAGAAATATTTTTATAGCAATCTGTAAGCATTGTATAATGATACTGTTACAGTAGCCTGCACTTTGACTGAAAGCTACTTACATAAGAAACAAATAGAAAAGACAATTTCTTAATGATGCATTGGATATGGCAAAAGTCAGAAGAGACAAGGACAGAAGATACTCATACCTGATGTTTTCCATAGAAAAAGGCAGAGTCAATGCTAGTGCTGTTATGTTCACCAACTATTAACAAGATTCCCACCAGAAGCATTGGAACTCTGGAAGTGTAAAATATGAACAATGTAACATATTGAGCTTGTTCTCACCAACCCTACAGGTAAACATCTGTGCTAACTTACCCCCATCCAGCTATGATTATAAACCCGATGGGAATCTTTACTGTTTCTCTCTTCCTCAATAGAAACAAAGAGAAAGATAAAAACCCTGCAAAGAACAAAAGAAATGTTTATTATTAAAAAGAGAACTGAAAATTACAGACTCCAGACACTCTAGTGTGTGACCTGCTTAGAAACCAGAGTGCCTCTCAGACCTCAAATATTCCAAAATAGTCTTTTTTTTTTCTAGTTATATTCTGAGAAAGTAAAAGAGAAATACCTAACTTCAAAAAAAAATCATATGAATAAAGAAACTTTGAAGAAATTCTATCATAATTTGTTTCCACCTATAAATGCTTAGGAATGTTTACAAGTATTTAAAAGATGCCATAAGAATACTTAAGACACAAGTGACTACTTCATAAAGGTTAAAAAAAGATGAGTCCTTTGTAAAGTCAATGCTAAATTTCACAGAAATGTTTAATGTGTTTTTACAGAAGTAACTTTACATAGGAGTATCTTCTGCAAATGTCAATTCCAAGCCCAATAATACTTTCCTTGTCGAAGCAAAGCTAGTATTTACACTAGACTATACTAATGATATGCTATTTTCTGTCCCAGCCTAACAAGCACAAAACTGGACAAAAACATCACACAAAATAAACCTTTCCACTTCTGGACTCAGGAATAGTATAAGAAGTCTGTTTTAATCACATCCAAATAGTTTCCCAAGTTCCTTCGTATATCTTTCAAACCTGTCTACTACAACTAACTTCTTCATTAATCATCTACGCCTGCAGAACACATACACTGTTTTTGGAAAACAGTTTTTTAGCTCCTTTGCTATCTCCATTCTGTTTTTTGAGGCATAAGGTTTTAAGATCTTCTTAATGCTGAATAAATTAAAGTCTTACATTCTGCATTAATTAAAAATTGGCAGTAAGCTTTTGAGTAGCTGAAGGGCAACCCATTCCCATTTACTCTATTTGTAATTGCTTTTGCTTTGAGAGCAGGTTCTTGACTTTTTTTTTTTTTTTTTTTTTAAATAAACCAGCAAGTCTTGTACTGTAACAGACAAAGAGAAACCAGACGTGTCTATATATGAGCTTTGAATAGCAGAAGCAGCATCTGACATTTAGCCCTGCGTTGGTAGGGCTTCAGCTTGGCACAGCTTTTAAGTGTATGTTTGTGAAATTATATACAAGTGAATGGAACAATTACTCTGAAGAATACAATCAAATTATGTCAGTACATTAATCTTTTATACTATACCTAGTTCTGCCTAGAAAAATCATACCTGTCCACAGGTAGGTGCTATAAAGTGAACTGTAGAGAAATATAAATATTAGGATCTGCACAGTTACATCGTTCTGTTTAATGGTGAAATTCCATATCACCATTCCAATGCAAGCAATAAACTGAAAAAAAAGAAAAAGATGACATTATTTAAATTCAGAAAGCAGGATGACACAAAAAGCCTCAAACCTGAACACAGTGTAATATAGCTACATTAAGTTTCTAAACACCATTGCAATGTAATTTTATGAATTAGATAGTTAGCACAGCAAGAAGTATAATGCTTACATATATAAATAAAATTATGGTTACATCACTGACTAGGCCATTCTACGTCCTCTTGTTTTTCTGGGTTCTTTTTTTTTTTTGACAGCAGTGGAGTAAGAAATGTCAGGAAATAAAGTATATATAATTATTGCAAGACTATAAATATTAAGTCAAGATGCAAAGCTTTTGTTAGGTACAAACCATTCATCTGAAATGACCTGAACATGAAGCTGAGAGTCAACATCAACAGATCAGCCAAGAATTATACAGGTTTTCAGCCTCATGCAAGAGTTTTAATACAGAAGTAATCTGAAAAAATAGGCTGAAATACTAAGGAAATACTTATACAAGGGCTCAAAAATATTCCTAAAGCGAACTTTATGTTGTTATAGACAAGAACCACTTGCAACTCTCACATGCGATTTTCTTCTCTGAAATGTGACTGCAATCAGATCTCAGAGTTCACTTTATTATTAAAAAACAAACAAAAACAACACTTCAAAAAGCACCCAGTGCACAGTTGTATTACACTCACTGATTCTAATAGTTGTGCAGTTGTCTTCAAGGAAATAAGAAGCACATACTCCATAGTTATCCCTCAGCTTAAATAACAATTACAACCAATCCAAATCATCTATTTGGCTTTGCTGTTCCCTAGCCACCAGCCATGCATTCCCACGCCCCTGCCTTGCATCAGCACTGGCACCTGTCTGATCCCTCAGTGAGTCACCTCAGGTAGCTGAACCAGCATGTGAACTAGTTTCCTACTTCACTCCCTGAATCAGGTCACCAAGAGTCGGATGCATGTTGCTGCCTATCATGGCATTGCTGACTTCAGATTGGCATAAATTGAAGTGAAAGTGCAGTCAGCGCTGCTATTTGGCAGTAGTTCATAACACTAAAAATATATTACAAAAGCCATTTGCCATTCTGATTGTTTATAGGTCTGCTGGAGATGCTGCTCTATGAGAGCTGTATGATCAAAACAGTCACCGTGCCATTTTCTTCAAGGCTATACCTCTTAAATCACAGAAACTTTTCAGACAAGTCACACATTAGATTTCTCTGCTCACTTTATATGGCTACAAAGATACACTGCAGAAACCAAATTGCAAAAGTGTTAGAAATAAGACACACACTCACAAAACAGAAAATATTTTTTTACTACTGACCTGAGCAACAAGTAGATTTGTTGTAATCATATGAGGAAGCTGTTTGTATTTCTTACTCAGAAGAACAACAATGAGAGACCAAATCTGTAACAGACGAGATAAAATTGAATGTGAGATCAACACACACACACACACAAAACAATCAACAATAATAAAAAAAGAGCAAGATGAACACTCTGGCAAAATTTGGTGCAATTAAATATACAACAGATCTTCTTGAGAAGTTTCTTAGCAACATGACCACCACAGTCAGCTTGATGCCACCTGCTGCCAATCTGGATGCCTTAGAAAAAGCAGTGTGTCATCATGTTCTCACAATGGTGAAATATTTCCAGGGAGTACCAAGGGTTTGCCTAC
Source organism: Chrysolophus pictus (assembly GCA_037305975.1). Classification (NCBI taxonomy): domain Eukaryota; kingdom Metazoa; phylum Chordata; class Aves; order Galliformes; family Phasianidae; genus Chrysolophus; species Chrysolophus pictus. The sequence continues at coordinate 20,712,697 of CM074582.1, forward strand.
CACGTGCAGAAGCCTGGTTGTTTCCCAAGACATAAACAGACACAGAATAGGCTGGAAGTTTGGAATTTAACAGTCTTTTCATCCTGTCCTTTTTAAATCTCCCAAAGTGATTAATGATGTCTAGAGGCAGATTTTACTTGATGCTTCCCTCGAGGGATAGTTTTGTGATAAAAGATTCAGTGTGATACCAACTTCAGAAGTTATCAGCTGCCTCCAACATGGAAGCTTTTATTTAATATTAAAAGACTAAGCACACTAGTTATAGTGCTTGTGAAATCAAAACACAATTCACATCAGACTTTTGAGATTTCAGTATGCTTTTTCACGATTAGACACCCAGAACTACCGGGAAAGGAATTTCATAAAGCTAAATTAAAACTTCCAAGTTAAATGTTCTCATTGTTACTTCATTAATTAAATATTCATTAACATTTCAGCAGTTTAAATTCAATTCCAGCAGAAGTTTTTACATAGCTTGCATTACTAAGATATCCAAGCACTTCAGATTGTTTTTCCCCACAGTGCAGCTTTTCAGATTTTTTTTTTTAAACCCAGCTCCTCCCTCATCCTTCTGCAACAGGATCCAATGATGAAATATCAATCTCATCTTAAATCATGACTCGATTTGCTGCTTATGTACTAAAGCTTCCCTGATATTACAGTGTGCAATGGTATTTCATTTTGCCAACACCTACCAGAGAAACAAGACTGACAATACTTATGTCAAAGCTAACATTCTGGAGTGCAGATGCCAGTGGGTTGGGATCCATAGATGGAATGGTCAAAAGCCATGCAGAAACATACATGATGGGTGCAGACACAAAAGTGCTTATCACCATGCCTGAGGTAATCTGCAAAGAGTCAAACAGAACATGAACAGAGTTAAGTAAATCTCAAGTTAAATAAGTCTTTTTTTTTTTTTTTAAATACAACCACTAGCAAAACTGTAACTTCAACTTTAGCACAGAGCTTTAAACATATAATTGAGTTGTTTCACGACAAATTAGTTAGCATTTGAGAGAGGAAGTATCCATTTTATACGTTTCAACAAACTTCTGAAGTAGCGGGAATGCAGAGTTCTCAACTGCAAATGCTTATAGAGCTTTTTCATGGGTGTTAGAGATACTAATGACTCCAACTTAGAGGTGAATTTACATGGTTATAATATACTTTTGGATGCAATTTTGGTTATTCACATAAATAAATAAGTAATCTCAGTTACGTTAACAGTAATATGTATAAATTCATGAGTAGAAATCATATTTTTACGTTTCAATTGTTTCTATTTAGCCTTCTCATCATCTTTTTGCCTTCTAGAATTCTAGAATTTACAGTGATGGAAGGGTGACTTTCTACTCACTCTTCAAATCACTATTTTAAAGAGATTTCCTAACTTCCTTGGGCACAAATTTCTACCTTGTAATGTTTTACTTTCAGAATCTTCAAGTGGGAAAAAAAAAGTTATAAACTTTATATTTTAAGTTGAACAGAAGTTTGATATCCTCTATTTAAAATGTGTTTTTACCACAAGATTTAATTGGAGTACTATACAAAATAATCAGTTAAAGCACAGGTTCTTCCATAAGCTATCAGCTTGAAGCTAATTCATCTCACTTTGTCACTGAAATCAGTGACAACATTCCTGCTCTATTTCTGACTAAAACAGTAGACCAAAAATAAGACCTCTGAAAAAAGAAAACAAAAATTATCCCAGTTTTTCCTACTATTGTCATAAATAAGAAAAGTGTAAGAACTTATGTAAGAGTCAGCAGGAAGCAGTATTTTGGTTAATTATTAACTTGCATTACAGCTCAGACTGATGAAATCTAAGGAGTCTGTTCTTCAGAAAAGTACTTATTAAATACTCTACCATAAGTATTTATGTAATACAAGTATTTACTCAACAAACTCAAGCCCAAAGTTAACACAAGTTTGGAAAAAACTGACTACATACAATTCCTACTTCCATATTAAATTGAGTTGCAAATATTGCAACACCAGGTGCTGCTGGAAAAACTCCATAAAGAAATGCATAGTTCGATAAACTGGTGTGGTTGACTGTGCTGCTGCTCTTGTCCAGGAGTTCCACCATTTCTCTACAGAGAAATGGCATCATAAGTCTGAAAAAAGAAGGGGGAAAGAAGTCATTCGTTTAAGTCAGAGCAATAGACCCTTTTTTACTCAGAAAAAGAATCATGAGATCTATAAGCTGCGTCAAATTTTCTTGTCACAAGTTAAACAAAACATACACGTACAAATTACACTGATTATCAACACATTTTAGTACATATTTGTGCAGAAACATTGTTTTGATAACTTCAGATTTAGAAAGGCAAAATATAAAAGTAAAACTTCATTTCCAACTGTTAAAGAAACAGCAAACATACATAAGTCAGCAACCTTGAAAATCAGATCAACTTCCATGAACTGTCTGACATAGAACAAGTGTGCAAGTCCAAGTATCCCACGTTAAAAGTTTTATCCGGCAAAAAAAGCCTCCATTCATGCTTGTCTATATGCTTTTAGCAGACAGATGTTACGTGGGCTTACTATGTAAACCTTGCACAGGCTTCCATAAGCAACAATCATTTATTTTTCTCACATTTTAAAAAACTTATAATTGAGATGGTTTACAACACAGGTCTTGTAGTAAGTTTCCTAGTTAGCTGTAATTACGATATTCGAGCGTCTCCAAATTTTACTGTCTAAATACAGTGACAAAATATTTCTATTATGCTAACTGTAGAACTGCAGCAAATAAAATGTTTAGATGAAATACTGGAAAGAAAAGTCATATGACCAATATATTCAGAGGTTAAAACATCCAGCAACACTTTACAAAGCAAAATTATGAAAATACATAAATAGAACTTACAGTTTAGCTGTGATGAGAAGGATCAGTGCAACAAACATACCCTTTGTCAGTTTTTTTGTTTGTCCCACCATAGTTAGTCCAAGGTAAAAAAGAGCAGAGCCAGAAAATGAACTGCCCAGTCCATCAAGGAAATTTTCAAGATAATCAGGAATTTTCTGGCCAAGAATAAAGTTTGAGGCAATTCCTATGAAGACCATGAATACAATTGGGTTCTGCAGAACTCGAAGGAGTGCTAGGCCCACTATTTTGATTTTGCTGTGGGACACAGTGCGATTGTCTCTCCACTTCTGGATTTCACAGAAGATAAAACCCAGAGGGTTTAGCATCATAAGAGATATTGGAGCCACTAGGTAAATGTACTGGAGATACTCTGGATAAGTGGTTTGGTATAGAGCTTCAACTAGAAGACAGGAAATGAAGAGTGATAAGTGATAATATTTCAGTACAAAAATTCATTAATACTGAAATTAATTTCTGTTGCCTTGAAACTTGAAAAAAGTTATTTCACAATCCTTTCAAAGTAACAGAATTTACAATTGATATGAGGGACATCATCATTAGGCCATAGATGTGTACTGAACACATTAACTTACACAACATTATTTAATGATTCTACAAATATTCAACATTTACGTTAAAAAACACAACAAAAATAACTCCATGTCTTCTTTGATTCACCCCAAATGCTGAATGAGATTTTTTTTTGCTGCATTGCCTTTTTGGTCCAGTCTTTACTGCATACAGCGTTCTTCTAAATATTTGTCACTATTCTTAAGTTTCACAAAGCAGTAACTGTGTGAACGTAAAGAGATTCCTGGCAGTTTTACAGGCAGGAGTTGTGAATATACATATATTGCAGATTTTAAAAGTAATGGCTCTGCTTCTATTTTGCTAATCTATATATTGACAGCACTGCAAGAAAGAGTTTCCGTAGGAAACAAAATGTGGTGGTAGAACACTGGAACTTCTTAGTGCTGTGAAAAAATTCACAACCTGAAAACTTCTATTTCAACTCTCTGATTTCACTGGTTCTGGACAGCTAGCTAAGCTTATCTGTGTAGACATACCCCCCTCCCCACACCCCCCCCCAAAAAAAGAAAGAAAGAAATAGATAGAAATAGAAAATATAGAAAATCTTGAAAAAGGAACCTCGATTTCCCACCAACCATAATGACAGTAAGCTTTCTTTTTTCCCCAATTCTCCCCATCCCAGCTGCTCAAAAACACATCTATCACAGCTGTTAATGCTTACTGCACTTTGCACCATTACAGCTGCTGTAATGGAGCCTCCCATCATCCACACAACGCTACACCTGTTCTTTAAATACACAGCACCCAAGAGTAGACATATCTGCTCACCCACAGTTGTACCACCTCACCCTGTAGGACAAACCAAACAGACAAAGCTTTCTCTCTTAGCAACTGTATTTACAATGGGGGGATGCTAACAAACTACTGTACCAGTTCTTTTTCACTCCAAGCCAACATCATTTTGTAGTGGGGAACTGTTGTAACAGGGATTAGAGAAAAGCAAGGTGGTGAGCTATGCAAATTTAATCTTCATTTTTATTTTACTATACATTTCGGTTTTTTCCCCATGCACAGATTTTTTCAACAGCAAGAATTACTGCAGAAGAAAAATCACATTGGATAAAAAGTCTGAATTTTGTATTTTTTTTTACCATTCAAATTGTCTTTAAAATTGTGTTACTGCAATATACAGAATTGTCTCTACTAAATTCTTCTGCTATGCAATTTTAAAGTGAAGCATCTGACTTTTAAAGGCATAATTATTAAGAGCTATCCATAACAAGATGAAGTTTTGTTCAAAACACTACTTAACACACAAGTAAGAGGAAACAAAGAAGGCACTCTGCATGTCCAGCCCTGCACACACTTCAGTAGTGACACACTAATGGTGAATAGTTTACGTATGCAACAGAATGCTGAAAACTGGCAAAAGTTTGGGGTGGGAGAACTGAAAGGGGGAGAAAGGAAATAAACAGCTCTAAGAAACAAAGAGCCCTTAAGTGCCTACAGTGCTACTGTTGTGTTAGGTGTGCCAGTAAAGCTCATAATGAACCACATGTGAATTTGGATAGATTGCACATAGGGCAGGCACGAATCATATGTTATAAATCGAGGAATATTTGAAAAAAATGTAATCTGACAAGAAAGTCATTCAAAGTAGAATGTTTTAAGTAGAGGGAAGCAGTGGAAATATGTTCAGAGAGCCTCAGAGAAACCCTAGCTGGCATTTTAATCCAGTGCCAAGAAACAAAGAAGTAATCCTCACAGCCCTGTTTGGGACATACTTCACATTTCCCACAAGACAAATAAATCTCAGGAGATAGAACTGAGGGAAAATGTATTTTCATCTAGGGAAGAAAAAGTTTGCAATTGCATTTGTCTGTACTTTATGCACATCCAGCAAGTTTAAAAAGAATAAAGATTCAATATTCTCTACAGCATGCTGCCTGAAACTGGGTGAATGAAACTGCTAGCTCTTAAAGTTCCCTCAAATATGGAGCTACTTGTCACAATCTGGAATGTTTGAGCTTTTCTTCCGTATCTGTATTTTTCATTCTGTAATCAAGAAAACTTAAGTGGCACAGATCACCCCCTCTTCAGGAAGACATAAATAAATACCAGTGAACCCAGCAATCCTCCCCATACACCATGCACTGAAGGTGTATTTGAAAACTCCTGCTACGTGCAGCATGCTTTTGGTACCAACTACACAGGTCAGCATAGGGAGAAGCAGCACTGGCAAACAGAATCTTCCCAAGGCAGGTAAAAAGCACTGCTAGTCAGACAGCAGCAGGTGGAAGAAGCCTGCAGCAACTCCAGAGCACTTCTCAAGAATCATAGTATGTATGGCTAAAAAGCACATAAATATGCCCTCAAGAAAACCTGTAATAGGGAAAATAATATCTTGCTTGTCAAAAGGGAAGAAAGTAAATCTTGCAGATTTGGATAAAAATCAAGTTTAATAACTGATATAGCTTGGCATTCCAAATGCAGGCTTACGAGAATAAAAGTACGCAGCTCTACAAGCTATATTCTGAATGCCTCTTTGTATTCCACCCCCTCCCTTTAAGTCCACTGGACTGGTGCTTAGCCGCACTTACTGGAAAAAGGTATCACAGCTGCATAAAATTCCTATTTGAGATAAACAAATTACCACAAATCACACAGTAATCTTTCTTTTAAAAGACTGCTTTCAAGATCGTATCCCAAGGAACATTCATTGGTTGTGAGAAAACAAAGATTAAGGGATAGAACTTGATTGGCCACGTAAATTAATTAACACAAACATTTGCTCTAAAGAGATTGTGAGGCACATTCCACAATCAGTAGATATCAACATTCTTGCTGTGTCTTCTCTGAAGCAGAGCAAGAGTTAATGCCAAATTAGTACCAAACCACACTACAGCTATTTCACAGGCTACAGGTGGACTCCTATTTTGCAATGCAATTAATTTTGTTCTGGAGGGTAACTGGCAATTATCCATTAGAGTAGCTTAACCTACACAATGTATATGGGAATTTACCCCAATTTTGAAACATTTTAATATATATATTTTTAAGTCATATAGTGCTAGACAACAGGAGTCGGACTGTCTTAAATTGTTTCATTCACGCTAGCTGGCAGCTTTGCTCCACCCACCCCAATACACACACCTGTACATGGCCTGAGGATTAGTTTTTCATTTTTAAAATGTGCTCCATCAAGAAATGTAAATTGAGAGAAAGTTTAGGTAGCTCCTAACTTCACTCTAAAGAGAAAAGAAAAGAAAAGAAAAGAAAAGAAAAGAAAAGAAAAGAAAAGAAAAGAAAAGAAAAGAAAAGAAAAGAAAAGAAAAGAAAAGAAAAGAAAAGAAAAGAAAAGAAAAGAAAAAACATCTACAAGACTAAAAATACTTTTGAAAAAAGAAAGCGTAAGAACTACTCACCTATTGGGTATCCCAGTGCAAAGTCATTGCTTTGTGTAGCAAAAATAGGGAACAAACCTGCTTTGCTAAATCGATTCTCAGGACTGGCTACCAATAATGTTAGAATGCAGACTAAGAAAAACACGGCAGCTTTGGCAACTAAGATACTGTACAGGAAGGACCAATTTACATCAGAAAAGTTAAGTACCACCATGTTTTTGAATAGTAAAGCTGGGAGTGCAAAACGGGAGACAAAATTTCCTAGTCCTTTAGCTTGAGTTGATGTGATAATGTTGGCTCTTCCGGCTATATAGCCACAAAGAATTATTCCAAAGCATTCTAATAGGGCTGGAAAAAGCCTGCTTATTGACATAGAAGGAGGACCATCGGTGACATTGAGTCCAACTTGTTCTGGCAAAGAGATAGACATATTAGCTGATGATGACAGATTCTTTGCACTGAAGTCAGAATAGCTATCCATTTCCTTTGACTTCCTCTTTCAAAAAAAGAGCATTCAGTGATCTCATCTGCAAAACAAAGAAAGATATTCATTAACTTCTGAAAATGTGTTGGTGGAAGTTTATGCTATCTAACTTGTTGACAGAAGAGCTTACGCTTACAAGAGCATGAAAAACAAACAATGAGGCTAACAAGTGGATATAGAGAAATAAAAGCGAGAAATAAGAAAGCTGAGAAATCATTCTGTTCTCACATGTTCTTGCAGGTTCACACAACCCAATGAGACAAATGATAGAGGTTAAAAATCTCTGAGGAACTCAGCTTGAAATTTAAGGATAATACTGTATGTTAAAACTAAATGTAGTTTAGGAATGGGAAAAGAAAAAAACATCTGCTAGGAGAGGAGCTATAACAGAAGGACTTTTTGTTCTTATTTTAGGATCTAAACAACATTTAGATGAAATCATAGCCCTTCAGCCCTCTTCAGTCAGAAAACAGCAACAGCCAAGTTCTCAGTGTATATTCCTTATCTTGCCAGACTCAAATTAGAAGTCTAGTTAAATCTCTATTAGGACAGCACACAACTCTTCACGTGTTCATTAGCTTACTTATAACTTGTAACCTTACTTACCTCGTCAACTCAGTTCCCAAATACAGTCTCACATTCTTTTTGCTTCCAATTACCAAACTGTTAATTTTCTTTTATAATTCCCTGTGCCTGCCCTATGACATCTTATGTCCTCTGTGATTCATATCTTACTTGATTCTTTTTCCTTTGCAATAAAAATACACATTACATTTCCAATATTAAAACCCTACCCCCGATTTCCCTTTACCTACTGCTATTTCATTTTTGCTTCCACACACACAGGCTCCAAGCATGGTCAGGAGTCCTCCTTTACTTCCCTCTTTAGATCTCATTTAACCCAGTCCTCCCCCTGAAATAGCTCTTACCAAAAGCTTAAGTTCATCCTTAGTGACCATCATACATTCTAATCATCCTCTTCTTCTTGATCTTGCCCTTCCCATACCTTTTGCAATTAGAACTCCTCCTAATTCGCCTCCCATCTCCACTTGTTCTTATAGTATTTACATGGGAGGATCCCTCAAAGTCCTGTGGTGCTGATAGGGCTCCTTCCTCGTTCCTCTTCTGTTTCACTACATCCTCTGCCTCTGTACTTTCATAAGCATTTATTCAATTATAAACAGATGACTCAGAGCTCTTGCCCTAATCCAGACCTATCACTGCAGTCTGTCTTCAAGACTTCTTTTGTGAATACTCTGCTGTAAATTTAAGCCCCAAACGGTTTTCCTACTCTGCCAAAAAGATGCCTCCCACATTTACTCAGGGCTGTACATCCATTTCCAAGGGGTGAGAGACAAAAGTTACAAAATCCTTTGCTTTGGGGTAAATGCAAACTTACCTAGTTTACCTATTCATCTATATGAAGCTCCTATTCATCTATAATGGTGTCGCAGGGAAAATTTTTCAAAGTCTATCAGTATTGATTTTTTCCTTGTACATCCTTCTACAGACTCATTCTTCACACATCAAAAACTCTAAGCCACCCAACAACAACTTGTTTCCATATTCTTTTACAGCGTAAGCTGTATGCACTCAATCTATCATGAAATAACAAGAGCTCTTTTCCCATTACTGATCAGCACAGAAAGAATATGGCATTCACTGACTTTCAATTACTTTTGAGTTTCTTCCCCATGCAGATGCTAATGTTTAAAACAGCTCATCAAAAGACTCAGAAAAACTGCCCTACTTATTTCTAACCAATACCAGAATCCTTTTTGGTTTTGATACCCATAAAAGGGACAGCATTTACTGGGCTAACAATATGCTGTCTGTAAGGGCAACTTCTACAGTCCAGTTACACGTGCCAGCTGATTTACATGTAGCTTCTTTCGGAAAGAAGCCCAGTTTTCATACTGAAGTTAGCCCAGGCATACAGGGGCGCCAACACAGACTAGTTAAGGACCTCAGTCTGGGTGCATCCACAGAGACATTACCCCTTTAATTTGTTCCAGTGTAAAATTACCTCTCACCTCCAAACAATGTCCAGAGCAGTTCCATGGATGCAAGGAGTTGTCTATTTACTCTAGGCCTCCCCACTAACATAGCCGGGCTTGCATCAACATAAGACACACCGTAGTTATGACAATTTTGTCTCTGGAAAGTGGCTTTACATCTTCTCCTAACATTACTGGGAAGCAGTCTGTATTTCTTACCACTCCTGTTCTTCCTTATAACGGACATAGAAGGAATATCCCTTACAAGAACTATGTGTTTGGCAAGGCAGACAAATTTGACCAAGGACTGTAGCTTCTCCACACCTGTACAAAATTATTTGCAAGGTGCTCCCTACCCTCAAGAAAGATGTATAGGAAATAAGTCATCTTAGCACCCTTCAGGCTTGCATCTTGCCTTGTGCAACTTCAGCCTCTCCCAATTTTTCATTATCTTGTGCTAATGATGCACTTTACAGTTAATGATGGATCCACATGAGACAACAACCAATGATCCAATTCGTCACACTAGTGCCAACTTTACAAATTAATTTTTGACAAGTCTAAATCCTAAAGTACTCTTGAAAGGAAGTCAAAGTGTTTTCTCCCGTTTTGTAGAGACAGCAGCTAAAGGAAAGGCAGACTGACTTGCCTGCTGTAAATAATCTAACAGCTCAGTGGCAAAACTGAGGTTCTCCATCCTCAAACCAGTGCCTCTTACAGCACTGTGGCTGGATCCGCGAAAACCAAAATTGGGTTTAGGAGCCTCCCCACCCTTTATTTTCCTGTCCACAGGGAGCAGAGAGAATACAACAGCCAGCTACAAAAGCAAATAAATCAGCTTAGAGCAAAGATGAGATCTTGTATGCCCTACTTCACACCCTTGCATCCAGCGTACACACACATTCATGTGTAGCATAAACCCTTTGACTCATGACATTTATTTACGCCCAAAGCTTTTGGTAAACAACTCTGTGATGCTGTTGTAATTCACCTGGCCTGAGCAGTTGCAGCATCCAGATCCGTCCAGCAGCCTTGGCTATCTCTTCTTCCCAGGAAAAATGGCTGTCACTCCAAGCAGGGCTTGCTTCAAATGCTGTATGTTTAAAAAAAACGTAATAGAAGACACACTCACCTAGATTTATTTAGGACGTCAACTCAAAGAATTATCTGCTGGAGAACAATGAAAAAATAGCAATAAGTAAGGCAGATGACAAACCACTTCTACTAGAAAATTTAAGAAAGTAGTTAGGACATGCAAATTTTCAAAAGAGAGCCAAACTTTGTTTTGGCACATCAAGAGATTTCCAGGACTGAATTCCTGATAGAAGCCAGCCACTTTCTACCCTAGCTGCAGGGTAAAAAGTGGTTGTTTTGGAACAATCCTACCTCAAATTCCTCCAGCTTGCAGCACTGTGCAGATGTGAGACTCTTTGCAACGCAACATGTTCAAAATGATCCCTACAGAAGCGTCAGCCTCACACAGCTATCTAGTAGCTAACTGCAGTTAGAACTTCTTCCCCTCTCTCCCTCCTGAGGAGCAGTTTAAGCCACGCAGGCTATTTCCTCGTACAGACCAGGCCTTTGCAGGCAAGTCTACCAATACAGCTCCACAAGCAAATTCTTTGAAACCAAAATTGTGCTAGAATTGTTTAAATGCCTCTCTTTACTCCCTATTTAAATTATTTATGGAGTTGCTGCTGTTTCATAACCCAGGACTCACTCAAATGAGCGTGCAGCAGGTTGACTTTGGTTGTACCAGTCAGCAGCACGTGCTCAATCCCTATCTCCAACACCAGATCAAAACTGACATGGATATACATGCCACACAGCCTACAACCATCTTTTATGGAGTGCCAGAAACATTCCTGTGCTTCCCTCCAGGCTATCCTCACCTTGAAATTCATTGCAAGGGCCTCTGTAAAAGTCAGCCAGGCACAATTTCTCATGAATCACATGAGTTTCAAAGAGAGAAATAGCACACTGTGGCAAAGCTGCTGCTGGTGCTCCTCGGAAGGCTGAGATGTGAATCACTCCTTCGGCTCCAGAGCTGTGTACAGTCCAAAACACCCACGTGTACCACAGATTATCTATCAAAGAGCGATGGGTATTTTCCAGAAATGCAGGCTCTTGTATGGTGGGCTGCATATCACAGTGAATATTTCCCTCAGTCCCATCTGCAATGAGATGCACGCATTACATAACTGCAGTGGGATTACCTAACCAATCACAGATTTGGCATACAGCCTTATCACACCTAGGGCTTCAGTCTGGCCTCTCACGTAAGCAAAAGTGTCTTCATTTCACAGCTTTTAACGCAATCAACAATGCTGAGCAGATCCAAAACCAAAGCCTCGTGTAGTCTACACAGAACTGTTCTCACAGTATGCATAAGAAATTAACTAGTCAAACAACGCTAAAATGAGTACATATATCTGAAAGGCAAGAGCTTGTCTTTGGCTGCATACGATATTTCATCTTCTGTTCAAGGTCTGAAGATTAAGATTTGGATCCTTGAAAGCTCAGTCACAGCTTCATTGCTGAGAACTGCAGACCAATAAGCACAGAGCTTTTAAGAATAGTGCTGCCTCATCTGCTATTAGCTGTGCCAGGAGGAGCTGCCTGCAGCCCACTGCCAGCCTGCATTCATAAGCAGAAACAGATCTGGCATCACTAGCGGAAATCTGGCACAAGAACTGACAACAGACAGAGATCAAGGAACCAGTGCAGCTTACGAGACTCTTGAAATAAAGTGGAGCACTGATGTTTGCCTGTGTCTCCTGTAGGTTGTCAATATTTGTAAAGCGTTAAAATTCACCAGACCAGAAACTCAGTTCTGCAGCAGCTGTGAGTTGAGCAACATCATCAGGATCCTCTTGGAATACCAAAGTAGAGAAAATTCTCTTCCAGAAAGAAAAACTCTTTCTTCTTCTTCTTTTTTAATTATCACTTAAATTAAATACCATGCAAGACACTGTAGGAGACACCTCAGTGTACATCCTCTCGCAGGCTCTCACTTATCACCACTTTCAGGATGATCCTGGCGGTGCCGGCAGGCCTGCACAGACCACTTACAAATTATATCTCACATTGTGACGTTAGTACCTGAATGTGATGAAGGAACATCCCAAGGGAGACAACTTATTCAGGAGGCTGAAAGCCAGACTGGGGCAGGAAAAATTACCATTCATCTCCCCCTTAACTGGGATAAGTGTTTTTGAATAACAGCTTATAGTGTAATGCAATGAGGAAGCAACTTCAGAGAGTTACAATGATAAAATGAAGTGGAAAGAAGTGATTACTACAGTTCCTATTCTTGCAAGTTAACCACAAGTTGCTTTTCTCTTCATCGAGCCAAGAAAACAGAGAATAACCCCAACAGCAACTAACCCAAGAAACAGCCCTCTGGTGGCACTCAGCCTGAACATTGCCACAAGAGGTCTAAGCCTGCAAGCATCTCTGAGCACCTGAGCAAGGCCACGCTACTTCCCCAGTGCCCTCCTGTGCAGTGGTTACACGGCAGCGCTGGGCACGCGAAGCCCTGAGGAACCGTGGCTGCACAGCGCCTATCGCTGCCCCAGGCTCCATCTAGGCAGCTGGTCAGGCTCGTCAGAATGAAGCAACAGTTGCCTACAGCACAAAATACCACGCCGTCCCTCGGTTTTCAATCAGGCTCAGCTTAGGACTTGTTAGCAGACGTTTGTGAAGCAAACGGCAAAACGTTTCTCAGAACGCAGACCGCACGTTGCCGTCAGCAGCCCCGAAGAAGCACCTCGTCGCCACACCGCCGCGCAGGGACGCAGCATCTCCCGTCCTCCTGCGACCGAACCTCCCCGCCGCCCTCCCTCCCTCAGCCGCCCCAGACACCAGCACGCGGCGTTTCCACCGAGAAACGCGAGACGCAACAGAATAGCAGCGCTACGCCTCGTGACAGCCGTCCCGGGGAAAAACAAACAAACAAGCCAACAGGGGAGCTGGAGGGTGGGGAAGGCGCGGGCCGCTTACCTACTTAGCGCTCGGCACCGGTGTGCGGACAGAGGGCCGAGCCGAGCGCCTCTTCGAGGCCCGGCCCATCCCACGGCCCCCGGCCTCCGCCCGCCGCAGGGGAAGCCCGGCCCGGCCGGCTCGCGAGGCGGCGGCGCGGCGGATGGGAGGGATCGGTCCGACAGCCGCGGGGGGAGCGCGGCCCGCAAAATGGCGGCGGCCGGGCGAAGCTCTCCGCAGCGGCGGGAGGCGGCCGCGGCTCTCCCGAGAGCGCCTCTCGCCCTCGGGGCCGGGCCTAACGCGCCCCCGCCGCCTTCAGCTTCGCCCCGGGGCGCGGCTTCTCCCCGCTGCAGGCCTCCCGCTGCCGGGGCCGCGGGCTCCTCAGCCGCCGGAGCGATGGCCCTGCGCAGGCTGAGCGGCTTTATCTGCCCTCGCAGAGCCGGCGCTCCGGGCTCGGCCTTGCCGGATAGCGGGGCCGGCTCCCCGCCCGGGGCTGCCGGCTCCCGATACCGCCTGGTGCCGGGCCTCGGCGCTTTGCACCGGGGGAGGCGGAAAGTCGGATCCCTGGGGGCACCTGTAGCGCTTGGGTTCTGTTTTTGTTTCTAGGTACATTATAATGAGGCAGAACAAAAAGCTACACAAATAGATCTGCCGTACATCAGCACGGAAACCAGTCACAACTGATTTCCCCTTTGGTACTCTCAGAAGTTTGCATCAATGTGCTGAGTTTCTTGCAGTAATTTCAACTTTTTTTTTCTTTTTTTTTTTTTTTTAAGAGGTTGTAGAGCTCAGAAACAAAAGCAGCCTCATTTTCCACACAGCAGCAGTTGCCCAAGGCTGGCTCAGACAGTTAACTGCTTCCTCAGTAAATCCTAAATGCTGGCAATAGCCAAGGGTCTTCACGATGAAAAAGAAGATGCAGCTTTCTTGTGGTTTCCCAATTTTTATGTGGTTGAGGAGACAGCACTTGGAGCTGCCCCTTTTCCAGGAATTCGGGCAGATACTGCTGTCATTAAGGCAGCAAATGCACAGTTCCGTGTCTCGCCTACCTTCTTCCATTTTTCATTTGGCCCGGACCAGCTTGTCTTGTTACATGTAGCAGATGGCTGACAACAGGTCAACTGGAAGAAGTCAACTTGCCCAGCAGCTGCAATGCCCACAGACAACACACTGGGTAGTTTCCCCAGCAAAATGGAAACTTCAAGCAAAAAAGAACCACTCTTCTTCCCCTTTCAAGTAACATTCAGAGAAGACAAAACAAAGGGAAAGAGGCAACGATCTTAACCCAAAAGTATTGACAACCAATATGTGTGATGTGTGGCTTTACCCACAGTGGGTTCAATTTACAAGCTCTACTGTAAAAATACTTACAGGAAACTAATCAGAAACAAATCAGTATGTATTAACAATATCAGTAGTAACAACAACTATGTATACAGTTTTACACAGTACAGTGTTAAATACAGTATTAAAGAAAAATAAAACTATCAGGAAAGGGTTAAAAAATCCCACAGACAATGCAGACAGGTATTTAAGTGTGTAGAGATTTCTCTTTCCTTTTAAATAAAAAAAAAATTAAATGCAGCAATGCTGAATGAGATGATTTTTGTGTTACTTCATTACCAGTGCAGACTGTTAGTGCAATCCCTGACCAACATTCAGCAGCAGTGCTGACTCAGAAGTCAGCACCTACCTCCTCCCCACCTCTTGTTCCTGTTCCCATCTGATCCCCCCATTTGGCCAACACAAACTGACCCAAAGACCAGCCAAGATGTGCAAAAGGTAGGCCAACAAACACACATTTACCACTGCATCATGGTAAAGCCATTTGGGTAATGTTTACCTCCATAGGTAGATGTTACCCAACTCTCAACTTCAGGTTGAGAGTTTTGGGGGCAAACATTGTTCAGGGAGACTCTTTCGTTAATTCATGTGTTGTTAAGTTTTTCTGTCACCCTGTAAAGACCAAATGGATTTGGATTAGTTCTTGGAAGTACAGAGTATAATGGGATCTTTCAGATTTTTTGGCTTTCTGCCTAGCACTCATCCCTGTAGAAATAGCATGCCTTGGAGGGACAAGCTCTGGGAAGAAGCAAGGCAGACTTGCCAGACTGCAGTAAAGAGTCCTGATAAGAAATTATACTTCCTAATCTCCTCCTTTTAAAAGGTCACTAATGATTCAACATTTAATAAAGTATTTAAATTATGATCACACTTCAGTACTTTTTGTTTGGCTGAATAGGCTGCTCACTGATTGCAGATAATATCCATCAGCAAGCAAGCATGATTTTTCTCTAGGGCATGAGCAGTTACAGGAACCTGGGCTGTTTCATACATACTGCAGACCAGGAATGTGCACTTTACCTGAGTCTGGCAGTTTCCTCTGGAGAACACTGAGGAATGGACACATGTAATTGTATTGTAATACCCAAGGTACGTGATGAGATGAAAAACAAACAAACAAACAACAGCAACAAAAAAACCCAACTACAGAACAGCAGAGGACACTAACTTGTTTGTTCAACACCCTCTTCCCACTCCTATAATGCCTAATCAAAACATGCTGGACTTTTTATTTGAGCCACGTGTTCTCCCCTGGCCTCAAATATAGCATTGGTTTGAGAAGAGTGTCATTCTAACAGCTTGAGTTTATAATCATAAAATCATTAAGGCTGGAAAAGACCTCTGAGATCATCTAGTCCAACCATCCACTTACCACCGATACTGCCCACTAAACCATGTCCCTAAGCACTACATCTATCCTTTCCTTAAGCACCTCTAGGGACGGTGACTCCAGCACAGCCCCTGGGCTGCCTGTTCTGATTCCTTACCACTCTTTCTGAGAAGAAATTTTTCCTAATACCCAGTCTGAACCTCCCTGGTGCAACTTAAGGCCATTCCCTCTCATCCTATCACTGTCAGCAGGAGAAGAAGCTGGTTCCCACCTTGCCACAACCTCCTTTCAGGTCACTGTAGAGAACAAGGTTTCCCCTGAGCTTCCTCTTCTCCAAACTGAATGATCCCAGATCCCTCAGCCTCTCTCTCTTGTTAAGCTGTTTGTAAACTAAGGACGACAAAGAGGACTTTGTATCCCAAGGATGCAAAGCCAGGCTTTCCAGTAGCTACAAAGTAAACTTAAGACTGAAAGCAGTCCCCAAAATCTTCATTTAATCCTGTCAACATTCCCATACCGCACATTACATAGCCATAAAATGCTTTCCCCTTGATTTTTGTTCTGTCTTCACCCCAATCAGATGTTTCTGTCCACTTACAGGCCACTAAAGCAGTGAATTTATTTCATATGGAAAAGGTAGTGCCTGCTTTTTGACCTGGGCAGCAGCCCCAGCAGCGAGAAGCAGCCAGGAGCAGCCGCTATGCGTGTCTACCTGCTGACCTCAAGCCTTCATCAGAGGCACTGCCCTCAAACAATAACATGTCTGGACCCACACTATGCAGGAAGCTTAGCCTTCTGAGTGACAGCAGGCTTAAGGTAATTTAGCTTTAAGGTCTAGCAGTGACCACATGCAGACATATTTTCAAAGACATAAGACTGAGCCAATTTAGGCAGATTTTCAGGGGACCAGAAATGTATCTTCTTACTTGATGCAAAGGCTACTTGGGTAAATCCCAAGCACTTGTTTCAGAGCTGAAAAGACTGCTGGAATACTTTAAAGAAAAGCCCTCGGGAATTTATTGTAAACTGGCAAAATGCAATTGCTTATTTCTGAAAACACAGAAGTTTTTGTTTTTTCTTTTTTTCCTTTCTAGAAAGAGAGAACACACATAGAACCTGGACTCAAATTGCTAGGGGGTGGTGATAAGTAAAAGAAAACTCCATCTTACATAAGGAAGCTTCAAAGCAGCACTCTCAACTGAAAATTTAGAACCAGCATCTCTAAATAACTGCTAAGCAAATATTGCCCAAAAAGTGACTTTACCAAGAATAGATATGATTACGGAAGGTGGAAGACAGCAAGAATGCCAGTAAATGCAAATGAATCAGGATGCAATGTATCTACAAATCTACAAGTACAATCTCTGTGTCATTTCCAGACAGCTGTGCACCTAGTTTTCAACAGCATGGAAACATCTGAGCGTCTTACTAACAAAGCAATTATAACAATGGGTGGAGAGGCAAGCACTTCTTATGTAATCTTCCTATATTGAATTACAGGAAAAATACTTACTCAATGCTCTTTGGATATTGAGAACAAGCCAAATTTTATGTGAAAATTGGCGGTATGCCCACAGATGGTGCACTAGTTCAGGGCTCAGTTTGCTGTTTTCATGCATCTGTCCTGTTGCAGTTGTGCTTAGGGCATACAGGAACAACTCAAAACTTACCCATATCTAGATCATCTGATCACTTGCACTGCAAAATAAATGATAGCTTACAACATACGTTTGTCTGGAGGGTAATTAAGCATCAAAGGCAAACTGAGAAAAACGTATTCATAGAAAGACAACAAACCCCAGGATTTCTTCTCTGGGAGAAGGGGGGAGTGGGTCATGGAGAAATTGGTTAACAGCCTTCCAGAGGAGAATTTCCCTCATTTCTGACACTTGACAATCCCAGTCTCTGTGATCCTGGGAACGTTCTGACGCTGAGGCCTAGAGAGCACATGCCAAGCACTGCTGACTGTGAGCCTGAAGCTGGCCACCACAGAAGAGAGGAAGGTGTCAACAGGATGTTGACAGTCACACGTGGATACAAAGGAATCCTCACATAACATTATTCCTCCTTCAGATACTTATTTATTCACTCACCTATGATTGTGCAGCAGTACCTTTTCTTATCTGCACTGTTTATGAAAGTTTATATAAGTGGTATTTTTGCGTGGCTATGTCTGTGTTGGGGTTGGTGTTGCAAAGCCCACTTCTGCTGTACCTTGTCCACCTCCCGCGGTCCTGCAGCTGAGACGTGGGCACCTGTTACTGGCACTTCAAGCATCTATGGGTGCAACTGTACCCTGCCCAACACTGCACCTGACAGAAGACAATAAAAAAAGCTAACAGCCAGCTTGCAGAACATCAAACCAGAGCTTCAGTAGTGTGTACACGTTTAAGCCTGGTGAAAAGAACCGACCTTGTCAGCAAGCAAAATAAATGCTGTAAATAGTGAAATTCACTTCATTAAAGCAAAAAGTGAGAAATAAAAGTTCAAACTACATTGCATTGAATTCAGTGGAATTCAGAATAGCTCTAGCTGATTTCTTCTGAAATGGCAGCATTGCTTTGTCTCCCCTTAAAGTGGGAGATTCTACATACATACATACACTTGGTCTCTGGTATATCAGTTTGGGGATTGACTTGGTCACAGAGAAACTTCCAAGTTAACCACCCAGGCTGAAGAAAAATAACAATGAGAATATCACATAGCAAACAAACAAAAGACTATTTTAACATAGCATTTTTGAGTGCTTCACATGGAAGATAATTATCAAGTCTTATTCATTTGTCTCACATACTAGTTAGAGGCGTGCCTACCATACACAGAATCTTACGGTTTATTTTACATTTTCATGCATTCACGATGTTAACAGTAGGTGATGAAATTATTAAAAATAGGATGTAAGAGCTATGGTCCTATTTGATCTGAGAATACTCACACACTCCTTTGGACCTGTGCATCCTGTAATGCATTCTCAGTCACTATAACACCATACAGGTTCATCCTAACTCTCCTAAAGAACAAAAATAACAATAAAACAGTTCTCCACATACGCACAAGCAAATGAGCAAGTGTGAATACTAATTTGCTCAAGGAAGCTATTAAAGCAGGATGCCCTGAATAAACAAACTCTTTCTGATATGAAATCTGCTGCATCTGTTGCTTATTCGGTGCATAATTGGTTTGGCAGGTGAAAGGAATGCAAAACTGACTGCTGCAACACAAAGGGGGGCTCTGGAGATATGTTAAGAATATGACCAAATTTCTGTAAAATGTTCTGTGCATACTGAGTTCCCACTTGTGATCACATCATATCCCACCTGTACAAGCATCTGTACAAACACAGTTTAAACATTATCCAAAATTATGTATAGAATGTAGTGCATTATATCCCTTGGTAGAAACTCAACAGTTTATTTGCTCTCTATTCTTCTCTATTTCATCTCTGCCACAGCATTTTTCTTTTCCTGGTCCCCTGTCACAGGCTGTGGCAGGTAAGCCCTCTCCTTGCTGAGCTCTTCAGCTACTGCAGATATTTTTCTCCCTGCTCTGTTTTCATACTTCTCTCTCTGTAATTTGTAGATTCTCCCCTATATCTTTTCCAGATTGCATTCAGCAGTT
Organism: Chrysolophus pictus; assembly: GCA_037305975.1. Lineage (NCBI taxonomy): Eukaryota > Metazoa > Chordata > Aves > Galliformes > Phasianidae > Chrysolophus > Chrysolophus pictus. The sequence goes on from CM074582.1 coordinate 20,732,261, forward strand.
TGTCATTTCTTTTAGCTTTGTGGCCAGCATTTCATTCCTATGCTTGTGGGGATCTCATTCTGTTTTCTATTTCTCTGGCTCACAATGAGAAGGAATTTCTTCTCCTAAATACTTGAGCAAATTCTTATTTTAATACTGGAATATTGTCAGGGTGGCTTCCACACAACTACGTGCTATTGCCATTTGACTCTATTAACAAACAGAAGGTATTCGGTGCTTATTCTTAACTCCTTCTCCAGCTGCAGGTGAATACTTATTTTGGCCCTAATAGCATGCCATTTTCAGGTTAAACTGAAACAGGGCAGAGTCACACATGTTGTTCTCTTGCATCATTTTTATGCCAATACTGGCATTTTACTTGCCTAAGAGTTGTGTAACCACGCGGGGGAATGAGGCTGTATAAGTCCCGAGTAAACAAGCTCCTGCCCAGCGGTCACAAAGCGCACAGTGCTCCTGAAGCGATGGGCCACAACACAGAGCTCGCAATCACATTCCCAACAGCAACACAACAGGAGCACAGATTGCGAGCTGGGAACTACTTGTGCTCCCGGCAGCGAGGCGGAGGCAAAACTCCTCTCACTGACACAAAACTCGAGTTCTGGTGTTGTTGTTAAAGCCGCTGTCTGCAAAGAGCGAAATTTAGGCCAAGCGCGAAGTGCCACCTAGCGCCGGCCTGGCCACCGGCTGGGAGGCACAGGGAAGGGAGGAGTTGGTGGAAAGACAAGAAAGTGAAACGCCCTGGTAAGGACGGCAGGGAACATCCTTGCTGTTACCTTGCTGTGCGGCATGCCCCTCCATAAGGCACGTAGCCCGGGCTGCCTGGGGCACAGCACTCAGCTGGCAGCATGGCTCCTGCACTGAGCTGAGCAGTTCTCAGCATGGGGAAACCGCTCGCCTGGCCCACCTGCCTGCTGCCAAACCAAATACTCACGGAGAAGGTTGCTTGTTATATCATGCACTTGCACTTGTATCAATAGTTGTTTGCAGCTTGGAAGAAACACGTCTGCAGTTTTCACCACTGCTACACCGTGCCCAGCAGTGTGTGGGGAGAATGAACCTGAAGATAGGTGTGTGGGCATCTCCTCACAGCACACATGTCGACTTCTACCTGTAAAATCAATGATAACACAACGAAAAACAAGAACCCATTTGGACAGTAGATAGATGAAGGCACAGCAGCAGCCCTGCAGCACAGCTGAGGAGAATACACTGTGTATCCAAAGGACACGAGCAGCAGGTCCCCAGCTTTCAAAAGGAGCCCAAGCTGCTGGCAAGGAGGGGAAGTGAAAGCTGCAATTTAAATGGAGAGAATGATAAAAGTGAACACTCATCCTCTGTGACCACAGTGCCCAATCAGGAGGTCCGTGGTCCCACAAACAGAACGCTTTTGCCTCACAGTGACGAGCTGCGGCCTGACTGCAGGGAGCAGCAGCGGTTCCTGTTGCAGTGAGAGAACCAGCAGCAAGGAGCGCTGTTACCGCAACCCCTGCCTCTGCCCTGATCTCAGGGGCTGCTGGCAGACAATTCTTTGTTAATCTGCTGCACTCTTGACAAAAAAGAAAAGAAAAAAAAGGAACTGTTCCGTATTCCAAATGAGGAAGGTATTTAGGCAGCTTATAACTCAGCAAGCCTGAAAAATAACTTCTATTTGAGGAAGAAAAATAAAAGAACGATATAAACAGAGAGGAAAACATTTGAAAATAAAAAAGTGACATGTAATGTGGAGTAGAACGCATGACTGCTGCATAGACAGCCTTTGTGACAGGTTTCTGATTTAGATTTGTTACGTAGCTTCTGCAGAAGCTGTATCTTAAGCCACAGATGTGTTTTAAGTAGCAGTTACCTACTACTCCTCTGAAGTACCACTGTCTGTCTCTCCATTGAGATATTTTTGTTCAGTAGACATGGGCAGCATTGGCAGCAGCCACAGAACATGTTTAGTGATCTAATCCAACTGTCTTCATGGCAGTCATCCTTTCCTCAAGAGCACCTCTGCACCTGGGCTGCTGCTGAAATGTAGTATGTAATGAGCCTCACTGTGAATACAGGAAGAAAAGATTACAGGACCATAACTGTTCCAAAAGTCTGTGCTCTAGTTCTGTTGAAATAAATAGCCTTAGGCATCAAAAAATTAACATTTAAATATGTTATCGTCAGCTATGAAAGAACAGAATAAACTTGTAGCCTTTTTTTTTTTTTTTTTTTTTTTTAAATTTGAAAAATTCAGATCGATTTCTCCATCCAATAGGAAGGAACTCATGCTCTGTCAGAGCTGAAGGATTCACACAGCTGTCACATTTCTTATCCAATCAAGCTGCTGCCTCATGGCTTGTGGGGCTGTAAGGCAGATGAGAAACGTTTGGTCTCCATTGGGGGAAGTCATGAAAGGGTTGCACAGCATGGGGCTGCTGGAGAGGGAGAGTGCACCAACACAGCCAGGCTGCTGCTGACTGGACCAAAGAAGGTTGTGCTAGAGGGCTTCCAGAAACCAGGCAGATGATGGGAGGGGAATACCAAATAAACACCTCCTGAAATATAGTGCAGCATTACTGATTTCTTTCCGTGGTGACAGAAAGACAAGGAGCACCTCACAGAGTTAAGCACCAACAAACTTCTCCATCCTCCTACAGCACGCACTGCCCCAAGGTGTCTTTTAGATCTGTACATGAGTTGGTGGGTACAATCTCTGTGCTGAAAGGCTTTTACTGATCCACATCAGTAACAGAAATTACTTGTATCACTGCAAAATCTACAATCTGGAGACAAAATGCCATTCTATTGCTTTTATGCTTCATCAAAGTTTAAGATCTGTATGTATGTGTGGAGAAGCTCACAGAATGAGCTGCACAGATACCACAAAGGCGTAATAAGCAACAAGTTACAGAAAAGGTTTCCGAGGCCCCTATCTGCTCCACAAAATGTTTCTTGTGACATCTCTGCAAGAGGGAGTGGAGCACAGGCACAGCTGTTTGCAGACAGCATATAACGCCCATGGGGAGAAACAGCTTGGTTTATTACAAAATAACTTCTTTGGCTTTAAAGCTGGCAACAGTGTGTATGCACCAGCCCCTCTCAACTTGGCAGAGCAAGCAGAACTTCTCCAGCAGGTTACAGTGTCCTGACAAGCTAAAGGATAAGCTCACTTAAAAGTGTAAAACACAGTTTCATTATGTATGAAATAACATTTATAGGCACTCTAAGAGTGCAACTGAAAATGAAACATCTTGGTATGAAGCTCACATCACATTTGGTTGCTTTTCAGAGAACTGTACCATAGCTGAAGCAGCTGTTAGGAATCACTTGTTATAATGGCTATCAGACAGAGAAAACCCAACCCTGAAGGGTTCTGTTTCATTAGCTAACCTAAAAAATACATAATTGTTGTGTAGGCATGTATGGAACAACATTTAGCACCTAAACTGATAATGGATTGGCCAGGACCAATTTACTAATAGCAATGCAAAACACAGCCAGCCTGTAACAGGGCAGGATAGCTGTGGGAGCTGCTGAGCCAGTGCTGGATCCTTCTGCAACTGGAGAGCGTTTACAAGTGTTACAAAGTATACGGGTTTTTTGTTTTGTTTGCTTTTGTTTTCTTTTAAAAGCAACAGTATTCTTTTTTGAGTTAAATGGAGGAAGGACTATGTTGTGGTTATGGCTCAGTTCAGTTCCTTCTTCCCAAAGTCAAGCAAAACCCAGAAAGAGGTATGTTTCCTTTGACTGAAACCAGAAGAGTTGGTCCTGCTAGCTGACCCTTGGCTTCATACCTCTGGGTTCTGGTTCAGGACTGCTGCAGCCAAGCTCAGCCTGCAGAACCAGCTCCTCCGCAGCCCATGTGCCCATAGCCTTCACCCCCTTCATTATCCTGCTACCCACACACCTGCTACCCATACAAAGGCACCAGTGGGCCTTTGAATACAGATGAGCCATGGCTGTCTGTGGCCTCTGGAGAACACAGAAACCTCTGTCCCAGCCAGTCTGTAAATTGGAACACCAACAAGTGATCCTCATGGCTGCCAAAGGATCCACAGCTGCGTAAGAACGAACCTACGGCTATACCTGACGAGGTCAATGAGTTTCTGCATGGAGCTTTTTAGATCAGGGTTTTAAATGATCTTTCTAATTTTGAAGGAGACACCAGAACCGTGGCTTGAATTGGAGCCTTCTTTGGACTTCTACCAAAGAGTCTTCCCGGGTTGAACCTCGTTCAAATCTCCTGAAAAGATTAACTCCAAAACCAAGAACAGGGCTCTAAAATCAAAAGAAAGGTTTCATCTGTTTGTAAGTATGTGATATACTCTGGAAGCTTCTTGGCAAGAGAGTGGAGATAACAGAACTGTAGTTAACACCAAGTGCTACATTTTCCATATAATCTCCTCATGGCAAGCATTAGGCTCGCAAAGCTGAGAACCAGCACCTAGAGATTTTGTCATCAAAGAACGACTAAAGCAAGGTCTACATACAAGCACAGCATCACTGGCCACACTTCTTGTCTAATATTCTTTACGCCAAACTAAACTGTGGCTTCTCTTTCCTTGCAAACACCCAACCTTTCCCATGTGGAAGCCCAAAGCTCCAAGGTGAGATGCAGGCAGGTGAGGAGCTGCGCTGCTGCCGCACAGCCATCCAGGCTCACACCACGTTCTCAATGCAACAGGCCGCACCAGCGAGTAAATAAAAGTAAAATTTATTTGGCATAGGATAGAAAAATAAGGAGAAAAAAAAAAACACATACAAGATAAATGTTAAGCAGGAAAATTTCACAGAACTCGATTAATATTTTATATAAATTCCAACTGTGAGCGCCTGAAAAAACCATGTTACTTTCTGCTCAGCCTGCATTGGAAGTTATATTTCTCTTTTTTACAGTTCTGTGTGACTTTGAGTCCAAACTTAGAGTGCCTTATCACGTACGAGTTTATGCTAAAGAACCTGTATCGCAAATTACAAAATGTCAGCACGCCAACATGCCACTCCCTTGCCCAGGACATGCAGCCCTCCCAGTTTCCCTCAGCACTCCCCGCACTGCCAGCGCCCTGTTCATAACTGGTAGCAGTGCCAATAGGCAGGCTGAGCAACCCTGCGTTCCCTTAGGGACATACAGAGCTTTCCACGAGCCACTCTTCTTGTGTCACTGAGCACCTCCAGTAAGAGATTCTCCCTTTTTTTCTGGTGAGTACAATCTGAAAGGTTAAAGTTCATCCAAGACGTACTGTACAGACTCAAAGTACCGCAGTGACAGGCTGAGTGTGCTGACAGACAGCGTTCACAACCTCACACTCACACAGCTTACACCTGGCTCTGTGCTTTCATATGAGTGCCCACATCCAGCCAACTGGCTTATCCTCCATGTGTGCACTTCTCCTCCCCAGCTCCCCTCTCCTGGCAGCCAACATTCTGCTTGAAACAACCCCACTTTGATCATCCAGCTCCACTTTTTGCATCCAAGGGTAAATGCACCCTTCCTACTTTACTTTCATATTTCAGCACAGAAGATGTTGTCTTGCAAACTATGTGAACCACGACAGCAGCTCTGTTCTCCAGCAGAGACTTACTTATACAAATGACGTAAGCAGTCAGTGCTGCAAGGACAAACTGCTGCCATCCTTTTAAAATGGCAACTGAAACAACTTCTCTAATAGCTCAGTCTTGCAGAAAAGAACAATTTTTATGACTCTTTTGGTGCTGGGAAATGGTGGCTTCTCAATGAGAACCTTGCAACCTTATTCAAGAAGTGGTTCATTTACAGAAATACATGCTTCCTGCACTGCAAGCTGAGCTTCCTTCAACAACTCTGAACACAAATCAATGGGACTTTTTCTCCCTGCAGCTGCTGCACAAAGTCAGAGCAGACAGCTTGTGTTTCCTCAGAAATACTGAGCAGAAAGCACTACAAAAGTTATTCTCATTTTATTTACTTTGTCAAATTAAACAAAGGTGAACATTCATGGCCATTGTCATGCAATGCAAATCTTGGTGCCGACATAAAAAAGCTTTGAGGTGTGAATGTTATTAAGACAATGGCATTAAAACAAAATCAGTAACTGTCAGATGCAAGCAGTGAACCCAGCTTAGTCCTTTAATGCTGTGCAAACATGCTGAAGGCAGCTGGGCTGTCTGGAGAAGGGGAGGTTTCCAGAGCAATGCCAGCAATGGCACCAGTGCCACCATGTCTCACCTGGAAGCTGACCCACACCTCTCCTCACATTCAGCTCACTCAAGTTAGCAGACTGAGCACACAGCAGCAGCAGGACTTGGCGCAGCACTGTGCAACGCTGCTATCAGCACTATTTACGTTGGGACGTGCAAGAACGACGACTTCATTTGTCTTGTGAAACACAGAGAAGTTGACTAAAGAAGTCATAAGGCACCACTGTATCAACCTGTTCTGTATCCTTTTTCTTTTTAAGACTTCATAGTGAAATAAATACCTTAATACTGCTCATACTGTAAAAAGCTACTGATACGTGAAGCGATATATGGAAGATAAAATGCTGCATTGTTCTGGATTATACTAGGGAATTTTATTGTAAAAGATATAAATAGTCAAGTTGTTGCTAGTGAAAAAATACCTCTTTCCGCATTTTTAAGGTACTTTACATATATGCCAAACAGCCGTTCTGAGGAGGTTTCTACAGTACAAGGAAGTGCTGAGCCCAAAGGCAGCTTGGGTTCCTCAGCTTGTTGACTGAGGGCCTTCTATGCAGCCATTTTAAGTGAGACTGAAGCTGACTTGCCAAGTCACTGGTTAAGGTCCAGACTTTCTGATCAGCGAACCTTACCAAAAAGATCAAATATGGCATATTCTGAATGATGCAAAGGGGTGGCAGAACAATCTGCAGCATTTTACTTGAAGTAAAACAGTCATACTGGAAGCAGGTAAGTTACAAGACACAGTACAGCTCTCTGATTTTATTTTTTCTAGTTTTTTTGGCTGCATAGCTGTTTGGATATTAAAGATTTGGCAGGTCAATGTATCAAAAATATTGTATTCTTAAATTCAGAATGTTGCTCCTCAAAGTTGTAAGTGCTTCAGTTTAATAACATGAATACAATAATTTATCCTTTAAGTTATTATCCTAAAAATCTTATTTGGACTTCTATTCACATAACAATAAGCCAAAGAGACAGGCACTGTGCATAGTGCACACGTTTAAGAGACATCCATAAAATACATAGAAATTCAGTACTGAGCTAGGCTTGATCTCAAGGTGCACCTGTCACATGGAGGTCCCATTAATATTTCTTTAAGAAACTCTTACAGCCACGACCCTGCAACTTAATGTAGATACATTCCTGCGCCTGCGCACTCAATTGCAGGTTCAAGACCGTAGATAGTAACTGAAAATATGTCATTAGATACAAAAATGTAAAAACCTGTATGTAATCAAATGCTATCACAGCTAACAAGATTTTGTAAACAAATACCAAAAAGGCTAAGAAGTTACGTTGATGTGGCCGCACACAGCTCTGCCTTGTGCTCCTCATGGTGACTGACCCAGCGGTGGGACAGAGGCAGTCTGCCCCTCCAAGCCCACTGACAGGCAAGAAGCCCCACACGCAGACATTGCAGTGGGGTTCAAGCTCTCTTCAGATACATTCCCTGGATTTTCTAGGGCTAACTTCATTCTAGCCTCAGCGTAGGTTCACATCTCTCACACTAGAGAAACACTTTCTTAACTAACATGACCTATTTTTTTTTTTACTCAGTGAAACATGGCTGCTGGTATAGGCTTTGTAGGGATCCCAAGAAGCATGCTGTAGAAATGCTGTTGAGGAGACCGAGGAGAAATTTTTCAGGGTTAAACTTCAGAAGTCCAATTAACAAAGAGCTATTATTTGGCAATATTCAAAAATTCAGAATTAAAACCTTCCTCGAATTTTCAAAGGCATTTTACATGCATTTGGATTCTTTTACAAAACACACTCATTCGATGAACTCTTTTCTCAAACACAAAATTCAAAAGCCATTAAACATACAAACCGATTGTCACAACGTCAGAATACTTTTCTCTTTCTTCTATTAGCGTAAGTCTTGTGGCTCTCTGCTGAGGCTCCCTTCAGCAGAAGTTGAAAGAACAGGCTTCATGGTAAACTCAGAAGGCCAAATCTTCCCATCTTCTTGAACCAGTGCAGATAGCAAATTTTGGAGCTCGTGCTCCCTACTTGAACACACTAACCCAGACCTCCTTCACGACATCAAAGAGCTTCCACCTATGCACATTTTTGACCTCAGCTGCTCTGCTGTTACATGAGTCAACTACAATCTCTCTGAGACTGTCACCTGAGCCTCAGGAAATTTTTTAAATTAAAAACCCATCATTTAATTGTACCAAAGAAACAAACGGAAAGCAATCTGTGGAGCACTGGTGTTAGAAATGTTTTACAGAAAGAAAAATTACAATAACTGCTGCATTTCCACTAAGACTACTTTCGAAGAATTCTTTGCAGGTAATCTCAGGAAGAGTGTGTTGCAATAATCCAGAACATGGATGACTGTAAGATGGTCCACATCAAAGTAGAAAAGCACGAAGTGATTAAAACTGTAATGTTATTACAAAACAAGTAAAAAAGTTGTAAAAAAAGATATTTTTATGCTGCCGAATTCTTCACTCTTTTTTGGAAGATTCTCTGCAGATAAAAATAAGGCCAGACACACTCCATCCTCAGGACAGGATGTGCTATCTATCGTATAAAACAAAAACTAGACTAAGCTGAGGTGAAAAGATTTAAGACAAACTTTCGGTTCCCGTGTAGTAGGAGAATGGCTCGCAGAAGCAGATGGACCAAGTCAGGCAAGCAAAGAAGGCTCCAGAGAATTCTCAGCTATACAGTATTCCCTGGCAGTTGGTTTATAAACAGCGAACAGATTGTATTTGATAGATCAAATAATACAGCCACTGTACCCCACATGAATGAAACAGCTTTGTTCCAGCTCTTGTTAAATTCAAAGCCAGACCTCTGTGGAACTCTCAAGAGGACAGGGCTGGACCCGGTAAGCATGATGCATGTATGTTGGGCGTGGTCCATAAAATGCCTTTCAGGACAGCTTGCAGTATAAGCAAACAAAATTTATAGCTTTGAGCAACTATAGTTCATAAGCTTTGTCTATTACTTTTGTAATAGACTGAAGTTTATTCCAGCTGACAAGCCAAAAGTGGAAACAGAGCAAAACAGACAACTTTCCAACAATGTGGACAGGAGAGCTGACTCGAAGGAAACCTTGTAAAACAGATGTCGCCCAAAAAAGGGCCAGAACCCACTTCACCTTGGTATAGGGGGAAGTGGGGGGACACCTCTTTCTTTTCGACCAGAGCCTCCTGAAAAAAGAAGAAAGTTTTCCATTACTTTTTATAGTGGAAATTTACATCCAAGCCAGAAGATCTACTCATTTCCTTGTCTAACCATTTAGAAAATATCTTTCTAGTTTCTGGTTAGTTTACTAAACAGTGCAAGAACTTCAAACAATGTAAACTTATGTTTGTAACTACTATTATCTCCAAATGCCTAGGAACTACTAGCATTTCAGTCCTCTGTTCCCTTTTCAAAGCAGGTCAGTCACTCTTACTATATAAACACATATGGTCTCAGTGCTACTTGCAACATGTGTACATTTCAATGAAAGCAGCAAGCTCTAGAAGTAATGTTTCAAAGCTCTTCATGTATTTCCCAAAATGAAGATTTTCAGTCAAAACTGACTTCTTTGACACTCTTTGTGGAGTAATAGGAAATGGGAAGAAAGGTAAGAGCCAGAGAGAAGGGTCAGAGACTAACAGGAATTTCTGCTCCACACCAAAACCTCATAATTTGGAAACAGGACAGACAGAGAAACACATGAGTGTACAGATGATTACAGGATAACTATGAGCACTGATGTGACCTATTGTGAAAGAAGTGAATTAATCCTTGGGTGTACCAGGCCAAATGGTGCTAACTAATGGAATGCCTGAGACTCAACTGGAACAGCATGTAACACTGATCAAAAAAGATGAAATCAAGCTGAAATGTATACAGCAGCAATATCAATGATCGGAGAAACAGAATTTAGCTTGGAAGAAGAGTGTAATACATCCTGATATAATGACCTCAGCAAACTAAAAGTTGAGAGAAGAGTATGACTTGTCTTAAAAAAAAAAAAAAAATAGCAAGGGCTTAATGTACCAGCAAGGAAGAATAACTAAAACTCAAGGATGATTTTGGCACACAAATAAATGAGTCATGCATAGATTTAGATGGGGAATGAGAAAGAAGTCCTAGAAGAGAGTTCCAAGAGGAGTAACAGGGACAAAACCAGACAAACAAAAATCAAAAGGCAAAACTGGGATTTTGCAGCTCTGGCTGTCTGTAGCAGAATATTATGGTATCTTACAATACAGGTTACAACTTAGGAACAAAACAATACTCCACCCATCCCACTCTGTAGTACAAGTTTAAAAGGGCTTGTGCCTGCAAACCTGTATTTAGCATTTTCTGTGTGGTGGAAAGGAGAAAACAAGATGTTGGAGAAGTTTTGAAACCTCACTGCACTGTTTCTTGGAAGATATGCTAAAATCCCAACACCAGAGGTGGAACAAACTTACCTCGATTTTCATTTCTTGCTAGTTTACTGGGATAACTTCTATTCACAGGTACATATGGCTCTGGAGGTGGCAAATCAGATATAGGATGAAAAGAAAATCTGCTTTCCCACTCATCTGAAAGAACAACAACAACAAAACAAAACAGAACAAGATGCATTTTACTGGTTGGTTGTGTGATACAGCTTCAGAAAAATCAACAATACTAATATCGAATTTCTTACATGTTTTCTATTGCAAAATGCTTTGATAGCTGAATATTGAACCAGCATCCTATTAGGTTATTTACCAGGACCCAGTTTTAATATGTTTATTCCCAGTGGTTACAACTAGAAACCAGCATGTAAAGGCACCACAGGTTCTGAACCTGCAAACCACTTAGGAAAAAAAAAATACATTTGAAACCCATCTGCCTTATCTGAAGTGCAAAGATGATTCAAAAGTGAGAGTTACAGTTTAATTTTCTTGCTTGCTTGGTTTTCCTAACCTCATAAATGTCAGAAATATCAACTTCCATAGCCATCTGTAATTAGCCAAAAGATGCATCTATCCTTTGTAAATGACAACTCAAAAGAAAAGCATAATGAATCTTTAAAACTCAGCTATCTTGAATCTCACCATTTCAATAAACACCAACAAGAAGAGAGAAACTTGACATCTTCAGCAGTGTTCTGACAACCTCTTCCCTCCTCTGTCTTTCAGCTTTCAGTTTTTGAGTCATCATCTAACTTGTTCTGACTTACAAGGAGTCTTAGTGTAGCTATGGCTTGAATTCACATTGCAGCCAGAACAATCCCCTTAGGACTTCTTCATGCACTGTAGCAAAGCTAACTACGGAGAAGTGTTTCTTTTTTCTTTTTTTTGTTTTCCTTCTTTTTCAGACTATATTTCAAAGGGTTATTTTTAAGCCTATATTGACAACTTTGCAGTCCTGTTCTATCCTCTACCCCACACTTTTTTGCCATATTAAGGCCAAAAGCAGCTATACAATCTCTATAAGGGCAAGTAGCTGGGAGCACAGCTTACCATCACCTGAGTCCTGGAAGCCGTTCCGGAGTGCTGATGAAGGTGGTGGTGGTGGTGGTGGTGCACCTGTTCCCGGCCGGTCTGGGGGAAGTGGTGGCCGGGGCCCACCTCTCTGGTTCTCCAGCCCAGGCCGGGAAGGTAGCTGGGGAGCAGCAGGTAAAGCCCTTGAGGTGCTTCCATTCCTGCTGATGGGAGGTGGTGGTGGCAGGGGGCCTGAAGAGAGAATAGAGACAAGCACAAAAACGCTGTTTGCCCCCTATTGTTCTCTAGTGGCACACTGCTGCCCGTGTCCCACGGCCTCTCACTAATAGAGTACGGGTCAGGGTCCCTGGGAAGAGCTGACCCCAGACTCACCTCCCTGCTCCCGGGGCTTGATGGGGAGCCCACAACCTGCAGAGGTCAGAGGAGCAGGTATATCCAAACACAAACACACCTCAGCACCCACATTCCTGCCTCCCTCAGCTGCAGTAACTCTGTAGATGTTCTGGCCCGTGAAGCCAATTTCAAACCACTCTAAATCACATTGGCCTCAATGAGCAGTTACAGCAGGAACTTTGCGGACTGGGGATCCAGGCCGTACCCCACCAACTCCCCAGGTATCTTCACAGTGAAGCAGAAAAGCTCTGCATGGCAACATGAATGCACAGCCCATACAGGCTGGGAAAGTGACGTTCCCTGAGCAGCAGTAAACTGGGACAGGAGAGGAATCCACAGCTTGGACAGGAGGAGGCCACGCAGAGGGTGTGGAGGGCTGCACACGGCCAAAGGTCTCAGCACCTCTGCTTGGTGCAGTTGGGCAATTGACAATTATGTTCATTTTCCTAAATGCTTCCTTGTTCTGATGAAATCTAGTTACAGACACATACTGGAAAACCAGAATGATTTCTCTCCCCAAACCTTATTAAAACCCATCACCTACCTCAAACCATTGCAGAACAGTATTTACATTTATAATTTATATCTCTAGCTTCCTTCTGCTCATTGAGTCAGCAGAAAGGTAGTGTATATTTACTAAAATCTGCATCAGAAAAGAGCTAAACAGGAACCCCCTGTGGAAGCAGAGGTTGTCACAGGAGAAGTTCCTGCAGTGTCCAAACAGTCATAGCAGTACTCTGCAGCACTGCCCTGTGTCCCCCAACAAACATGAGACGACTCCTGCAGCCAGGCAGCCATGTGCCAGCCTCTGTGAGTGCACTGAGGTGCAGCTTCCTTGTGTTATGAGGCCCTTTTGTGCCCTAGCTCCTCCTGCTCCACAAGGAAAGCCATCAGGCACATGAGGAGCAACTCTTAAAAGTTACAAACAGTGATTGTCAGAGGACAAAACATGTGATGAAATAACCTGATGGAGACAACGCTATTTTCAGTCTCATTTTGAATCTGTGTCTAGCAGGTAATGACAGTTAGTCACGCTGTAGCAACTGCCTCCTGTTTAACAACTGCCAGATCGGCCTTCTATTAAAGTAATTTGTATTTTGCTGTGTTTGTGCCTTCCAACACGTAGGAGGCCAGCCTTTCCATTCACGACAGCACTACCATTAACTCACACTGGCTGACTCAGGAAGGTGAATGTTGTCACTTCACGGGAGCTGGGTAAAACAGGTCCCTGTTGGTACAGAATTTGGTGGGCAGCCCCTTCTTGTTACAGCAACTACACAAAACCTGCCCCGATACGTGAGTTAGTCGGGAATGCACAGTAACGTTCCTTGAGCTACGGCCGTGCCCACAAGCCCTTATTTTTCAACTGCAGGATCCCTTGTGCCCAACAGCTCCGTGCCCCAGCCCCTACCTGCTCGGCTGGGGGGATCCCTGATGGGCGGAGGGGGCCTCTCACTGGGCGGTGGTGGCAAAGGGCCGGAGCGGCCGCCGCCAGAGCTGGGCGCAGCAGGGGGCACCAGGGACAGGTTCCTCTGGGGCAGTCGTGGCATTTCGTCACTGCTGGCGGGACCGGGGGGCACGGGGGGTGGCCCCGGCCTGCTGGGGGGTGGCGGGGGCGCAGGAACACCGAGGGGTGGCCGCGGTGAAGCGGGCACAGGCGGCTTGTTGTTCTGCGGTGGTGGTGGCGGCAGGGCCATGTCTCGGCTGGCAGGTGGCCGGTGCCCGGAGGGAGGGGGCGGTGGTGGTGGCTTCTCATCCACTGGTGAACGGCCAGGTGTGGGTGGCAGTGGTGGTCTGCTCGAGTAGGGGGCTGCTGGGCCTGGGTTGGGCTGCCGCAGGGAGCCAGCTGACCCTGCGCCCCGACTGCCCGGGAACGGCGGTGGTGTCGGCCCCAGGCTGGGCTGGCGGTTGAGGACAGGCACTGGCGTTGAACCCCGGCTGTGCAGATTGGAGGCAATGGGCCGGGGTGTGCTGGGCACCGGTGGCGGTGTGGCATCAGGCTTAGAACCCACATCGGGCCTGGGTGGTGGCAGGCGGCTCCTTTGTGGGTCAGCAGCTGGGCTCCGCTGCCCCAGTGATGGCCCTGGGAAGCGAGGCGGGCCGCTGGGTGCTGAGAATGGCTTGGCAGCTGCAGAGCGGGCTCCAGGCGGCAGTGCGGGTGGGCGGGCTGCCCCAGCATCTGGGCAGGAAGAAGAGAGACAGGGAGAAGGCATCAGCAACCATGGAGAGGGCCTTCCTCACACAGCAACACTGTGCTGGGACACAGCTGCCCAAGTGTTCGGGGATGCTCTGCAGGAACAGCTGGCAGCAATCTCAGTGCTATTTGGGATCTGCATCACAGCAGTTAGGTCCTTCCAGCTCATGAGGAATGGCCTGTGGGGGACCCAAGTGACTGCAAGTATACAGCCCTCATGGAGCAAGCAATAACATCAGGAGGGAAGAAAAGAACTGGTGAAGAACAAGTATTTGATACCAGCAACTCAAAAGCAAAAGCAGTAGCTTTGACAATTTAACTATTTAACAACTTAACAACTGCTGTCCAGCAAAAGGGCTTTGCAGTCCTTTCTAGTATTTGTGAACTACTTGTGTACTTGTCAGCAAGAAGGCAGCCAGCCTTGCAGTTGAAGAAACACTGTCCTGTTGTGCCAGGAACTTTTGCATTAATACAAGTTCCCAAAATAGACTATGACACAATAGAAAATATCAGCTCCAAGAGACTGTTTTGTACAAATGGGCTGAAAAATTACATTAGTCCATAAAATATGCAGGATTCATAATATCTTATGACCCCCGTTGTCCAGTCCTCCTGTGTGACTACATGTAAAGCTACATTCTTAGCTTTAGGAAACTCAGGAGTTGCAGATCTCCTTTGTTTGAAGGGGCACAAGGCTCTGGGCAGATGTTTAGACAACTAGAACAACACAGAGTGTGCCCTCCAACAGCAGCACGCGCAGCAGCCAGCTGGGATGCCTCATTTACCCTAAGTGGTAAATCACACTCTTGAGGAGCTGACGCAGATGTACTTTCCAAATGGAAAGTTGATCTTTTTTCCTGGTACAGAAGGGAGAAATAATCCAGAATCTATTGTGCTCCCTTCTGGTCCTGCACACTCACAGCTAAGGCAGGAACTCCCTCTACTTTGCAGGCAGCCACTCAACACTGCCGAGATCTTTAGTTTTCATTAATAATTGGGAGAAGGAGTGGAAAGTGGGGTCTCACTTCCCCTTCATAAATCCTACAATTAAGAATAAAACAAGACTCAAGATGAAAATTTCATTTCTTGATAAACTAAGATGTCTGAAGATGTTCTCAATCCCAACAGGTAATTTATTGCTGCAGTTTGTAATGAATGTAAGTGATGTGTTGTTTACTTTTTTGCACTGAAATTGCAAGATCTTCTTACCAGCATCTCGACTCGCAGCAGATCTGAGCTTTGGCATTCCTGCTTGAAAAAGTCCTCCAAGGCCAGGTGGTCCACCACCACTGAAGCCGCCGCCACCGCTGCCAGCGCCAAAACCCCCACCGCTGCCACCGCCACCTCCTCCAAAGCCACTGCCTCCACTGCTTCCTTTGGGTTCTGTTGGGAAAAGAGTCCCCCATGTTATGCAGAGAAGTGAGGCTGATCCTACAAAGTATTCTCTTTCATTACAGCAACACTTATAAGTGGGGAGAAAAGGACAAGCTTTCAAAACACTTAAGCAAGCCTTTGTTCAGGCTGGATGTCACAGCCACCACTACCACTATTATGCCATGGAAGAGGTGGAGCAATAAACATAGCTACTCAGTTCTATTAAGCCATCACTTTCCTTTTGGCTGCGCTGGACTGGAAAGCAGAGAAACAGTCACTCTGGAGAATTTGGAACTGAAAAATGGATGGAACCTCTGAGAATATCACGTTGTCTTGGCTAACATCTGTGTAGCTGCTTTCCATTTCTTCATACCATTGTTCTCTTATCCTTCACCTCCATTTCTCCATATGTCATGTGAAGGACATCAAATGAGGAAAATGAGGAATGAGAGAGGAAGACAGAGGTGTTCTTCCCCTTGGGGGCACTTCTGGGGAATGCATGGAACAGATTTTATTTCTGATGACTTTCCTCTATGCCCAGAAATGCAATGAGATTATCATTAGCTGCCATTTTATTCCAATATAAAGGAACTATTTTATCAGTCTCCATTTCCTCTCCTGTTTTTCTCTAATATTTCCCACCACTGGTGTCTCTCCTCAACATTTGTGCCGTGACAGTGTCAAGGCACTAGAAGTACAACGAAAGCATTTTCAGTGATAAATACAGGGAAAAACCCTACTTAGAACATCACTGCGAAATGAGCAGGCTCACAGGTTGGGATATCTGTGAAGATCAGTTCCCCGATGACAGGCTACCTGGCTGACACCCAATTGCTTAATTTCTTGGCCTCTTGATTTCCACAACTTTGGGTGGGTAGAAGTTTCATTGACTGTAAAGTAATTAAAACCTGTAGATGAAAAGCACTTCTAATAATCCCACCCAGAAAAAAGGAGGAAGAATGTGTTCATGGGGGAACGTTTCACACCATCCCTCTGCTCTTAAGCATGTTAGCTCAGTTCAGCTCTGACTCACACAGGGTGTGAACCTCTGGAGAAATGCTTCTAACTATGTTTTCATCTTTCTTCATGATTTGTTAATTCACATAAACAAGATAATAAACTGTATCATTTGAATCTCACTGTTTAGCCTTCCTTTAAACTCCTTAACTTCTTTTCTCCAGCTCATTAGAATAGCTAGAACATGTAACTTAGCATTCAGAAATGATACTCAAGTGTTTAAAGCTAGGTATCTAGCTGATGATAGACTGTACCTATTTATTTCTAAATTCCTATTTGGTCACATGTCTGTTGGTGTTTCCTTCTTTCCTCATCACCTTTCCATCACAGTCCAGCCTTTAATTGCGTGGCCAGATCCAGACTGAGTTGTATCACATTTGTTAATCTGTCCGTAGAAATCTCTTCTTTCCCTAGGCAATAAATGCTATGTCACAGCCACAGCAGGCCTTTGTTCCTTGCCTACCTCCTGTTTCTATTCTCTCCTCCTGATTTTTGCTATGGGGGCTTTTCCAGCTTTCTCTCAGCGCATGCCATGGTGTGTAGCGAGAGCCAGCAGTGGCTCAGCTGGATGGAGATCTCCTCCTCACAGGCAAGCTAAGCTGCTGTGCTGTGCCAGGGCACTGCCTGGCAGGCTGAGCAACAAGGCTTAGCCAAAAAGATAACACCCCTGAGTCACTCTGGCAGCAGCCAGGCTACATGCAGCGCAGCAGCACTAGCTGGGGCTGTGGCTCCGACTGCTTCCAGCACTATGGGTCCATTAATAAGCCAATGGTGCCATGCCACGGCTGCCCTTATTTTTGTGCACTTCCTTCTCCCCGCTGTCCTCAGTACTGAAGGGAGTTTCTCTGCCTAAGACACTGTAGCTCCTCAGCAGGTCTCCTAGTAGGGTTTCCATGGTGTTCTGGTTTAAGCAAAGGAGAAAATGAATTGCGTTATGAGAGTAAGCGAGCAAACTGATGCCCACATTTCATAAGCAGTACTTGATTTCTCAGCTCATTTAATCCACGAAGAACAGAATTTATTTTTGTATATACCAGCTCTGGGCATTTTGTTTTACCTGCATTTCCCATGGCAGTTCATCCGATGAGAGATAAATAATTTACTGCATTCAGATATATAGAACCATTTAAGTACACAAACTCAGCCATGCAGAATCATACTTACTGTCTAGAATTGGAGCACTTCTGTCATTAGTAACAGTCTTCTTTAGCTTTTTTCCTTTGGTGATATCAGATAATAGAGCATTTCGCCCTGCCTGTTCTGACCTGCTTAGAGTTGGTTTTTCAGTATTTGCCTGCAAAATAAAATTAAAAATTAGGAGGTAAAGTAAACCTCAAATTTTAGATACGCAGTTCTGCTCAAATATGGTAGTTATCTTAGACCTTAATTTCTGTTATAGCAACCCACTATGGTAGTATGCCATATCTGGTTTTGTGAATTATGCTATAAGTAGCTGTCCTTGTTAATGACTCCAGGCCCCAGGCACTGCTGCTACTTACAGTTACTGGAAACAGAACACTTTTGTTTGAATTCATCTATTTTTTTTAGTTCAAGAGTCTCTGATTTTTTAAAGCCAAAGCACATCTGTGGAAAATTACCATTTTGGAGACTGAGCCTGGGCAGACTACTAACACAATTAGATTACAGAAAAAGATGGACATTTCTGAAAGTCATAGTGAAACTGGAAACACACAAGTTCTAGATAAATCAGAAGAAAGATGGAGTTCTGGCTACACACGTCTATATACGGTTACTTCTTCCAGGAAATAGTGGTTCCTGAAAAAAAACAGTGTTACGGAAGTTTCATGAAAGTTAGTGAGAGCTGCCATGGAGGGTCCAAGCACAGAGCCTGTATTTTGCTTGTGGTGGGCAGTGAGGGAAAGACTATGTCATGCAGTCAATCTGGGTAACCAGCTAGGCCTTTGGTATGAAAACGTTTGGGTACTCTAAAACAGCATTTCCAGAAGCTTTTTCTTTCTTGTCTGCCCGATGAAGAGCAAACACAGCCCAGGGCAGGCTCTGTTCCAGCTTAGGCTGATTGAAACCAGGTCCAGTGTAGTTTCACCCACTATGTTGTGCCAGCAGTGGTTCTCATGCCTTCATACCACAGACTGGCTGAGAAAGCCAAGCTGGCTAAGAACTATCCTTATAAAAAATAAAAAATGAGATTGATTTTTGCCTCAGGTGCTCTGATCAGTTCACTGCCAGGTCACATATGTGTTAGAGAGGGACAAAGGAGAAAGTGAGAGTGCATGGCTGGGGAAAGGCAAGGGGAGAGCAAGACATCAGTTCCTCCCAGTTAGACAAGCTGCGCCTCCCCACCCAGGATCCACGCTCCAAGGCAAACAACTAGTATGGGAGGAAGAGGAAGTGAATGTGGCTAGTGACATCCACATGAGCACTGAAAGGGAATGGAAGCAATGGACTCTCTTGCAGGAATCAATCAACCATTTACAAAATGCAGGAAAACAACGCAGATATGAGCACACCATCATCCATCAGTGTATCTGTATATCCCTTTCAACACGACAAGCAGCAAGATAGGACAGCATGTACAGTGCATCCAGCTCCTGCAAGACTTACCAAGGCCAGTGTTGGGGGTGGCGGGGGTGCAGGAGGCGGAGGCACAGGCATGGTGGAAGGCTGAGCTCCAGCTGATCTTGCTAAGAAATCTGCACAGCAAAACACAAAATGCAAAGACCCAGAGATCAATAAATCTGTCACTTTCGGGAGGTACTTTCTTCAAACCAACCCTGCATCTAGCAGGCTTATCTATTTACTTTTATTTTTATTTTTAAGATTAAGCAACCTGTTAAAAGCACTTCATGTTTAATTGTATGGATAAAAACTGCATCCTTAAATAGGTGCTCCCTGCATGATCTCCATAGCCATGCAAACTCTAAGAAACACATACCTAGTTCTGTACACACACACAACCACTGCATACTCTTTTGCTCTGGCAATGCACAAAAATGTAATGTGGTCACATGCAACAATAGAATACAAAACTGAACTCTGTTTAATCCAACAATCTTGTTCCTGTGGAATTATGGCAGAATAACCTCTTTGGTAAACCATCAACCTCTATTTCTGCAAGGCACCATCCCTTTAGGATTGTACTCAAAAAGGGATGTTGACCTTTTGAAATCCTTCAGCTGCTGGAAGACAACACCCCTTCACTGTTCTGGGTATGGTACAAAGGCAGACCTCCAGAAAAGACATGTGCACCTCCTCCTTCAGCTTGCTCTGAAGAAGCCAGACTCCACCACCACCTCTGAATACACCCTCCTTCTCAGAAGCAGCATGCTCTGTGCATGTTCCCTGAGGAGGAAGAACAAACAAGCTGCTGTGCAGGGGAAAGCCTGGCAGCCAGAGACCACTTCTCCAGCTCTGCTGCCTGAGACCAGGCTCCTGCTTTTTCCCCCACACATAACTTCAGTAATTCCAGGACAACACATGCAGGATGTAAAAATTCACTGAAACTGAAAAGCACTTTTTTTTTCTCCATCACAAAGGCTGTTAGTGGCATTTTAGCACACTGCTAGCAGAAATTGTACCTACTGGAAGCTCAGGGGTTTTCCTGATGGTGCTGAGACATTTCAGTAGTTTGCTGTGCTGCCTGCCCCTACAAATACTTTTGCTTTGAGGGAGCTGCTGACAGGCTCAGCCCTGAGCTTGTGCAGGAGAAGTGCAGAGCATCCCATGTCAAATTTTCACCGAGAAAGGGGCTTGGAAAGGAAATGAGCACATCACCCTTAACTCACGCTGACAAGGAGTTCAGAGCAGAGTGGCGTGGGGCAGGCTCAAGGCATTACCTCTACCTCTGGTGCGGGGAGGTTTTATTTTCCCCTGCTGCAGATGCTGTTGCTCTTTCCTGTCACTGAGAAAGCACAAGCAGAGCAGAGAGGAAGCTGATGGATGGACAGACTGACAAAGAGGAAACTGTGCGAAGCCAAGTCTGTGCAGCACTGTGCAAACACCACAGTCACAAACCCTGCAAACTGACATAAGTCTCCCACCCACTCACCCTGCAGGAGTTACCGCTCCTATGGAGGCGTCGCCAGAGAGACACAGCTTTCAGGTTCCCAGGATCTGCCTGAATCCACTTGTATTTCAGACTTCCGAGTTCCCTGCAATCAGTCCCCACATAAAACTCTGCTGAGCCCTATCCTTTCCTCATCTTATTATCCTAAATTCAGTACTTAAAATCTGAACTCTATTAAAAGAACTAAGACTAATGCTGCTTTGTTCAACTTCCTGTTTAAAAAAATAGTCAACAGGAAAATTATTTCTTTCAGCAGACCACAACCATCCTGTTTCTTAACACAGTCTTTTCACAGCTGCAGTTGTCTCTAGCATAACTGTGCCAGTAAGCTACTTCACTTTTAACTCCTTCAACTGATCAAAACGAGAAGCTGCTCTCTGCATTGCTCTGGTAAGAGACTGAAGCAGTCCAGAAAATGCCCCCTGAATCTTCTTGGTGCTCCATATGCCAAGGGAAAACTCCTTGAGAAGGGAGGATAAAGTTTGTTTTTTATCAGACTTTTAATTTAATTTCTTAAGGAGCTCAAACCTGCGTGCAGCAAGCCAGCTAGCTGATCTACAGTGCAAAATCTACTGCAACAAACAGCATTTTTGCAAATGTATAACTTGCCTACCTCCCTGTCAGTTAAATTATTGCTTTCTGCGTATTTGTGCTGTTCTTTTCTCCTTCCTTTCCTTCACTGGGTTATTTTGGGTTAGTTTCTTCAGAAACTGGTGGGAATAGAGGAGGAGCAGGGTTGCACTCAAAGCCAAGTGATATTTTTTTGGAAAAGATCTGCTACAATGGATATGACAATTTAGAGTAATTTTTGGTGGACAAATCAAACGAAAAGCGGTAACTAAATGTAAGTTATTAATTATATGGTCCTGGAATATGCCTTTTAGATGACTCCACTGGATCACACATTGAGCGCACGTGATATTCCTTGTTTAGAAGTGCAGTGTGTATCATGGAAATACTGGGCTTTGTTAGAAACGTTCCTCAGTCTACTGAAAGGACAGCTTTGCTGTACCCAAGTAGAAAACACAGTTCCTAGGCTTCTGTTATACCCTAGAGCATATACTTCCCTTAGGAGCCATCAGAACAAAGATAACAAGGCATTAGTCAGAAACCCGCATGCTCATATTCAAGTATAAATGCATCCATTACACAGCCACTAAGACACACCAGTCTGACAAATTTTAGTTTAAACGTCAATAATCCTTATAGGCCCCTTCCAACTTGGGATATTCTATGGTTCTATCTACATCCTCACAACACCACCTCACTCCTACTTCTGCCCCTCCCCAACTCTGCTCCTGCTGCTGAGAAAAAAAAAAAGAGCATCAAACTCAAAATGCAGCAACAACACCTGCTGCTTTTGAAGCTCAAACTCATCTGTGCATAGTGTAGCACTGGACTCAAGTCTTGCCACTGATTTGTTTGAAGCACAGAGGAGTCCCAGGATGCTAAGTGCAACTCTGCAGCTAGAGGGAAGCTTTGGCTTTTGTCTTATGTGTCAGCAATGGACTCAGGATTCATTATTTGCACTCAATCAGTGGGAAAGAGCCTATTTTAAGGAACAGACATTAACTCCAATTGCTAACAGCTGACACCATAAAATACATGCAATAATAGCTGATAAATTTTACTTACTGAGTCTGCTAACAACAGAGCTGTTTGTATCAGCCAGTGTCACAGGGTATTGAAAAAGAATTCATTTCAAAAGAAGGTTAGAAGGAGCATCAGAACTTTGAGACTTGGTACACATGCTCTTGTGCATTTTCTAGTCAGTAGTGTCCATTATCATCGCTGTATGTAAATATTAGGCTTAAATCCTGGTAGCAGCAAGAATTAAGGTAGCTATCGCCAAAATGCCAGCCGCTGGGCACCAAAGATGAAGCATGTTATGATATGCAACACATTTTGATAAGAACTAACTACATCCAAAAAAAAAAACAAAAAAAACAAAGCTCAGGAGAGAAACAGTGCAAAGAGCCCTTGCCCTGCCAAGCAACCCACATGTAAAAGAGGCACTACACCAAAACACAAGTTCTGGGCATTTCATGTTCAATTTAGTACCTCAGAGATTTCCTTTGAGTCTGACAAGTGCCAATGAGGGACATTTCATGTGGGATGCAGAGCGCGAACAACTGGGCTGCAGCTGCAGGGCTCGCCTGCAGTCAGCCATTTCGAGGCGGTCCAGGCACCCCTCGCACGCACTGAGTCACAGGCAGACAGACAGCTCGCTGTGGTTAATCGCTTCCTGCATGATTAATTTCCAAGCAGAAAAAGAGGAAGGAACAAACAACTGCAGAAATAAAACAGAAACGATATAACTCAAGGGGGAAAAATATGCAGTCACCAATTAAACGCTGATTGTCCCTCTGTGCAAAAGGGTTCAAAATCCAAAACAGTATTGATGTGGTTCCTTCAAAATGCATTGCTACCACTTACGGAAGAAAAAAATAAATAAATGTGAATTTGAGAAAATCAGGCTTGATCACCAAGCATTTTGCTAAGGTAGCTCTCAGCACAGAAAGGACAGCAAACTAACCACATGACAAAATAGTTGGGAAATGGTATAAAAACAACTGTTTTTCCATGGGGGAAAAAAAAAAATCAGCTTCACACAGACAAAAATATTTTTTCATGAACTACTGGCTAACAGAATACACAACTATTGAATTGTTTTGATTCACCCACAGCCCTTGCTGCTCCCCTTGCCTTTGTTGGGCCTGACACTGGAAGCACACACGTCCCACGCTGCAGTCCTGTGCAACAGGAGTGCAAGAGTTTGGATGGTGTCAGGAGAGCTCCAGGGGATGCCAAAGGTACCCACCCTGCACAACACATTGTCAATAACTGCCACCTGAAAAACACGGCACGTTCTTCTCTCTTTTTATTAAAGCAAGAGCTCGGTTTCTATACAAATAGAAACTTGTAAGTATGTATAAATATATAGATGGTTTTAACCCCTCTAAAGGGTTCAACATGGACAACAAAAGCATTGCAGTGTGAAGCTACCTGAACAGACCACAGAGGAATTCCCCTAGATGGCAGAGGAGTATTTAGAGCCTCACTGGCCTGTCACTCACACACACAGAAATTTGGCAAAGCTTCTGACAAGTGCTTGAAGTGACCCCATACAGATGCAACTGAGACACTGTTGGTATGCTTGGTACTCATCCTACACTCAGCTCTAGCAGAACTAGGTCTTCCTCCTTTTAACTGGGATAAAGAAGGCAAATGACACATAAAATACCCCTCAGTGTTCTGGGCCCTTTAACTGCTCTTTTAGGGGTGGTTTTCACTGAAACTGCACTGCTTTTGGTGCAGGGGTTACAGGCCCACAGGGTAGGAGAAGGGTTAGGAGAAGGTCGATTTTCTCACCCTGCCCAGAGGAAGCTGAGGTAGGAGAGGAGGCACCAACATTTCACCCTCACAACCACTTGCAGAGAACTGGACGGTCTAAGAGAAGCTGACAAGAGAAATGACTCTACATGCGTGAAGCCCAGGGAAATTCTGTGGAGATTCCATCTCCAGAAAGTCCATTTTGTCAGGGACAAATGCCAGCGCAGAGCCGTGGGATGCCAAGAGCAGCCTCATGTGCTTGTTGCCCATGGCAAGTCATATGCAGCAGGCCTCCTCTGTCACCCCGGAGTTCCGCTGCAAAGAGCCAGCAGGGTTGCATCCATGGAAAATTACAGCTAAGAACTAGGCCACTGTAGTGTCAGAATGTTGTTTTAATCCAAGTATTTCAAGAAGTTTTTTTTCTTCTCAGTGACATATTTTTCAAGATATGTGGAAGATTGCTGGCAGTGGCGTGCTGTGGAGGACTGCCCTGGTCACTGCTACAGTTGCTATTTGGAAAAAAAAAAAGCAAAGCTTTTGAACATTTAAAGTGTTTGGATGTTGACTTGAAAGAAGACAACAACTTAAGAGCAAATACACTATAGCAGAAAATTCCTCTCTCAAAATAGCAGTCACTTCCATCCAGCCCATGCTGCTGGAACTTCTTTCAGCCACTACTTAAAGAAATATTTCTGCCTGCTGGGAGAATGGTTTCTAGAAACCATCTCAGGGAGATGGTTTCTACCATCAGCTCATTGCTGATCCACAAGGAGCACACGTGCCCAGGTGCCACCCCCAGCAGGAGGTGGGGCCGATGCAGCCAGAACATTTCCAGTTACGAGACATATCCCAGCCCTGGTGCCTATGGGACACCACCTGTGACCCTGCAGCTCACTCCCTCCCGATGGAACAGAAGCCCTTTCCCCCAGACCCTTGATAAAGAAATGCCCAGCAGCAAACAACTTCCCTCCTAGGCAAAAGCAACGCTTAAGGACCAAGCTGCTGGTATCTGAGCCCTTACTTCAGCTGTCCAGAGCACAGTTGTCTACAGCATTCAATCATCTATCATCCAAAACAGCTTCTGGCCAGCACAAGTGTTTGAAAGAATGCAAAAGACTATATTATCCTAGGCACACTGCCCAACACAGCAAATGTGGGATTCACCCAGAGTTGAGGTAAGTAAGCCTCAGCACGCAGTCCTAAAGAAAGGGATGCTTGTTTCGGTGCTCTAGAGGCTATAGGGATACACTGTCCACCTGGGCACAACATAACAGAGGGGAACAAGGATCTGATGTCTTTCTCCATCCTACTTCCTTATTCATTTCTCCTTGTGCACCCTGTGTTCACGAAATGCTGTTCCTAATACACAAGAACTTCTAAGAACTTCTCTCTGCTGGGGCTGCTTTTTCCAGTGCCTCATTACTACAGAAGTGATCACTTGGTGTCAGAGGATGCCCAACAGCATGCACTGTGCCACACAATCTTCTCCCAGAAACATTAGTGGCTTTAGGCACAAGGAGCTGCTGGTAAGATGAACAGTCTGGCTCAGAAGTTAAGGCTTTTCAGAATTGCCTCCAACTTCAATTAACTCTAACTCGTAAAAAAGCACACTACGCTAAGTTACCCACTTGAAGAATAGGATGACTTCTGCCAGCATCAAACTTGTAGACATATCCTCACCACACTGTGTTGCTCAGCTTTCCAATCTTATTAACATAGGGAAAATAACATCTTTTTTACACTGGCTTCCTTGGATTTTGGACTTTCAACCCAAATACATACAACATACAGAGTAAACCCACGTGCATACAATCGTCATGAGACAGGTTAGTTTTACCCTACTGATGATGTGTTGTTGCACTAGTAATCCTATTTCTCTGTTTTTTTAGGATGCTGAACATCTAACCACTTGTTTGCTTTGTGAAGTAAGAAGGAAGTTCTGCCATTGGAATCAAAGTGACAGAAGCCTGGAAGACTTTTTTCCCCCTTCTCTCTGCTGTTTTGTAATATAGGCCAAAAAGTATCAGGAATTAGGAGTTAGTCTGAACTGCTGCAACTTTCAGCCAGCATGGAAATAAGTGAGAGGAACCAAATTTGGTAAGTGAGCTCTGGGATGCTGCTGGAGGACTTTTGCTGACTGTGGTTGCACACCAGGGTGCCACAGGTCCACTCAGCAGTGGTACCTGCAAGGTGAGGGGCTTCTCCACCTGTCAGCTCCAAGGCTGGGTTAAAAGGCTCCTGTCTGGAGGCGTAGATTATGTGGCAGGAGCTCCAGGACCTCTGCTGCATTCTCTGCCATGCCCAGGGAACAGTAGCTACTGTTACCAACCTGTCCTCAACCACCATCTTCTTCTGACCAACAGGAGGACAGGCAGCAATGGTAGAAAGGATTTTACTATAACAAAGGCACACAGGAAAAGATCAAGGATCTCACACTGTCAAATTATATTATTACTCCTCCATAGGCCTAAGTCTAGAATTCAGTTGGCTTTAGTTTTCCAATAGGGTTTTTAATATAAAGTGTTTTCTTTATCACCATCAGCTAATTCTTACTAAACCTGCAGTGAACTGTGACTGGTCTACTAAAGCCAGCATCTATAAAATAATATTAAAGTGGCGACTCCCTCTAAAGGGGAAATATCTGAGGCACATCAGGGCCAGACACATGGAATGAATTTAAAACACTGTTTTCCAATCCCACTCTACGTAAATATTGCAATATTCTTAAAAGAATGCTGAAAAACTACAGTGTGATTAGTTCAGATTTCACATCAAAAGCCCAAACAAAACACTAAGTGGCCAGGACAGTCAGCAGGGAAAGACAACCACACAAGCCAGGCTGCATTAGAGTTTTTACAATCCAGGTGTCGACATGAATTAGAAGGTAACTTGAATACCTGCCCTTAGAGGAGCAATCAAAGACTGATCTGTCCAGAGTGTGGGAAAAACAAAGCAAAACACAGCTCCAGATCTGCGTAATGTAAGGCAGCCCACTCAGCCACAGACAGCTCAGAGAAACGAGTACCGCCTCACAGCCAGATTACCGTCAGTAAAAGCCTCTGTTCAGTGTAGCCAGCCCCATAAATCAGTTTTGCGACTAGGTCTGGTAGAGATTTTAATTAAAAAGAAAAAAAATATTTTCCATTCTGAGAGTTAATTTTGGATGATTTGAAGCTGCAAAGCACTGAGACTTCAAGTCTTCTCTAAAATGGGTGGAGATGGAGAGTCTGATTTTAGTCTCATGAGTTAATGGAAAGGCTCAGGCCAGTTTTCAGAGGGGGCTGGATGAGACCTATTGTGCCTGACAACTTTGCTGAAAGTGTTTGAACTATTTGGGATGACCAGACTTAACAATTAAGAGCACACCCCAAGAAATCTCCTGACTTTTTCTGCCATGCAAGGCTTTGCACTGTAGCTTGGGATCACTTGTGAGGTCACGAATCATATCTGCACGTAAAGAATGCATTTGAGGAATGCTGTACTCAGCAGTCAAGGCTGGTGGTGCTGGCTCCCACAACACCATCTTGTGGATGCATAAGGCTGGAGTGGGAAGGACCACAGCCACAACCTGCATAGAACTAAACATAGAACAACCTTACAGACTGACTTGATACTAAATGAGAATTCATTCTGCATTTAACTTACATCCCATGCTTGCAAACCTTGTCTGACCTCCAAAAAGCTGCAAAATTGCATCTGGTCTGTCATTTAAATGCTTATTTTAATAATATGACTGTGAAAAATTTAGCTTTCTTTTTATGGTTGACTCTTGTTACAAGACAATTCTTTTCTAATTCCCAAAGGGACTGATGAAAGTTTGAGAATAAAGTGAAGTAAAAAACAGTTTTTCAGCTTATTGAGGTATAAATGAACATATACAAAAGAATACAATTTACTGGAATACTTAAGTGTTTTAAGTATTTACTACGATTGGTGTTTTATTATAGATCTTCCTCTGAGAATAGCTACGAAACTTTTTTCTTATATGATGTATGTAATAACTAACATCCAATTATTAAAAACAAATATCACTTTTAAAGCCTGAAGCATTCTGAAGCTGTGCAATGTACACTGGGTATGTGCACATGCAGGGAGTTGGATGACAAAGTGTCCATTTGCACAAGCCATCAAAGCAGCTCTCAGCATCCGTTCTTGCTGGCTTGGAAAAGGGCCTTGCCCTCTGAGGTTTGGCCTGCTGTGTATTTTGTGTTAAGTCTCAGAAAGCTTTCAGATGGGCTGCTATGGTTTCAGTAATTATTTTAAAAGGTTCTCGGCAATATAAAAACAAATCTGTGGAAGGGATTTTAAAATCAGGGTGGAAATACTAAGATGAGGAAAAAGTAGAAGCAAGAAGTAATTTGAAACAAACAGAGTCTGTTTTAGCAAGCAGCCCCCTGTGCCCCTCCCAGATACCTCTTCTGCATGCCAGAGCCAGCCGTAGCTCAACCCAACCTACCCAGATACTGTGGCCAAAAGGTGATAATCTTTCCAGAGGGATCTACAGAGCTTTAAAAGCTCTGCCCAACAAAAACAAAACAAAACAAAGTCCAAGGTGAATTGAGGATAAGATACTCATATGAGTTCTCAATATCCTACCCTGCCTGTCTTTTGTTTGAAAGGGATACATTTAAAAAACAAAAAGAAAAGCAACAGTGTTATTGAAAACACACTATTTCAGGTGTGAATTCACATGATCATCAAATATCTTGCCAGTACCAGCAAATGCAGTCTCATTTTAACCCATTTAAAAACAAGTTCAAAGTGTTATGGCTCTGCACTGATTATTTGCCTGGTTGGAAGCCAGCAAGAAACTTCTCCTGCGACTAGAGGAATATCCTATCCTGCAGATAAAGGAAGCAATAAATTACTGCTATTAAAATATTGTACAGTAAGAAAACTCAAAAACTACATTTATATGGTCTGTACAAAATGAATAGACCAGACAGCCACTAAATAAAGTAGAATTAAGGTTGCCATTATCTCTATATTGTTTGATTCTTTGTATTATGTATAAATGCTACTAAATCAGACCATTTTTTTCTCTATTAAAAAGCAGCAGATTTTATAACATACCCATATTAACTGTGTTAATCCACTGCTTTCATTGCTACATCAAGAAAAGGTTGATTTTAAAAATCTAACTTCTTATAAAGATCTATCAGCTCCCCTCAGCTGACAGGAACTGCTATGGTTTCACCACAGCCCTATAGAGCCTTTTACCAGAGAAAGGGAGAGTCCAAAAAGACTAAAGTTGATATGTATGATAAATTACATGGACTGCTGGCTCAGGCTCCGAGAATAAAGCAGCCTACTGACAGGGAAGACGAAGAACTCTCTTACCCTGCAATGATGATCCCATCACATGGCTTGCTCTTAGCTGGCCAGCACTTCCTTGCCTTCCAGGCTGGTTACAGGACAAAATGAACTGCTACCAAATTGGAAATACATGCAGAATGCCTGCAAAGGATCCCTTGCTCTATGTAGGCTTCTTGCGAGGAGCAGCTCCAAAGAGAATTAGGGGTTTGGTGACCACCTTGCAGGTCACCACCAGTGCATGGGCCATCCTGGATGGAGGAGCAAAGGCAAGAAGTGCATGAAACATGCTGACTGTTTGGCCAGCACGGGGTGAGCTCCAGATCAGCGTCATGGACTGAAAACACATGAGGGAGCTGGAATGGGAGGAGTGGTGCTAATGGAGACCACCAGGCATGAAGCCTGCAGCTCTGGGCTGCTCTTTCAGATTGCCATTCAGGGAAGGACTGGTGGAAGGGCAGATCTCTGTTTGGTTTTGGTTTGGGCCTATGTGAAGCAATAAAAAACAACCCACAGTGCACAGAATGCCTTTCCATATGTCATGAGAGACTGTAGCCTCATACTTATGTAGGTGTGGCTACATAAGTAGCCACATAAGGCTAAGAGCTCCTGTTCCTCTCACCAACAATTTCCATTTGGTCAAATCTGGAAAACATCCCGAGTAATACAAGAATGAATTTTTCTGTATATTTCCAATAAATAAATATTTCCAATGCTGTCTTTTGGCAATAAAAAGACATCGAGAGTTACTTGGAAAAGGAAGGCACAGCAAAGAGATGTTTCAGTTATTTTACAAACAAGCTGCCAAAATGCAAAGAGCAAAATCCAAGCAATACAAGTAATTCTTTGCATTTATACCACCATAAGCTAAGTGGAGATCGGAACACTGACCAACCACAACTACCTTTTAATTCACTTTCTAGAGTGCAGCTATAACAAAATTCAACTCAAAACAGCCTTGTAAAGCTGTTTTTACACACATCTTGGAGCCTGGTCTACTCTTGCAGCAGGACTTGACTGCACAAAATAAAGCCCCATGAGGTGCGAGAACTCTCAAACAGCGGACTCAGTGTTTACCCCTGGCGTTTCAACTGATGTCAGGGTTATGAAATTTGCACATATGCACCTGGGTACTCACAGGACACATCTGCAGTGGATCATGCCAATTTAAACACCCACAGCCAGGGCAGATAGTTAAACTGTCCATACTTATTCAAACATTTTCATTGTCCAGCTAAAAGCTCCATAATTAAGTACAGTTTCTGAAGACTTTATTTATGGCATATGCTTCTTTACTTATTTTGGCAATTATCTAATAGATGACAAAGTATAAGTTCTGTTTTGAATCAGGCTGTGGTTCTTTTAAGCTCAGAGCAATTCTTACATTATATTAAAGCCTTCTCAGTCTATGAATTTAGGTTCCTTGTTCTACTGAGAGAGGGATTAAATCCTCTATTTTTATGTTGGTATACTGCAGTATTCAATAACGTGTTCTTGGAAAATGAAAGTAATAGAGACAAATGTGAAGTTACCACACTGTTTCCAGCACAAAGCTCTCCCACTGACTGCCCAAATCTATCACTGCCCAGTACTGGGAGGGACTTTATATGAGCTTGTGCCACTGGAAGTGGGAGGACACAGATGGGAATAAGTAAGGGGTCCCAATGTCCTGTAGAGGGGACTTGTTTAAAGTCTGGCACAAGTCAAACCCAAATCGACCAAGGACAACAAAGTAAAAAAACACCTTCCTGCTTTCTTCCATGTCTCTGATTATAGAACTCTTTGCTCTAATTTATTTCACTTCGGAAACAACCTTTTACAGCTGCAGATGGCAAGTACTTACTCAGTTAGTGAGCAAAAAGAAGTTGGAAAGAGTGAATATTAATGAAGTGGGTTCTGATGGGGAAAAAAGAAAAAAAAGAAGGCAGGCCAACATCTTCCATGGATTAACAGCAATCTCTAGCCAATCTTCCCCTAAACAAACAGGAAGCATGTTCTACAGTCTCCTTCTCAAAAGGAAACCGTGTGACCAGACCAGCTGCTGTGGTAACCTGGCTGTCCTACACCCAGTGCCATGGCTCAAGCCACACTCCAAAGCTGGTAGATCCCACACATTAAATCAGAGCCTCTGACTGAGTCACTGACAGTTAAACAAAAGCAATTTCATTCTGCATCTGCATTTTATTTTACTTATTTATACTCCATCCATTGTTGTGTTCTCATACAACAAGGTACTCCAAGGCAATGCATTGCACTACAGTAACATCACTGGCAGGGTCACATCTAGCTGACTATGCATATATCCTCCCCACACAGGGTGCCCAAGGAGCAGCTGATTTTTGAGATAATTTGTCTCCACGCAAGAGAGCAGATTTAGCCAAGCTCCTGATGGTATTCAGAATGCAGGGTTTTTTTTTTTTTTTTGTATAAAAAGTAATAGTTCAGTGCTAGTAAAGGTATTTTTGGCATACCACACCTGTAAAAAAATACCCCCACAAAACGAAGAGCAGCCACATACTATCCATTCAATAACTGCATTTCCTTTTTAGCACATACTTAATTGGCAGGTCCTCTTACTCCATGTGACTGTTCAAATTCATCTTCATTTATGCCAATCAGAGGAAAAAGCTTCAGGCTGGTCTACATAGGGCAGCTGCCCTGACATAGCAGGTATTTGGGGTTGGCAGACAATTTCCCCTTTAATTTCTTTTAACAAGAGTGGCTGTCCCAGTTGTTAAACCCTAGCTTAAGTTAGCAGCGCACTTGCTGAATCCTTTAAAACATAGCTGAAACTCTGTTCAATCTGTCTGAATGGCCTGGTCAGCTACGCGGGGCAAAATTAAATCAGGCTTAAGTGAGTTTGGAGACCAAGTTTAGCAGATGGCACACTTAAACAATACTCCTAACATCTCGTTTCCAAGACCAGAATTAGCAATTAAATGTAGAGTTAAGAATCACTGCAAATCTGAGACCATAAGCTTCTAGCAAAAAGAATGCTTTTTCAGAACTCATATGCAGAAACTCAGCAAGTTTTTGAATCTGGATCAAATCCACAGCTGGAAGGAAGCTTTGTGTTGGTTTTATCAGGTCATAAGATGTTATTACTCTCATAAAGCCTACATTCTCTCGTCAACTGCAGTTCTGATGACTGAAAATCCTCAAACAAGTGATTTTGCAAGAATCACCATTTTCTTCCATATCTGTCAAGGTGCCTGTTATGTGAGCCAAGTCTGCAGCCAAGTGCTGTTTCAGGTTAGCCCTGATCCATCAGAACTTGCCACTAGGAAATTTTGATCAACACTGACCAATCTGGTTTTACACAGCCAGTGTGAAAGTGAAGTTCACCATCAGTACCAGAGTTTTGAGATCCATGATAAAAACGAGCTGTTCTCTGTCTTTCACTCAAGAAAGCGGTACAGCCTGGCTTTCCTTCATCTCCCTTTCATACCAGGAGCAGACCTCATCAGCTGCTAGCGATAACTCTATACTCTCTCACAGTAGACAATAAACTCACTTTAGCTAGTGTTGCTATGATGAAAAGAGCAAAATCTCAAGAAACTCAGGAGCAGCATGACACCTGCCTTTCGTGGAAAGTGGTGCATGGAATATATTGCATCATGCATATGATTCAATGTTCACTGTCTTCAAAATAACTAACCAGTTTTCAATAACGAGCGAAATATAAAGTTAGCCAACAAGGAGACTGAAATACAGGCTGGAAAAGGGTACATATATGTTCTTCCTCTTCCTCTGAACCACAGTACCACTCCTGGCAGGTATTTGTTTCTCTTCTTCTTAAAAATCTGCAGTGATAGAAATTTTGCAATATCCTTCAGTCACCTATTATAGCACTTTGTTAGCTGTGTGGCTAGTGAAATTTTTCCCAGTATCTCATCCCAACCTTCACTGTGCAGATTTCAAATGTAATGGTATTTTTTCTAGAAAAGGACAACTACAGATTCACAGTGCCTGAGCAAACCATATCACCCAGCAGCAGTCCCACCTGTGAAACCTTAAAACCTTCCACTGCTAGCCCTGTGCCACTGGATGAATAAAAAGCACCAGATGAGTAAAGCTTGTGGATTTGGTGGAAAATTGGAATAACCTAAGGCACTTAAATCTGACATTAGGAAAGGTGTGCCACATGGGATCACATCAGTAAACTGGCATTGCCATGAATTCTACCATGCAAAAAAATGACTTTTGCAAAGAATGAAATTTTGCAACTACCACATTCTAAGCAGATACTTTTAATAGTACTTATAAGATGGTTCTATGCCTTCTGACTGGTATAGGCATTTCACAGCCTGGAGAATACACATGCTGGAGACCTGTTTCCCACATTACTACTCACGCAGTAACACTTCCCTGCTCCTTCCCACTCAGATCCCAGGGTTCTGTACCTCCTCAGAAGCTGGAGAGATGCTTGGGCAGAACACGAGGCCTGACAAACTCACTCCAGAATGCACCTTCTGAAGCTAATTAGATCACAGGAACATTTCCGAGGCTGTACATTTCTGCAAGGAAGAAAAAAAACCACCCATAACATTATTAATTGCAAATGGTGGGGACCATGAAGCCTGAGTACATTTCTGCTGGGCATTTCCCTGTGTAGGTATAAACTCTGCATGAGAGCTGGCAGTGTCTGAAGAGGAAGCTGACTCCATCTAAAGAGGAAAATAAAGGGAAAATACACTGACTGTGCTCTCAGGATCAGTTCCTGAAACAAAAAGGCCCAATTCATTTTCAAACAAATTTGAGATAATTGCTTTGACTTCAACAGAGCAAAAGCCACTATAAATAGTGGAATGAAAGCAGGACAGCCTGAAAATGTATGCGGATGGATATGGCGGGAAGACTGGAATTATCTGCCACTCCTATTAAAATAGCCATGGTTTGTCAACCAGCATTGTAAGGAAGGGGTTTCTACAGTTTAAGCTAGAAAAGAAATGCATGCAAAAGCTGAAACAAATCAGCTAAATAGAAGTAAAAGCAACCTCCTTCAACCTCAGGATGGTTTTAACAGCTAACTACAGAAATGATTTGCAGAACTTCCATTCAAGTGAGGGGGAGGGAAAGGGATGGCCGGCAAGATGTCTGTGGAATGTACTGCAAACTACGCTGTAGCAAAAGACACTGTAAGGTACTTAATAAACAGCAAAACAACAACCGAGGCAGTTTAAAGGAAAGTATAAGAACAGTAACTGCTCAGCATTTTATTGATTTACTTACATTTAGAGATCAAAGTCTCCAGACTCCAATTCCTCAGTGGTATGAAACTCATGCCTACACTGTGTGGTGAAATAAAACCCACACAGGGAGCCTACTAAAAGCTGCCATTACAGTTTGGGTTTGCATGAGCTGGCATTGCACACCTTAACTCATACTTTCCCCTCCACAGAAAAGGACAACACAGTGCTGTGGGCCCGCGTGTGCCGTGGACATGAAGCCAACAGTGCAGTGCAGTCTGCCAGCTGATGGCGAGCAGAGCTGACTGGTGATTCAAGTGGCATCATGAGTGCTGTTTGTTCCGTTTATTTGCAGATTTAAGTGAACTTTAAAGCTTCAGTTAGATGAAATCAACTATCTCAGAACTACTAAGTTTTATACTAATACTGCCCAAGGGAAAGAAACCAAAATTAATCATTAAAAAAACAACATACAGAAAAAGGAACGTTTCTTCCATAGATGTTATGAACACGTGCATGCACACATACACACACACCCATTCCTCCTTCCTTCTGAACTACAGTGAAAGAGCAGTTTTATTTTCCTGACAGAACTTATCCCCATCTGGTTCCATTTTTTACTACTTTCTTCTTTTGGTTTCCTTCTCTCCCATTCCAACCCATATTTACTTCCTTTTGTTTAGTCTGTACTCCTTATTCCTTCTTCTCTTTTTGCAGATTTCCTTTTTAATTTGTTTGGGAAAAAAAAAACATTCTTGCCCTGATTTTCTTAACACAGGCTGGTGCAGGGGGCCCAGCAGGAGCCCCCTTTCCCATGCCCTTTCCCTCTTGTAGTCCTGGCTGAGCTTCTCTTGGTACAAGGTGTGAAGCTGAGGGCTTCTTTATTTAGAAAAGCGTACCAGTCTACTTTTGAATTCAATTTCAAATACCTAGTATGAACCACTGTGTGGAAGGTCAAATAGATTATTTACAAGCCATTGTATGTAGTTTAAAACAACTCCTAATCTGTATGAGATGAGCCACTATAAAGCAGGATTAGGTTGAAATTAAAACGT
The DNA here is from genome assembly GCA_037305975.1 of Chrysolophus pictus. Classification (NCBI taxonomy): domain Eukaryota; kingdom Metazoa; phylum Chordata; class Aves; order Galliformes; family Phasianidae; genus Chrysolophus; species Chrysolophus pictus. The sequence continues at coordinate 20,767,759 of CM074582.1, forward strand.
CTGCAGTGGGATTTTATTAAATTGGTTTTAAATTACATTCTTAGCAATACAAAGCTGAAGATTAGAAATCTTAATAGAGCAGAAAGACCGCTTTGGGATAGAACTGTGGCACTCCTTACAAATCACGCTAGGTTTGCAGAAGCAGAGGGGCCCAGCAAAGGCCAGAGACCGCTGCTTGCAAAACTCTAAAGCTCAAAACTTAACAGTAAGGTCCACGAGGCTGCCCAGACACCAGGCCCTGCGATTTCCAAGTAAGAGCATCCTTGTCCCTGATGAGGGCTACGTGCACATCCTGTGCCACTTCCTCTGCCCCCACACTCTGCCAGGAGCACGTGCACCTGCACCGGGCTGGGTGGGGGTTCTCACTCGTGGGACTCAACCCCAGGGGGCTCATCCCATCTTATGATCATCGCTATAGTGCCCATGAAAGCCAGGCACCACCTGGTCTAACCAGCCTCACGGGATGGAGGACAGTGTTTTTGCTGAAGTTTATAGGAGAAAAGATTTCCTTCTTTCATTCATTTCCAGGGATCTCCCCCATTAGCATGATAAAGATGGAGAGCTGTGTAGTAAATTCAGCTAAACCTCCACCGCGAGGTTTATTTCAAACTCTGTAAAGTACTGCTAAAATACTCTGTAATTTGTCATCAGTAAGTTTATCTTCTTTTTAACTTTCACTTCAAGTTCAGCAATTTTAATTAATCACATTTTTTTCAGTAATATTTAAAAATAATGAATACATTTTTACATAGGGATACAAAAGTACATCCCTCCGAATGTGCTTGCCGTGAGCAACAAACCAGTGCCATTTTCTGCCCAACACAGGGGGCTCCCAGGCCAAAAAGCTTCCAGCATAACAGGGCTGAGATAGACCTCCTCAACAGATATCACAAAGAATGAAAAAAGGCTTTAAAAAGAGAATACATCAATAATATCAAATAGAACAGCTATGAACTCACTACCAGCCAAAATGGCCCAAGTTCCTGCTATAATGAAAAGTATTAACCCGTTAAAAAATAAACAAAACAACCAGTCATCGGTTGATTACATCGAAAACTTTGAAAAGCCAGAGATATTCTTTGTATTTCTACCAGGATTCAGCTCCATGCCACCATCAAATAGCAAGGCAGGCTCAAAGCTTCTCACAAACTCACAGAAAACCTTCTTCCTATTTTCGCAAGCGTAAGGCCCTGCTGCAAAGTCCACCTTGCCCGCCAGCTGCTAACACAAGTGCCTTGCTAACTGCTTCTTAGCTCCCCACTCCACCAAAAAAGTGAAAATCCATATGTGGACCCCCCCTTAGGATGGCTAAAAGACATTTTAAAACGACTAACCTGTGCTATTTGAATTTGGTGGAGGTCACAGAGCTCTGAACTTCCCCAGTCGCTTCGATCTCGTTTCCTGTAGAGCAGCACATGACCCTACGCTTCCTCACCGCACCTTGCTAGACTTGCTTCATTTACTTTTTAAAACCCAATGAAGAAGCTGTCTCCTACAGCATGCTTAAAAGACTTCTGCTCCCATGACATGTCAGCGTTGAACCATTGACATTTCTACATATGCAGAAAGAGCCCTCCTCTGTTTCCTTCTGAGTCACTACACGACTCAATGGCCCTTTTTGTAGTACTTCTGTGTATTATTACCAAATCCTAAATGTGATTCTATTACAGTGCGTTCAACTCCCACCTCTCTCTTTTTAAAAAGGAAAAAAATGCAACAGTGGAGAATGCAATTACACTGAATGCATGGGAAATTTTAGTCCAAGGCATTCATTTACCAGGCTGTCAAGTGGGTAAAGTATTGATGTATCTACTTTGAATAGTTACAGTTAGTGTAAATTTTTAGAAATATTTTTCATTACAACACTGCAAACAATTTTCATAGGAGTTTCAGTCCTATGGGAAAGGGTTTATGACTTTGGAAGAGCAAAGATTCTCTTCTCAGCAGTATGCATCCACATATTGTCATCTAAGGAGGGGACAAATGGACCTGAACATAGGTCATGAAAAGATGGAAGGTAAACTCATGGATCAGATGAGTACATTTACAGAGTTAGTCAATAGCTGGTATTTTAGCAGATGAAGCAGATCAAGGAACTGTCTAGCCTTCAGAAATTAAGACTTTTTGATTTTTCTTTTTTAATCCCTGGAATCATCACTGTCAGTCAGCAGGGAACAACTGCTGGCACAAAACTGGCTGCAATGTGACCAGGCTACAACACAAACCCACAGCTTACACAGAGAAGCCCAGAGCAAACCAACACAGGATACTTCTGTACACGCTGTTTGGTGCATTTTACACAATTCCTAAGTACATGATGAAATTTCCACTGAAAAATGTCATCTTCTAAATTCAACTGCACCAGATGAAGACCTGGTTGTTGTGAGCAGCCTTCGGTGACCACCAACTAGGGGTCACCTCCTGGCCCACTCTCCATAGGCTTCTTGCTTCAACCAAACAAGTCAAGTGAGCTCCAATTCCTTCTATTTGTGGTTAACGTGACTAGTTCTGATAGAAAATGAGAGGGAACAGCTTGCAGGAATCCTCCTCCCCACAGAGAGGTGGGAGGAGCAAGCTGCAGCAAAGAGACAGCAACACGCAGTGGGACTTCACAGGCTGCCAAGATCTGCACTTCTGCTACAACCATTGACAATCCCAACTTCCCTACAACCTGGCAGATACCATAGAAGATATAGATGAACGTGGAGGGGCAAACTCCAGAAAGGAGAATATTTGTCTAGCATAACAAGGTTTTCCAGTACAAGCATCTCAAATTTAAGGACCTACTGCAGCTACATACTGCACAAATCATATCTGCCTAATAAATGACACGTATTTTAAATGCAGATATGCAGGGGAAACCCTCACAAAAGGAAATACACGAGTGAAAGAAGGACTACTCCATGAGATGGGTGCTCCCATGTGACACTTTGCCTACTTGTGCATGCACCTCTGAGCTCCTGTGGTTACAGCCCGAGTGCATGTACAAATGTGTCTACAAATGCACCTGCTTTGCCCTGACTTTACAACTTTGGGCCAACTGGCCAAAGAGAGATGAGGGTATTATTTACACTGCAAGACACTTGAGAGCACTGTGAGATGCATGCAGCTTAAGCACTTTCTGGCACTGAGCACTCAGAGCTATTATACACCGGACCCTAGGCTTCAGAGGCACAGAGGGGAAGTTGAAGAGTTCAGGAAGTTGCTGTGTTTGTTCACAACACACTGCTTCATTGTACTTGTCTTCAGCTGCTCGCCCAGCAGCTTCTGGGCTAACAGTTGTCACTGACAAGAGAGTTTATTGCTCCTTTTTTCAAGGGGCTATGTTTACAAAATCACTTTTAACTTGTTAACGCTGCATGAGGATCATGACATATACTGCACCATGCCAGAGCAGTGCTTGGAGCCTCTGATGGGGGAAATGTAGTTCTGTACTCCCCTGGATACACCTCTCCACATTGTTCGAGATGCAGAGAATGCATTTTCTCAGTGAACAACTCCTAGCCATCTCCTTTTTAAGCCATGCCCAAAGTGTCCTCTGAGAGCACCTCAGCATGGCTCCATGGTCTCCACTGGGGCTGCACATAGCAGGTGTGTGACACCTGGGCAACTCATCAAGCCCCCACAAGGCCTGTCCTGGTAAGCTTCTCAGTGCCTGGGCCACCAGGAACACCAAAGGATCTGTCAGCTCTGACCACAGAACACTGCAACAGGAAGGGAGGCATCTAAAGTCCTCTATTCATCGGCCATTTACTTCCCTGTCCTTGTCATAGATGAGCAATCTGTTGACTGGCACCTTTTGGAGGACTGTAGCTCCTCTGGGATTTTTGGTAGCTATATTAGGTGGTAAGCCAACTGCTTGTAACTGATGCTGGATCATACTTCATGTACACACAAGACAAAAATCACTTAATCTTCTGAGAGGAAAGCCCACCCGAACCTCTTCCTTTCACACACCTGGGTGACTAATGAAAACGTGCCTGTAACACTGTAAATGGCAAAAGTTGCTTTTAAGGCTCTAAATTGACTCCCCATCACTTGTGACTAAATCAAACGGTGTTTGATTTACCAAAGAGGACCACCCCAGCAGCAATAAGTTGCACAGTGGCCTGACAGATGAACTACACCAGGATGTTAATGGTTGTGGCTGTAGGGCCTTTTACATAGATAATTTACTGTCCTGTGCCAGCTATGGGGTTTAGAAAGAAACCATGGGCTCTGAGGTTTTGGGTTTAGATTAGAAATATGCATAGCTACATCTCAACACATTTGATGATTCTTGTCCAGGTGATACAAATTAATGGAGCATGCTGAATGCCACAATTCAAACTCATACACATCACTGGCCTTACAAAAATGGGTGCTATTTGTTATACGGAATCTCACCTCTCTCACTGATGTGGCCATATCTGTACACACACACACACACACACACACACACACCAGTAGATACTGTGAAGAATGTTTTCCATCTGGTACCTGTCACCAGCAAATACAAGCTATTAACATCCCAGTGACTGGCCAATACAATCTGTACTGCTCCTGACCTCGAGCGGGCAAAACACCTGTGAGCACAAGAGTAGATACTCATACAGAGCTACTAAAACAACCACAAAAAATCCCAAATCTGCTTGCCAAATCACAAAAGCTCAGCAGTAACACAGAGGTGTTCAAACTTCAAAGCAGGAGCACAGTCAGCAAGAGTTTGTTGAAAGAATTACAACCAGGCATGGAAACTGGGACTTCTCAGTAGCATGTAATCCCTGCTGTTTCCATTTCCTCTTCCTCATTATCAGCACAGACGGGGGCTGAAGATTAGTAAACAGTGGGTGTTTGGGGTGAATTAGAGCATGTGTGATATAGAGCTCGCTATCCTGGTGGCATCAGCGTGACTTCGCAAAGAGATGTAAATATTTAATGGTGCCCACTATGTCTCTTCAGAACTATGGAATATTAACACGTTCCTTGGAGGTAACAATGATGGAGGAATCTTACCAGATTAAAAAAAAAAAAAAAGACTCCATCTTGACCTTCATCTAGGACATGAACAAAGTCTTACAGCCAAAACTTCTCTCCTCCATAGCTGTCTATGGAGAAGATGAAGGCTTTTCACATTGCTCCTGTCCTGTCTAAAACCAGAAACAACAACTCTGGGACAAAAACCATAACATAACGAAATTCCCTTCTTCTGAATAGAGGAAAAAAGTGTAATCCAGCGTAATTCCAGTTTAATCTTTAAAGGTTTCCAACCTGCTAGGGTATTGGGTTTTTATTACCATTACACCTAGGCAAGCAAACTAGTAGCACAATTAGAAATTATTCTACTTTTCTTTAAGCATTTACTTTTTAAGTGGATTCTCTTCTTTGGCCACTGCCATAAGGAACAGTCTTAGAAAAGATTCTCTCCTCTCAGACCCAAAATCTGATTTCAGTTGTCATTTTAGGTATTAAAATGCCATTACCATGTAACTAACTAACAAAGAACAATACTTCCCTATGTTGATGTATTAGCAGTTTTAAAGAGGAATCTGAAAAAGTAGGAAAATTCTGAATTATTTTTTCTGCTCTTGTTCTCAAGTCTACACAGAACTAACAGCTGTGTGTGAGAGATGTTATATATTCAGCTATTATCCTTGCTTGTCACAGGTTATCCTTTCAGAAGACAGCCACGTAAATAAAAGCCATTAGTAAGAAAACACAATATGCCTAGAAACGCCTACTAATTTCTTGACTTGAGTGAGAACTCCTGAATTGACAAACTGTGCTCTCAAAGTGATTTGCTCGTCCGGCTCCCAGTGCCCCTGGCAGTACTGATATTAACAGACTCCTGAGGAAGAGTCCTACTCTGCTTCCTTAATTAGGATAAGGCAGTCACAAGATACGCTGTAAGAAGATAACCATTTTGTAGAAGTTTCTTCATATCACTACAGAGAATTCAAATAATTAGTTTGTTCACAGAAACAAAAACAAACAAGCAAACTTCTATGAAAAGGAACATTACTGCTGGCTGCTTATAATACTCGATTTCACATAATACCTCATTTCTCAGTTTGTGGCCTTTTAACACAATAACCTTGAGACATGGTTTCCCTTAGACTTGATCAAAGAATGAGATTACACAACAGACACACAAACAGAAAACATTTGCTGTCTTTCCAAAGAGTATTTTCAACAATTCTTGCCCAGTAAAAGCTGCCTAGCCATTTTTCCAGAAGAATGTATTACACCTCACCAGAGGCATGCCTACTGTCTAATTATCTCTCTCAATATATGAGCACTGTTATGATGGTTTATTATTGAGCAATTTGTCTTTAGCTATTAACATGAATTTCAAAGTTTATGAAGCTTCAGGTATGAACCATATGATGAAGAGTTTTTATATACTTGCTTATTTCAGTAGAAAATACTGTTTTAAAAACCACAGTTAAATTGAGTAATACTTTATACTCAACTTCCCATCAGCATTTGTGCACATACACACACACAGGGGAACAAAGCAAAATAAATCTGCACCTTAGAAATAATGATCTACTACAACAGCCACACATTTTAAAGCTACAGAAACAGCATTTTTTGATGAGACCAGGTTTCCACCTGACATGGCCATACAGTCTCAAAGTGTTACTTCCATACCAAGTCTACATTTTCTCTTCAAGTGGGGAACCTCTCTGTGGAAAACATCTGATGTCTGTACCCTACAAGGTGCCTACATGAATTGGAGCTTAAACTATAAATTGAAGATTATTAAGATGCGTGACAATTAAAACATTATTTTGCAAAAAATTGCTATTAAATTCTGAATTCTTATCATTTGATTTTTTAGGGGGATTTTGCCTACTATTTTCAATTGTAAATCAAGACCCTTTTTTCTCCATCATCTGTTCAACACATACAATTATGAAAACCGAGCAACTAGTTTCATTTTTGAAAGAAGTCTACTACTTTCATCTCCTTTATTTCCTCCTTTACATTTGGAATGCTCATAATAGAAGCACTGAAAATTTGTGACTATCTACAAAATAGAAAGGGAGCTGACAAGTAACAGGCTAATACAGGAGTACTTACTGGCATTATTTCAGTGGAGTAAAGACCTGCATACAATTTTATAGTAGCAGCATCCTACCCAAAGCTCATGCCTGTTTCTTTGTTTTGTTGTTTGTTTTTTAAGTAAGTCCTCATGAGCAGGAACTTTAGTCCATTTTTTACATTTTTCCCATGGGCGGTATTTTCCACATCAGGAGACTCTAGATGCCAAATATAGACACAGATCAGGGGCTGTACATACTTGCTGGGTGATTATAAAACAGTACCAGCTCCTCTGCTGTGCAGTGGATGAGACTTGTTACTCTTCGCACAGGTCCAAGTGCCAGCATCCATACTGACCAGAGGTGCGCCCAAGTAAGGAGAACAAGATCACATCACATACAAGATGGGATCATGGATTTTTCTTTCATTAACATTCATCCAAAAGGATGATTCTCCCAAGAATAAACAGGAGAAAGGGAGGCTCAATTTATGAATACATTTACGCACTGCCATAATCTCAGTTAACTATCTGTGCTATCCCTAGGAAATAGTGAAGTTTATCACTATGAATGAGTAGAGCACTAGCCAAGCTAACAGGGAATTTCAGACTCCATGTGAGGTACACAGAGACGAGCCTTGAGTCTGAAGCTCCCTGCTTGCTCAGGAAAGCCAGCGCTGCTGCTGCCCCTCACTTACATGCAATGGGCAGTTGCAGAGGCTGCATCCAGGAGAGCTCACTGTGTCCAGTGATCTTGGAGCCATCAGGGTGCAGCATCAACCCACGTCCATCATCCGGCCACTCCACAGTGCCTTCCAGTCTGAAGTTGCTCCTATTGATATAATCCTATTGATTATCAATATTGATAATGTGCAATTACACTACATAGAAACTGATAGAAAACAGTGATGTTTATTTCCAACTCACCAGGCTTAGAGATAAATTGCTGATCTAGAAACTAGTCTCCCTATACTACTATGGCCCAGCTGCTGTCAGGAGGCTGTACTGGCCAGACACAAAGCAGCCCTCCTGCCTCACAGCAGGTGTGGGGGTGCCAGCTCTCCTCATAGCTCACCGTGTTAAGATAAGCTGGGTTTCTGAAGCCCTGACCATGGAGATCAGGACAAGCTCCCAGTTTCACTAGCTGAGAGTAAAAGCAGGGGCAAGCAGTTTAGTGCTCTGGCTTGAAACAGCAGAAATCCCACAGGAGGCTATAACTGCATTTTTAATCACTTCTAATCATTTTGGTAAAGCTACCTGCCTGTGGGCCACATCCCAGCAGAGCCAGCCTGTCACAGAGCAGGAGCATCAGGCAGCACAGGGAGGTGATGCTGTGCACCACAGCACGCTGTGTGAGCCCGAAGGTGCTGCTGCAGCCACCTCCTGCGCTGCCAGCAGGGGCTTGGCTACGGCAGCTGTTAGACAGGTTGTTTGCTCCTGTTTCAGGTTCCACTGTTAGCAGTTTGGAGCTAGGTAAACTTTGTAACATATTTAGCTTCAGACCTTTTGCTGTTAACTGGGACAGTTCTGACTTTTAATGAGAAAGCTAGTGCACTGCAGTGCTCTTGGGAATGCTGGTTTTGGAGACCTTTGAACACTCAAACTAACTACTTCCATAATTATATTTTTAAGAATAGTTAAAAAAAGGTCCCTAATTTTACATCACGCAGGATTCCCTAGTGACAGGGTTGGAGATCCTGCACTGGTGTGCATTACAGAAAACTCCAGTGCTACCAGTATCACATGCTCTGTTGAGAAACAAAAGAATCAGGACCTGAACGTGCCAGAACTAAATACAGAGAAGTGAGACTATAAATGGTGAAAACTTTACTGGATAGAGCTGAGGTGCATTGCATCAAACGTTTCTGAAGACTGTAGTTCCCCCCTCCAAACAGTCACACACCACAGTGATAGCCCAAGCCCTCAGAAGAAAGATGTTGAGGCTGCAGGAGCTTTGCAGCAGGAACGAAGTTATCCTGATTTCCAAAACTAAGCAGCCGCCTCAGCCAGAGGAAGCAACAGCACACACACGCCTCAGGGACAACAGCCTGTGGAGCCCATGGAAGAGGTGCCCTGATGCTGCCAAGGGCAGTCCTGTCCCGGTGGTCCTGTCCATCCTGCAGTGACCTCACATCATACCAAGGGCACAATGGGACCAAGGAGTGCCACTGCCTGCCATTTCACAAGTTCACTGGTGGGGTTTTTTGGTCTCTCCTCACTTCCTAGGGCACAGAGTCATGCTTAGCTATGAAATGGCAGTGGGACACTTCCTTATCTCTAGATAAAAGGAAGAAGGTAAAAATACACTATGTTCTTTTTACTTTCCCTTCTTGCAGGGTTTTTCCATTGTGTTTTTATCTGCTTCTGTGCATAGCTGACAGTGAAGGCCTTGGGAGCTGTTAAAACACCATAGTATACAGCATCACAACCACGAGTTCTTTAATGCCTAATCAGTCTCACTGATTAGCAAACAGACAGTGCGCAAACAGGCTTGCAAGAGGAATAAAAGCTCCCAGCCTAAGCAAAGAGCGGTGTTATACCACTTTTATTGTAAGCAACTGTAAACTCTGTTATTGCTCCTAAGAGGAAACTTTTCTGGCAAACTTTTGAAGTACCAAAAAGCAGAAGACAACGACAGTTCTTTCCCCTGGAAGCACAATGTCCCTTAGTGTTCTCATTTAAGTACTGTGCATGATGACATCCAACTGGCTTTTACCCTGCAATTCACTTGCATTATCAGGGGTATTCTGCTAAACAACTGGCACATTTTAGAAGAATTAAGGAGGAACTTGTCCAGTTTGTCAGTTATGGAATATTCCATTTTCTAGTTCCCTATAGCAGCTAATGTCTTCCTCCAACTCCAGTCAACATGCACAAACATATGCACAAATGGAAAAGAGTAAGCTACTGTAAGCCTTGGAGATATCAAGCCTGCAAAGATCTGCTAGGAAAAGCAAAACCAAAAGATGAGGAAGTAAGTATTGCTCTGGATTCTCTTAAGAAGGCAAGTAAGAGTAAGCATCCAGTAACTTTTCAGAATAAGATTCTTCACTTTGAAGAGCATTTAGAGAATTGAAACTTAAATTTCTAAATTCCACATTATCTGTTTCAATTAAGCATTCATAGTACTTCTAAAACAACCCTGGAACTGAAGAATGCCCTAAACCATATATTTAGAACAAAAGCAGAACCTACACCTGAGAATCCAGTAGGAAAGTCCATAGGAGGATTATTTCCTTGTAGCTTGCTGCTCTCTAGTATTACACAAAGCTTTGGGACTGACTCCATTTCAGATTTTCTGGTTCCAGTACGACACCACAGCTGCTATCAAGAAAAGTTGTATGCTTAAGGAATACCTTACTCTCACTTTCAAAGTAGTATCAGTCTGGGGTGGCTTGAAAGTGTAACCTGCAGACAGAGCAGGTGATATTCTGGTAGGTGCTACCTCTGTGGCCTCAGATGAATTATATTCTCTAACACTGACAAACTTGCATATATTCCTTCCCAGGATATTGCTATCATTTAAATTTTATTTCATCCTACTAGAATAGAAAATGCATTTTACAGAACATTAAAAAAATGCATCCCTATCTCAGAAGTCCTGAATCTAAGGCAAGATGTACAACTATAAAAAAAACACCAAGGAGCATGTAACTGAATGGAGATGCAGAGAAAAAGGTCAATACATCTAGTCATGCAAACTCACTATGTGCATGACCAAGGGCTTTGTTTACTTGCAATATACACAGAACACCCTTTATAGTTTACATTCGATACTTCCTTTAAAAACTCCTTCAAGTAACTTCAAATGTGAAAGTAAGGAAGAAAATTCTGTCTTTCCCTGCATGGAAATACAAAACAAACATTTGTCTAAAGAAGGCTCTCAGATAACAGTAAAGTGCTTTGTAAAAGCAATCTGCCCCAGTCTGTTACAGTTACAATGCGAACAGCCTTGGTAGGGGCTGAGATGAAGTTCAGCTTGTATCCAGCATGCTTGAAGTTCTGTGGGGGAATGTGCAAGAGCTCCCTTGCTCTTGCACGGATTGCTGGAGATGCAGGACATCCCAGAACAGAACAAAAGACACTCCACTGCAAAAAGCCAAAGCTGGGATGAGGCAGAAGTTAGAGAGGCCTGCTAAGGGCCCAGGAGCTGAGGCTAATGGAAGCTGAGGCTAACAAGAAAGCCACAGGCCATGCAAACTGAAGGCAGCTGCTAGGAGAGGATGACCTTTAGGAAATGCCACAACTAAGGCTGTTCATGTGCTAGGCAAATCATGACCTGAGGAGAGCAGTGACTAAAGTAACTGCTGTGGGAGGATCGATGAGACGGGGAAAAGGAGGACTGCAGAACTTAGTACTGCATGGCTGATGCAAAAGGGTTTCCACACAGTAAGTAAAGAATACTAGCTGTTTTCTAAGAACCATTTCCTAGGTAGGAGGCAGGGGGAGAGAGTAACCAATTCCTCCCCTTCCTCCAAGGAAATCCTTCCCTTTAATCACCTATAGCAATATAAAAGTGACCTAGCTGATGCTAGTTACAAGTCAGGCACCATTCTGCACAAGCTGCTTGTACAAGGACAATCCCAGTTGGCACCAGTGTCCTGGGGCCCTGCAGTGCTGCCTCAGGCTGCTGCAGACCTGAGGGCTACGCTGATCACCCTGTGTAACTCAGAGGCTGCCAGACCATGAGCTCATGACGCCCTATCCACTATTCTCACAGCAGAGGTGGGGAGAAACCACTGATTTAGGGCAGTGAATCTCAGACTTCACTGTTCACATTGCTGCTTAAATAAATAAATAAAAGAAGAGAATGGAAGCTCAGGCAAACTCTTCTCTTGCTTTCTCGTTCCAGGGAACAGATCCTAGCCACTACCAGAGACCAGAGTCTGGAGGGACACCCTATTTCCTGGAATTCATTTTACCATTTTTATTCCAGAGAATAAGTACAGTAAAGATTGCATGTTTTGCAGATTTGATATCACTGCATTCACCATTTTACAGTTTCTTGCCTACAGAGGTCTTTCAAGCAGCAAAGCAGAGAACAAGACATGAGCAATCTGAAAACAAAAAAATCAAAGCCTGGATCAGAGAGCTCATTACACAGTCTGTGACTTAATGCCCAGAATTGCAGTGGATTAAGTCTTCTGTATTCCCTGAAGGTTCTGTGGGAAGGAACTCATGCTGCTAACCAAATCCCATGTTGTGCTGACAGCGTTACAAACCCAGAGGCAGAACCCAGCTCTGCCAGCCTCGGGCCACCCACACCAACACACTCTCCTTCACAGAGACAGTTCCATGGCCAAGAGACCTCAGACTGCCAGCTGTGCACACTCCTAGTGTAAAGAAGCCTTCTCTAACACTGAGAACAGCTTGCTGTATGCAGCCATGTCAGAGCATGGCTAACCTGTGACATGCCCCAAAGCCCCCACACCTGCTCTGCTCCTACTGCCCATCTCCTGGCCCAGACAATCCTGCTTTGTGCAGCTGGCAGCTCAGCTGTCGGGGATCAGCCCAACACAGCCCTCCTCACAGCCTGCCAACAACACACGTGCTAGCTGCACAGCACGCTGCTGTGACAACACAACAGCACATTATTGTACCTCATTTCTATGACTTAAAGGATTTCCCGACCTCCTGTGCCTGCTGATGCTCTCTTGAATAGTTTGATACCCATGTCAAGCAAGTTACAAAACCTATCTGTTGTTGCAGTGAACAGATCCGCAGAATGATGCAAGGCTCTGCTGACTGCTAGCTATACTTATGTAACTCAATAGCTTCACAGCTGCTAATAATTAGCAGATGACCTGCGTAAGTGCTAGACAAATACAGGGAGATGGAAAAGGAGAACCCTGCTTCATCTCTTCAAAAACAAGCTAGCAAAATGGGAAAAGGGACTTTGAACAGATCTCCTATGATTCCCTTTCTCTTCTCCCAACAGAATTCAAACCCAGCATAATGAATTCAGCATAAATCTTATAACTGAAGATCTGAATGGCGCCTTGTTTGTAGCATTTGGATTTGAAACACAGATGCAGTTAACTCACTGCTTAACGCCTTCTATCATACTCTAAAATGCTGATCTGCTTCTTCAGCTTCCACGTTAGAAAAACAAACCCAACAATCTTTCTTCAAGTGATTTATTTTTTTAAACGACGAGAGATTCAAACTTGAATTCGGCATACAGCTTTCTCTGCTCTCATCCTCTCTTAAAAATAAGAGATTAATTGTTATGCAGCAAACTGGGAATAACATCACTTTCTAAAAATTTCCTTTGCAGCTCTTTTCTTTATTTCATAAATTCTTTTCCAGATCTCATGTTCTCAGTGTTGCCTGAGAAAATGTAATTAACTGTTAGAATAAAAATCCCTCTAAGTGACAGATTGAATATATATATGTACACACACACACACACACGTTTTGGGGGCTTGCTATTCTGTTGTTGAGTGATCTGAAAGCAGCTGCATAGGGCAAGAAGCCTTTCTGTTTAAATATGACATCTTTTAGTTGCAATGGCACCAGCCCACTAGTCAGGAGACTTCTGATCCTTTCCCAGCACTACTACTGACCTGCTGCTATAAGACTTCAGGCAAAGCCATTTCCCCACACTGTGCTTCTCTGCTCACTGCTCTTAGAAGCCTTTATTCACACTTTAAGGCCATTTTTGGATGTTCTGAGACCGGTTAGCCCATACACTCTGGGGGACAGCTGTCTGCTCCACTCTGCCTGTTCCTCACAGCAACAGATCTCAGTATTCAAGCACAGTATTCACCAAAAACATTAAGGAGGAGCAGGAAGAAGGAATCACCCCACTGCCTGACATTATCACAAGGGAAACGTACACAAACTATTTAGGGCTTGCTGAAGCTGCTGTAAGCATTTATCTTAGCCTCTATATTTCTTCCCATTAAAGAGCTCCCTTTAGTTTCTGTAGCAGAAGAAATGCTAACAGTTCAGACAAGGTCCCTCTTGGAACGCATGCACTGAAGCCAGGAGTGCTGTTCACCCAGGCTCAGCCCTGGGAGGGAAGTGGCAGGAGGGAGCAAAGACCATGGGTGCCGCAGAAGCAGCTTAAATACTGGGAACTTTGCTTCTGCAACAGCAGTAGTTTAAGGTACAAAGTGAAACATTTTAACTCCAAAGCATACTTATGTGTGATTGGATCCAAATGTAGATGATTCCTAAAGGGGTTACAGCAGAGTTTAGAGTTACAAAACGGATTCTCAAAGTGCTCCTTGTGCTTCCTGTCCATCTCCTTTCAGGAACAAGGAAGCTTTCTATTCTGAATGCCTTTGATCTCAGATTTCGATGAAACTGCTGCCTCGCTGCCCGTGTCCGAGCCTACAAGCACTGCACCGCAGTGACCTGCACTGGAGGGGACCCAAGCACAGCTGCTCTGTGAGGCCTGCACAGCTGAGCAGCAACAGCTTGTCAGAGCCCTCATCTCCAGGGTTAATTCCACACGAAAAATGTCATCATTCCCCCATTCAGACTTCACCCACAACACAGCAGCAGCTACATACTACTTGCAATAAGCCACAATAGAACACTAAGTTTACTCATTTCCTAGATACAACTACACAGGGAGCTGATACTACACAAAAGCACACCACCAGCACACTGATCACTGACAGCATTCTTTTTTTTAAATTAGATTTTGTCTTTAATAATCCCTTCTTGAGGGTATTTACTGACCAACAGTTCTGCAGTCATTACTCAGCAACAGATGGATTTCCATGTACACCTGTGAGGCCAGCAGCTAACTAGCATGCAGGTAGTTACACAGCCAGCAGCACCCAAAGCAAACAGCTCTCTTGAAGATTTGTGGCCACCTCCAACATCCCCACCTTTCTCCCCATATAAGGAACACTGCCCCCACCCTACCCAGCTCAAACACAGCTGGAGCCACGGGTTCTGAACCAGGAGACCTGCCCATCCTTCATGGCAGTGGATGCTACTGGCCAAGTGTCAGAGTGCACCATATGAAGAAAAAGCATTTGCATTAGAGCCAAGAATAAGAGAAGTCTGTAGAAAGAACACAGAAGCATTTCACTAGATTTGAACTTTCACAAGGTTTCCTATTGTTGTGAACTTGCCACAATTAAGACATTCATGTTGGCAAGAGCATAAACTGTAAAGAAATCCCCTCCCTACCCTTGCCACTGCTTCCTTATTTCTCATGGTTCCTAAGCATAAGTCAATTGTCCAGATAGATTCAGCATAATAAGAGCTTAGAATATTTCTAATGCCTGTGCAGAGACATTTTACCAGTGTATATATATACACACACCCCAAGAACAGCATACTGCTGTGAAAGGAAACCTATGAAGTTCTGTCCTCATGTCACATTTATCAGACAGCACCAACATGCCCTCTCTTCCTCCTCCAAGAAAAGCCTGGTGTTTATACAAGTGAAGCAGAAAGCAAATGGCTGTCAGAACTAATTGCACTGTCAGTAATGGAGAGCAATATTGAAAAGCAGCTCCTTCACAAAGCTATCAGCATTGCCACTCAGCAACCTTCACCGAGAAGGTTGGAGGGCACCTGGTGTGAAGGCTGTGGTTAGGAAACTGTTCCTTTCACTCCTCTAAAGGAACACTTTCATTTCTGCCTTTGCTGCATGAGACAAAGCATTAATATCCTGATGCAGTGTTGTAATGACTCTGGGTTTCTCAAAAATAAAATAAAAATAACAGCTACAGCAATCTTCTAGCAGCACAGCTCCACAGACAGCATCTTGCTGCCCGATGCTATTGAGAGAGCAATGCAATGCTGTAAGAAGTGCAATTTCAGTAGAGCTAGAAGGCAGCAGCATCAGACAGGGAGACACGAGTGCTGTCAGAGCAAGAGGCAGCCCAGGCTGGGAGAGCCATTCCTCCTACCATCTCCTTTCTGGGCAGCATTACCCTGGACTGCTGAACCCGTCAGCACACCCTACAGATAACCGTGGCACAGAACAAGGGCAGGTGAGCAGCAGCAGGAGATAAGGGAGAACAGAGATAGCAGTCCCTCAGCACCTCTGTGAGCTGTGTAAGTATACTCAGTTACATCAGAAACCAGGTAGGGACAGCACACCCCTCACCATTCCTAAGGAAGCAGCTGCAGGACGTTGGTCTCCACGTGAGGGGCTGCAGGGCAACCCCATGCACAGGGATGGGCTGAGGGCAATGTCCTGCTGGGGGTCAGAGGGTACTGAGGAGCCCAGGACACACATAGCGCTTGAGGAGCTAAAAGCAGTAGGAGGAGCAGTAACAAAGACTCAGAGATACAACCTCCCACTCTTAGGGTTGTTGCTGTCACCCTTGCTAAACAACCCTTAAATGATCTGTATGTAAGTGTTCTCTCCACTCACTGCCTTCTCGCACTCTTCCTGGACCGCCCTGTCCCTCCCTCCCCTCACGTGCTCCGGCAGCACAGCGGGCAGAAGTGCTCTGCAGCAGTTGCATTTCCTCCTTATGCGCTCCAGGCCCGGCTCTGGCAGAGGGGAGCACACAGCAGAAGGTCCTCCGAGCTCCTCCAGAAGCAGCAGCACCACTCACCGCTTTGCCTAGTGCGCGAGATGGGGGCAGCTTCCCTCTCAGCCACGCTGCCAACACAGCCACCTCTCACACCCTTCCTTAAGCCAAGGCTGCTCAGCTGGGTGCCTGCAGGTGGTGAGGGCAGGATATCTCCACACAAACTCCAAGCCTTGCCTGCGGACAGTGCGAGATGGAGGTGGAAGAGGGCAGCACGTAGGGTGTGAGGGAGGGGCAGAGCGTGCCGCCCACCCTCCAGAGACCAGGAAGGCCAAGAGCAGCCCCCGATAACAGCCCTTTCTTTGAGGACACACCACAAAAATAAAAATTAAAAAAAAATTGAAGCTACCTCACTGCGGATTCCTGGATAGGCACATCCTACTCAGCACCAGAGGTGAGCTCTGTGCCATTTTTCAGTGCCGAGGCCCACGGAGAGCACGTGGTAGCAACGAGGAGCGCACGCAGAGGAGGGACAGCACTGCCCCGCGGGAGGGGTTTTCCTGAATAGGCAGGAACCACAGGGCAGCGGGATCACGCAGCCTGGAGGAGGGTTAACCTAGTACTTTAGGACTGCTTACATGAGGACTGCGAGCCCGGCTCCTCCACAACGACCCCCGGCCCGCTCAGAGTGCGGGACCCTCGGGCACTGCCCCCGCTCCGAGCACCCGCTACATTCGCCGGGCCGGCGGCGGCGATGTCACCCCGCCGGGTGCCGCCCCCAGCCGTCCCGCCGCCGGACCGACAACCCGCCGCCCCCGGGGCTGGGGCAGACCCACGGCCCGCAGGGACCGGGGTGATCCCGGAGGCCAGGCCTCGTCCCACGCCATCCTCCAACCCGGGGAGCGCAGGAAAGCCAGAGGAAAGCGGGGAGGGATGCCAGCCGGGCTCACAGAGGAAGAGCAGGCACAACTTCAGAAGGCAGAGCGCGTCCCAGCCCGAGACAGAGCAGTCTGGAAGAAAAGAGAGAGACAGAGAGGGAGAGAGCAAGCACGAAGCGAGCCTCAGCTCCCGGCTCGCCACGCCTTGTTTACCCCGGGGCGCCGAGCGGGGCCGCCGCCGCCGCCGGGGAGCCCCTGCCCGGTCCGCTCCCCGCACCCCTTACCGCGCTCCGTCGGGCGAGGCGGCGGCTGCCGGCGGCGCTCCAGCCGCGGCGCGGCCGGGGCATGTTGGGCCGGGCGCTATTTATAGCGGCAGGAAGCGCCGCGCCGCGGCTCTGGGGCGCCGCTCCCCGCAGCCCCGCGCGCTGCACATGGCCCCGGCCCCGGACGGAGAGCGGGAGGGCGGGGGGCGGCGGGCAGGCCGGAGCGGGTTGCGCGGGGACGGGGAAAGGGCTGCGGGACGGCTGGCGCTGCGGGATGCCCGCGGTCGGGGCCGAGCGTCGGTCGCAGCTGCCCCGTCGCCTCCCTCGGTGCCCTGCCACCCTGATGGCAACCGGCGGGGCTGGGGAGCGGCCGTGGCACGGCACGGACTCGGGCAGAGGAGTGCAGGCGTCATTAAACAGTGGGAATAGAGGTACTTGCTGCATCCCTATTAAGACCTGCAGTATGCGGAGGTGTGGGAAGGTCAATTACCTCTCTCCACATGATGCCCCCAAAGGGATCTGTGCTTCTTATCTCAATTAACTCACACAGAAATGGCTTCGCCAGGCAAGTGATAGAGGCTGCTTCCTATTCCTTCTAAGTGTGACTGAACTAGAAAGAAAACTTCTGTTAATGTCTTTGGGTGTAGTGCTGAACTCTTGAAAAAAATGAACAAAGCATAAGTGATGGAGCAGCTCAGGGTTAGGGGTGCATTGTGCAGGGCAGCAGGACTGTAGCTGTGTAGCTGTGGGTGCCTGTTGGAGCCAGTACTCATCCTGCGTGCCTTTCACATCTTGGAAGCATTTCATGGTTTTTGTTTAGCCCGTGCATGACCACAGTTCATTTCAGCATCTGCATAACACCGCTGTCTAAAACATGGATGTTATGGACAGGTGTCCTGAAAAACTGGAGTTTGTTCTTAATTCCTCTGTTGCAATATGTCCCAGCAAGGTCAAAGCCTGAGTGATCTGCGTGCTGAGCCAACCTCTTACAATTTGCTTTTTGTTTTTGACCAAGAGATTACAAGGTGCAAAGACAGCATTAAGGTGAGATGTGCTCACCAAATCATTGCTGATTTGCATTTGGTGTAAGGCTTCAAATACTGCCAGCCTTTTATGTAGGTCATGTCTTAGTTTTTGTGTCACTGCATGCTTGGGGCACTACAAGACAAAAAAACAGGTACCCATGGTTTTATCTTTTTCCCCTACCCTCCTCTGCCCTAGGTACGTGACCTAGATTAGTTTGCAAGCAAAAATTATGGAGCTCACAAATGGGAAAGCTGCAGGTACTCTACGCTTACTGCTTTTATGGACACACAGGCCTAAAGCTCTCTAAAGGGGCTCACAAATCCACATGGGGTTCCTAAATGCTGCATCCTGCATTTGGGTCATTGGTTAGCTGAAAACAGTTCTGAAGTCACATGCAGGCAAACAGCTTCCTTTTGGCTACGTAGTAGAGAAATATCATTGATGAGTTTATTCCAGGCTTTGTATGGGATATAGAAGGAGAGCTCACTCAGATGTGCTTGTTTGCTAGAAGCCAGCTGTGGAGAAGATCTGCACAGGAGTGAGGGACATAGTAACAGCCCTTGCAAGGACAGTGTCCTCCCCTTTTCTGGAGCCCACCAAGTGATCTGTCATCATAGTGCTGCCATAACCAAGGAGCTCCTTTGCAGTCCTGATCGCTGGTCAGCCTGGCATGCACTGTGGTAACATATCAACCTGTCCCATCCTTGCTCAGCTCCATTACACACATTGCAGGTAGCCCCTGCGGCCAGCTGAACTCAGCAGGGCCCTGAGTGATCTGGGGAATGAATCCATGCAGATTGGTTGTTTTCCATAGCCATGCCTGTCCTTTATCCTTCAGCAGGAACTGAAGGGTGATTGTTTTAGAGAATCTTTTGCAAAGCAGGGTGTGACTGCCTGTAGCTGAGACTTGATTACCAGAAAGGGGAAGGTGCTCCAGAGCTCCCTTACAAGCCTGTATCTACACCTCATTCATGAGAGAAGCCTGGGAGACTTTGCTCCAATTTCACAATGAGGACAAAACACACAGCAACTATTTTTCAGGAAGGGAACGAAATTAACTGGGGAGGAATTGAAGCCCAGGAGCCTGGAGGTTGTGCTAGACTTTATCCATCCCTAGTTAGCATATAAAAACACAAGGTATTGTGGCTGAGACTGCATACAGCAACTTTTTAAAAGTGGCTGCTATCACAAACATTAATGATGTGCCAAACTACTGGCGATTTCAAAGGCAACATCTCACACGCCACCATACAAGAAAGCAAGCTTTCCAGGGGCATAGGATATGTCCTTCACCCAACAGCAGCACAATGTTCTGCATTCTGCAGGCCTACCTCACACTCTCACCCTGCTGTCCCCTGCCCCTGTGGTTTGTTTCAGCTGTGGAAACAGGAACTGCTGAGTCAGCGTGCTGGTGAAACTCACACTGCTCTCATGGGGAGAGGGCTGCAGCGAGGGGGCTGGCAGCAGCTCACAGCCTGCAGGAAAACAAGTACTTACATTCTCTTACGGTGGCCTGAAAAAATAAATAATCTCTTTGCTTAAAAACTCTCAGACTGCAAAGAGGTAGCAGAACCCAAAGTGTAAATGTGGGGGGAATGATCAGATCTGGCAGATGCCTGCTCACGATCAAGCTTTTAGAGTTTGGGAAATGTCATTTTTCTGTTTGCTCTGTTAACAGCTCAGATATGCTTTAAGAAGCCAAGATGCAGCTGGCTGAACAGACAGAACAAGGCCATCACATTTGGCTCATCTGCCTGGTGCCGATAGAGAGCAGCAGCCCGTCCTGATTACGGACTCATGCAGAGGTGGAATTGCTCCCTTGGAACCGGTACAAGGTAATGGACTTTTAAAAATTCAACTAACCCCCTCAGAAGAGTCAAGTCTCCTGAGCTGTGCAAGTACAAAAGGGGAAAGAAATTTGGGATGACTGCATCTCAGAGGGCGAATTGTCCACAGTACAGTAGAGAGTAGCTGAAGGTCAGCTAAAGGGATGCGAAGGGGAAAGTTAATTGCCATACTGTTAAAAAATTGGAAAGAGAATCAGAGTTAAGAAGATGGAGACGTTCCAGAGAGCCATTCTATTAAGGCTATAAATAGGGTGTTATCCACAAGATCAAAGTGAACAAAACCACCTCTAGCAGCAGGAAGCTGGCAGCTAAAAGAGGGAGATGGTAACTGCTGGGAGCACTGTCACTGTCAGGATGACACCTCACCCAGCACGCCAATCTTAAGCTAAACTGGGGCTGCTCAGTGCAGTGCCACAGCGCTTGGATGGCATTACTTCTTGCACTTACTAGAGAAATGTCACAGTCAGTGAAGCCACATATCAGTAGAATTGCTAGTTGAAGCTCAGATCTGAAATTTGCTCGTTGGGCCATGGGGAAGCAGAGCAGCACATGTGATTGCCCGGGTGGTGCCCAGGGCCCCCTTCCTGGAGCTCTGGTGAGACACGAGTGGAAGAATCCATAGCTCAGTGCTACAGGGGCAGGGAGAGGCTACAGTGCTGCAAATGAGAAGTTGTCAGGCAACATGTATTTACGCATAAATGGCAAATTAGCTTTGACAGCAGCTGAGACAGCCTATCTAGAAGCTCCAGATGTACTATTCTAACAGATACATAGGCATGCTGATACTTTAAAAGGACAGTACAGATAAGACAGACTGCATGCGAGTAAGGGTGTTTCAGTAGATGGATATTAGTAACAGAGGCTATCAGTGATACCTAAGAGAAATGTTATCATAAAGGTGAGATAGAACAAAAATGAAAGGTGGCTTGCACAATCTGAGTATTCAAAGCAAAAAAAAAAAAAAAGAGGTGCAAGTAAACTTCCCCCTGAGGTGCCCTGTTGATGTTTGGAGGACCAGCTGCACGGAGAGTCAGGGGACAGATTCTGCAACCCAGGAAGAGAAAGTGTTTTCTGTTTCCCCTCAGTGCTACACCTTTGAGACATGCCCAGTTCATCAAGGCTGTGTGATGGGAAGGCAGGAGGTTTACTGTGCTTGTAAGACAGAACAAACTATCACAAATAAAAATTTTCACATAAATAATTTCTGAAGTTTCTCTAAGGAAGGGAGAGAAAATGACTGCAAGAGGGCATCTAGCTGTGCATGGAGGGAGCCAGAGTTAGAGAGATGAGCACACACACGCAGATGGAATTTTGAGACCCAGAGGATCTCGAGGGGTGCCTCGAGGAAACTTAACAGAGGTAATGCAGCTACTTACCCACAGATCTTGTTTCTTGTTTGTTTTTAACTCCAAAATTCAACCACGGGTTCCCCTAAGAGGATTGTCCTGCCACTTCAGTGCCAATCACCATCTCCCAGCATAAGCATCACAAGCACTAATGCACTGCAGCTCAGCTCCTGACAAGCTGGTGAGCTACACAGCTCCATCCAAGGGCTGGAAGCTTCGCTGAAATTAAGCAGAGCTGCAGCAAACACTCTATCTGTCAGCAGGGGTTTACCTCAGCATGCATCTCCAGCCGTTGTTTACAAGGTTAATGATCATCCAGGGAAGCAAAGATTACCAACGTCAAAACCCAAAGAGTCAAGCAGAGTGCTACAAGTGAGCAGAGTGCTACAAGTGGTTGACCGACCTGCACAAAGTGTTTTGGTGAGGACTGCAGCTCAGCAAAACATTTCCAAGCAGCCCTATGCACGAACTGAAATATTACACAACTGCCTGATTTCCCCCCACAGAGCGTTTTAAATGCCTGACCTCTGCAGACACAACACGTTCTTGTAGAGCACAAACATAAAACACGTTATTTTATTAAACACACAGCAATTGATAGCAAAGTAGTCCTGGTTTGAAGAGCCAGCTTGGAAAGATGGGTGATTTGTATCATTTGCTTCACTTGTGCTTATCTGTTTTTGAGAATAATAGGCAGAACTACTCGAACTTCCACACTATACTAGTGAAACAGACATAGGCTTGTTCCTTGGGTTGACTAAAAACTTTTAGTCTTATTTACTAGAAAAAGAAAAACTAACCACCATTGCAGTATCAGAGGTTTTTAGAAGAAAGCAACTACCGGCTCTTGTCACTAGAGTGAGCTGCTGCTCAACGTTTGAAAGAAGCTCGGTTGATGTGTTTGGGGGAGGTCCGATCCTTTCGTCATACACACTTCCATCGGAACGGTCTTTGCAGTGCTGTGCCTGCCTGCTGCTCATAACGCATTTCAGCAGGGCAGGAGGTGCTTTTCAGGGAACAGAGGTGCGGTTAAGATAACGTACTGAGCACCCCCAAAGGTGAAACTGTGCTCGCAATGCTCATCACTCAGTGTGAAGAGGGACACTCTTGCTTGCTCTCTGTCTGCACAGTTGTGTGGCCACAGAGCAGAGCTCAGTGATAAAGAAGAGTGAAAAATCTTCAACGTGTCCTTTACCCTGGGCCTGTATAGCAAGAAACAGCAGTGAATCCATTTCACAACAAGGAACATTCCTTCTTGGCTGGACCAAGAGGTTGACTCACACATGAGAGTCAGTCACTACTGATTTGTACACAGAAATCAGATGCTTTACCAAGGAGCTTGAGACATTTCTGCTGGCTACAGCCTGCGTTACAAGAGGCATTTGTGGCACTGCCAGTACAAAAACCACAGAGCAGATATTGAAACCAACTTGAAAGCTGCTCTAAAGCTGGATACAGATTTGCAGCTCAGATAGAACTTATTACTGCTATTGATGTCACTAGAATCATATTTGTGGATAACAAAGTCAGATGGTCTTATTAACATGTTAACATTCCTAATAAATGGTAAAATGGACCCAAATCTGGCTGACAGCCATTCAGTCTAGCAGTAGAGCAAGCGCGTCATTTTGGCAGTGAAACGGCACCAAGCAGAAGCTCTGAAGTGCTAAGCACATTTTTGTATCCCTGCTCGGTCCCAGGGGAACTTCCATGGCCGGCCAGGTTTTAGCAGTTAAGATGCTTTCCAGTCCCAGCCCAGGCAGTGAATAGTTTCCATTTGATGTTCATCCTTGCTGATTTAATTCAATAAGGCGACCAGCAAATACAGCTAATGTTCCAATAATGCAGACTAGCATAAATATTACGAGGAGAAGATGATCGAGCACCATTGCAACAAACTTCCACTCATCAGCCGCCTGAAGAAAGAAAGAAAGGAGACAGTAAGATTTCTGCAGAGCTGCATTTGTAATGGATATGATTGGGCCAGAGCACATTTCCACCTGTAACCCTGCCCTAAGGACCAACACATCCCGTCCCTAATCTCCCTCTCCTTTTGCCTTAGGTGCACCACAAGTGGAAGAAGCTGCTGGAATCCATCTAGAGAACACTGCTAATCGGGAGTGCTTTGAGGCAGCTTGTAAGCAAAGGCAATGCCGTGATAGCCTTCAGAAGCCGCAGCCTTTGCTTTATTTTGGGAATGCGACTTCTGAAATCCTCTGAAAGCGATATCAGTAAAGTCTAGATGACACAAACAGCTGGCTCCACTTCCGATGGGAGCACTTGCCAGTAACCAAAGACCCTCCTTGTATGCGCAGAAGGAAGCAGAGCCCAGAGGCACTGAAACCATGCCAGCCCTGCTGAAGGTAGCACTTGATCTGCAGAGGAGCCACCGGGAACATGAGACTCCGACCGGAGCCATTTACACACTGCTGGAACATGGCCACAGGAACAAACACCGTGGTGTAAATTCTGCCTGGGTGAAGGAGAGGCCAAGTTATTGTCCCACAGAGGCCCCTCCCCACCTGCAGGCTGTCACCACTGGGCACCCGCTGCTAAACAGCAATAAGAAAGGTGAAGAACTGATCCTGAATTATCCATTAAAGCTGTGCGAGCTGCAAAAATTGAAATGAAAGAGGGAATTAATTGCACTGAACGTGCTTGGAGAAGGCAGAGCTAGGCTTTCCTGTGGAAAACTGCCATATGTGACTCTGCACGCATTTATCCTTCCTTTGACTTGTAAAGTGGAAAAAGTCAGTAATCACAGCAGCTCGTGATGTGTCTCACTTGCAGGGACTGCTTGTAGCATACATGGATTGACACAAATCCTTATCAAAACTGGAATTATTATCTGCAAGTCACACTTCAGGCTTCTCAAATAAAACTACATCTGAATTCTGCAGCTGTGCTACCTTCTGGGTTTTCAAAAGCAAGGAAGGCCGTTTATCCCTGTGGGAAGATGCCCAAGCAGGGGACAGAAGGAAGGTGTTATGGAATTGCTTACAGTTCTGGAAACTGCTTTGCTACTCATGCACCATCTCTGTGGCTTCACACACCCTGTTAAGAAAACCACTTTTCTCTTTCTCCTCTTTTTCAAACTGAGATTCATTTACCACCTGTGACAATTATCTGTTACTCCTTAATGACCACACCACAGGCAGGAGACTGTGCTCTGCTAAAGCCAAAACAAGATTTGGAGTGTTTTTATGAGGCCTGGGTAATTGAAGAAAAAGAAAAAAAAAAGAAGAAAAAGATGTAGCAGTATGAAAGCAAGAAATGAATCATGCACAAAGAATGCCTTACATTACTGGATTCTTGGTCTGACTTCATCGTTTCCGCAATGTATTTGATTCCCTCTATAGCATTTTTCACATCTGGATTTTTGGTAAGTGGGGAGTAGAAATTGACAGGCACAGGACCTTGCTTCCCGGAAATTTCAGAAATATCAATATCTTCTGCAAAAATTTTCTTGTCTAGTTTATCCCTGGATGGTCGTTTCATTGTAGAGAAAAACATGATGTTTGGGATTGTGTCAATAAAGATCTAGAAAAAAAAAAAGAGACAGAAGAGGAAGACTCCTGTTTGGAGGAGCTGCTGTGCAGATGCAGCTCTGCAATAAACAGAAGAGAGCTACGCCAGTCACAGATAACTTCCTCTCCTGGACTCGCTAGAGATTCCACTTTGGAGTATGTCATGCCACATGCCACATTTACACCATGCTTCTTGTCTGCCTCATGTCCTGGGGCAGACAAGGTCACCCCATGGCCTGCCATGTGCTCTCCAAAAGCAGCTTTGCCTATCCGTGTATCCTATACATACAAATGAGGGCTGTACCACCACTGGTCAGGTTCACACTGCTGCCAGCTGAATGACCCCATCCCGCTTGGGACACACACCTTAGGGGCCTGGTTTGGGGAATGCACTTCAGGGGGTGTGTCTTGGCTACTTGTGCTTGACTTTGCTATTACAATGCAATTTGCATGACCTAAAGGGCCTGTCCCCTGGCAGGCAGAAATGTCCTGCAGTCACAGAGATGATTAGACCAGTAAGGTCGCTTTAGCCCAACTGATCTGCTTTCCCCTCCCTATACCATCTGCTGCCCCTGTTTTGCCACATCCATTCCCTGCAGGGCTCTATCCAGTGGGCAGTTTTGTCACGTAAAGGAGCAGCCAGTCTGTGGATGTCCCACAATCCCCGTGTTCCCTGTGTTGGCTGAGGCCCCAGGCAGCCTGATCTGGTGAGTGGCAGCCCTGCCCATGGCAAGGGATTGGAGCTCGATGATCCTTAAAGTCCCATCCAACCTAAGCCATTCTATGATAGAATTCTATGATTCTTCAATTCTTGCTGACCTTTAGGAGAAAATCCGCCAACAAAACACACACTACTCTGTGGAAAAGAGGAAACTCAAAGCCCTGGAGCTCACCTTCCTGACCCACTGTGGCATGGTGTGAGTGCTGGGAGAGCGGTGGTGGGTGTTGATGACGATGACAGTGATAATGATGGAAGCAATGACAAACACCATGGTAAACAACATGTATTTGCCTATCAGAGGCACTGCACTGGAGGTAGAGGGAATCAGCTCCACGATGACCAGCAGGAACACAGTCAATGACAGCAAGACAGAGATGCTGAGGGTCATTTTCTCACCTGCAATGCAAAAAGAAGACAATACCACTGGGTATGTTGATATCATTCAGTGCTAGTCAGTTTGAGAAGCTTGCTCTGGAAGCTTGGTGGATGATGGCTATTCACACACATACATTTTCATGAATCCAGAGTGCTCCTATTTCACTAGCTCCCAAAGCAGTACTGAATCTGGCCAGACCTGAGCACCTCACACACCACCAACACCTGCACTGGGGTAGAAATCACCAGGTATGACTGGACTGACACACAGGTGGTGCAGAAAGCTTATTTGCCAGGAGCACCCCGTGGACTGTGGGATTTGATTGATGAGGTGCATGCACCTGGTTAATGACTCTATGGTCTCTTGGGGCTGGCTGCCTCAGCACAGTGTGAGCTGACAAAATGTGCATCTGGCACCAGGGATCAGCTTTCAGTAGGTAGGGCATCAGAACTGAACCACAAGGCAGAGTTTTTTCCCTATCTGCTTCAACTTCATGTAAAGTTCTCCACCAAAAAGCTGTGAATCAGAGGTCTTCCACAGAAGAGGTTCAATGCAATTAAGCAGGGTGAAAAGCTGATGCCGATGTAAAATGAATAAAGCATGGGAAACGGTTGCAAGGAGCACAAGCTTTCTACAATAGAGCTGCTCAGCAGAGATGAAGCAGGCCAGAGGAGGCCAGAATTACTTTGTGTCAGTGAGCCTGCAAGTATGTGCTAACCACAAGGTCTCTGCTCCAACACAGTGTGCTCAGATACTGTTTGACATACGAACATTTTGGGCTGAGGGACAAAATCACAATATCAGCTAGCCAAATCCTTGCTTTGCGGAAGTCAACTGGATAGTTAACCAGTGTTTTCCATGGGAAATCCACCCAATTTGTCCATATGAATAGTTTCAGTTTAATTTGCAGAATGTTTAGAGCTGTTGTTTTGATCTGAAGCACCAGTTTAGCACACGCAGCCCTTCAAGTTGGCTGCTGACTTCAAGCACTCTGAATTTCTCCAGAACTTATTGGAAGAGCAATTTCTATGGCAGTAGGATGACTAAACTCACATACCTGAATCTGTGGGTAGATAAAAAACAAACCCAGTCAAAAAGGAGAAGAGCAGGCAGGGGATGATGACGTTGACAATGAAGTAGAGCGGCAGGCGCTGCATGAGGAAATGGTACGTGATGTCCAGGTAGGGAGTGTCGGGGCAGCAGGCGTAGTAAACCCAGTGCTTCCAGCCACGGTAGTCCTTCATCACCCACTCACCACTCTCCATGAAGTTACTCAGATCAGGGCGATCGCTCTCCTGACAGCAAATAAACCCACAAAACCACAGACCGACACATTATTCCTACTAGACATTCTGAACAAACTCACATGGTGTGGTCTCTCAGGAACAGAATTTCCAATCATCCGGTGCTTTGTGCGTTTTTGTGACTCGAACATCCATTCTTATGTGATTTTGCCTTACAACATCATCCTTCGAGCCGTGTTCAACTAAATATTTTACAGAAGGAGTTAGGGATAGTCTGCTAACGAGAAAGACCACTTAAATATTTACAGATAGGAGACATACCTGAGGAGGCAGAAAGTAAGAAAAGTCATGAGCAGAGAAAAATCACCCCCACACAACAAGGAAAATGCAGAATGGGCACCACCAGAAACAGTGGCATGAGGCTGTAAAGAGGATGGGCAGGCAAAAGGTTTGGGGAAGCAGGAGCATGGAAAGTAAGCGTATGCAGAATTTCACAAGTCAAACTGGGCAATTTTGTACGACACTTACAAATGGAGATTTTACGTTATACTGGTAGTATCTTGTTTTTCAGTTAAACCAAGATTATATTCCCTTTCAAACCAGAGAAGTCCCTAAAAATATATCCAAGTCTCTGCTGCTTTTCCCAATTACCAAACAATTGCTTACCGGGTTGATAACCACCATTGTACCATCGTATGTCCATGTTCCCAGCTTCATGCTACAGTTCTGCTGATCGAATGGGAAGTATGTGACTATAATTTCACAGTAACTTTTAAAGATAGCAGGAGGTGTCCAGGTGATCTTTCCTGTATGTTCCAGAAGGACCTTGGTGTATTTAACAATGGCAAAATCACCATCCGCACTGCGGAAGGAAGAAGGATGGTTGCAGCTGCCTAGTGGCCTGAGGGCAGCCAGGCTGAGCCGGCAAAGCAGCCGCTGCCCAGGCTGCTCCCTGCTCTGCTTCCTGCTGCTTACTTGTTGTAAAGGACAAGATCCGGGCGCCAGATGTCATCTGATGGGATGCGGATTTGTTTCACGCCACCATAGTCATCTGGGTTCCACTTCAGGTTGATGTCTGTCCATTGCTGCAAAGGGAGGATTGCAGCTGCTGAGAACTTCCTCCAGTGCTACTTGACACTTCCTAGGGACACTTGCCTCCTTACTTTGGGCAGGAAAGTGTCAACACATCCTATTTGGCTCTCCAGCTCATTTTTGTTCTCAGACAAAATTAAATATCAGTTTAAGACACTCAATCCAACTGGTCCAGGGTGCCCCAAAAGTAGCTCACACCTGGCTGTCCCTATTTATTTGAGTGGGAAGGAATGGGTAGCAATATTTAGGTTACCTGCTTCAGGCGTACATTGGTTGTTACAATCTGATTTACTTCATCCTGGAAAGGAAAAAAAAACAAAGAGAAAGGAGACACATCCCAAAAGCACTGAGAGTGACGCCATTTGGTGATAGCACGTGAAGTGGCAGCTCTGCCTGCCCACTGCCTACCACATTGATAAGCTGAATGAGCTGCAGCCCGACAGTGACGACGACAGCATCGCGGTGATTCTCCACAGGGCGCACCACCTTGTTGTAGTCCCGGAACAGGTCGTCGACCAGGCGCGTCTCGTGCTCATAGCACAGGGCCGGCCCGGCTGTGTGCAACAAAATGGCATCAGTGGGAGGGATGGGATGCACCATGGGGCTGTCGCAGGGACATGCTGCCCACAGGCAGACCTGTGGCCAGCCAGATCCTACTCTCTGCACAGCCCCATTGTAATTCATGCTTCCCTCCCCATGCTGTGAGAGCAGCGTGGCAGCCAGGCCAGGTTTTGTGCTATGCTTCATTAGCCCAACCAAAGCTCCTCACCCTGCTGCCTTCTGATGGCTGGGCAGGAGTTCAGTTCACTTCTGGGATTTAGTGAAAAGGGTCTAGCATCACAAAGTCATTATTCTTCTAAAGAACAATTTACAGAGAATCATCCTGGTACAACACAACCAGCTGCAAAACAATTGTGTGCCCCCGTCAACAATCCCACAGCTGATGAAATTTTGCATGTCAAGCCACATTTGCTAGAGCCTCTCACACTTGAAATAAATTTTGAACATGTGTAAATGGGAACATGGTGCAAAGATGGCAGACAAAGATGAAAACAAACTCCTCACTGCAAGGTATCTGGTGGCTGAAATTAGGAATATTGTAGCTGCTCCCAGATCACACCTTTATACTAACACCCATGCAAAACCCTAGTCCCACGCCCGTAGGGAGGACCCAGCCCAAGGTAGTTGCCCTTACCTGCGGAGAAGATCAGGAGCAGCACACGGCAGAGCTCCATCACCTGAGCCCGCTCCTCTCAGCACCGCGGTGCCGGGGCACACACAGCGCCTTTAAGGTCGGCCTGGGGGGCGGGGAGCACGACTGCCCAGGGATTGCCTTACACCACCTGTTCCAGGCATGACAGCTGAGGGCCGCCGCATCGACTATGGAATGGAAACACAATGCATTGCACCGCTCAGATGGCTCCTAATGGTCACCAAAAGCCATTTTTTTCTGAGCGGCACTGTGAGCTGTGATTAAAAAAAACCCCACACAACAGACATCTCTATCTGGGAACAAGGCTATACACATCACTCTGTGACCAGAGCAGCTTGCCCAATTTGGGATCTCCTTTTTCCCAGGGCAAACAGATCAGCTGCTGTTTCTGCTGCACCCTGATCACATACCGGCTGTGCGCGGGCATTGGGATGCTATTCCCTCTGCTCCACGGGTGGAATTCTGGAGCAGTGAATAAATACATTCAAGAGATATCCATCACCTAGAATCTCCTGGGGTGCTTATGTGGCACAGGGTAAAGAGCCTGCCTTGAGAGCTGCAAACTAACCTAAATAACTGCAGTGAAAGGGAGAACCTTCCCATAGATGCCTCTGGACTTACTGAGCTGTGCAAAGGCAAAGGGTAGGGAAATGAGACTGTCTTCCATGGCAGGGCAGGTGCACAAATCCATGATGCCCTGAGTGCTGCTCATAGTTCTGGTCAAAGGGCGGTGTGGAAAAGACACAGGAGAAAACAACAAAGACCATGTGAGGTGCGAGTACAGCCCTTAAACCTAGAGGAGAAGCCAGAGAGAGAAAGGGCTTTGTGGCATCTGTAAAATAGAATGGAGAAGGGCAGAAGGCAGTTGGGTGAATGAGTCTCATTCTGTTACAATACAGCACTGAGCTCTGCCACAAAAGCCCCATAGCCATGAACCGTGGGGGCTGCAATCATGTCCTGGGGAGCACTGCACAGCCCATCCTTCTGTACTTCCCTCATACCTTCTCTGGAGACGGGCTGCTGCCTGGCTGCCTGGCCATACCCACCACACACGGTGACCTGAGCATCCCTTTCCAGAAAGCATTCTCACAGAAAGCTTTCCCAGCTTCGCCTCTGGGTGACACCAGCTGTATTTGTATTTCTCACGGCTGTCCTCTGTGCTGCCTGTCAGCTGCTCCATGATGGATGCCTTAATTTTATTTTTTATGTGTATTTTGTTCTTAAATTCCTCCCCCTCTCACACTCCCTCCCACTAACCAACACCCAGCCTCCATGCTTACATTTTACCCTCACATCAAACCTCCCCATGGCTTCAGCCTCGCGTTCCACCGGCGGCTCCCATTGTCCCTGATCCCATTGCAGAGGGTGATGTGCAGCTGCTGCAGGCACGGCAGCACTGCCAGCAATGTGCTGGCCGCAGGCACCCTGCCACAGGCCTGCAGGCTGCATGGGGGATGTGAGGCTGAGGTTAATCCAAAGAATACCGATCACCTCCTGTAAATGCCATCAGCACCAGTGGCCTGGCTTCTGGTATCACCTTACCGGCATCCCACATCATACAGCAGTTTTCCCAAGTGGGACCGCAGGCAGCACTTACCCTGAGGGACGTCTCCAGGTGTTCACACTTACAGGTTTGAATACACAATTTTAAAAAAAGGTTTGGCTCTCTGCTGGAGTAACTGCAGAGCAGACTGTTACTTCCAGCTCTACACAGAGCAAGCGGCTTGCTCAGCTCCTGTGAGGGGCGTCATGTTTTGGCCATGTGCTGGACTTCAGAGTTTTCCTTCAGATGTTTTGGGGAAGCCCCACCAGTTGAGAGTAAGGGGAGCTGGTGGTGTGGGCAGTGTGTTTCATTGGTTACCTTCACCTACTCAGTCCAGAAGGAATAGTCATATTCCCTCAGCTCTGTTACGACACAACGTCTCCGGAGTGCTGGCCGATGAGGAGACCACTGGCACAGCCTTTGCACACTGTCACTGCTGGCGTGCCCCACAGACGCTCCCCATGCAGCCAGGATAAGATCTGCCACTCGCAAATGCCTCCAAGACCCCATGGGAGCCCCACAGCACATAGCATGGCAGCAAGTCTTTCATGGCCAGCATTAACTGAGCAAACACACAGAGGCGAGTTTATTTTTCTTCTAGTTCTGAAACTACAGAGTGGCAGAGCACACACAGCAGCGCTCTGCAAAGCATCCATCTCACCTCAGGAAGCACTGCTGACTGCCCAGAGGCCCCGGTGAGCTCTGCTCGGTCCCGCAGCCCCACTGCCCTGTCAGTGTGCCCCAGCAGCTGCTGACTGCACGCCAGAACGTGCACTTCTATCACTCGCCTTGCAAGCTCTGCCAGTGCATGTACCATGTTTTCTTGGTAATTAATGGAAAATGCTGACTTCCTGCAGTCCCTGTTGTGCACCTCTCACCTGCCACGCTCTAGGTTGATTTTGCCCCCTTGCAGGCTGGAAGCTCTCTGACACGTTTGTCTGCTGCATTGGCCAACAGCGAGCTTACAAGTTCACGTTTGTAACTGAGGAAGCAGAAAAACCAACACCTTACCCTCAACTGAAGAAATACTCTCAAGGCCACAACTAAAGCATTAAAATAACAACAGCGAGGTGCTGGAATACAGCTGCAGCCAGCACAGCTCTGTGGCCCAGCAGCCCGTCCAGGTGGAACTGAGCGCTGGGCTGCACAGGCTGTGATGTGGCACTTGGGAACACGGGTTAGTGGGCACGATGGGGTGTGCCGGTGGTTGGACTAGATGATCGCAGTGGTCTTTTCCAACCATCATGATTATGTGATTCTATAAGCGACACAGAAGCAAATGCAGCACAGGAGAAACTGGAATTGAAATAAAGAGCTCCAGCTGAACCAAGTCCAAACAACAGC
Source organism: Chrysolophus pictus (assembly GCA_037305975.1). Lineage (NCBI taxonomy): Eukaryota > Metazoa > Chordata > Aves > Galliformes > Phasianidae > Chrysolophus > Chrysolophus pictus. The sequence continues at coordinate 20,800,655 of CM074582.1, forward strand.
TATTTCTCTAATTAGCCCCATTATGAAGTTCATCTCCTTGGCAGACCACAGCCGCATCTATGCAGAGGTGTCACGGAGCATTGTGTTTTAAAGGCCACAGCCTGTGTTCTCACCCACCCACACAAAGCCTGGGCGATGCCTGCAGCACCTACAGAGCCCGCCAGCCCACGCTGCCTTCACTGAGGGGAGCACCCTGCAGGGTCGCCTGCTGCCCTTCCAGCAAACCGCAGCAGGCCGCGCTCAGCTGGGCCAAGGCTGCCTGTTAAAGCTGCCCAGGACTGAGGGAGACTCAGGTGCAGGTGTCACAGCAGAACAGCTTTGTTCTTAATTAACGCTATTAGTAAACCAACGTGACAGCTTAGGAGCAAGGCCAGATCCAGTGCCAGCACTGCAGATGGAATGAAGGACTGTGTGCGGGGTTTCCCTCCCACCAGAAGGAGAGCATGAGGCCCCAGCACCCTGCAGGCCCACGGCTGCTTCCCCCGGCTGTGCTAAGGCCTGGGTTCAGCAAGCAATCCTTCCAGCAGGCCTTGTGATACGCCACCAAATGAATATTCATCCAAAAAATGCATCATGTTAATAGTTGGGCAATTCTGTTTGCATTACTGACACAGTTAGCAGTAAAGCATGGAAAAAGAGGAAAAAGCTCTACATTCAAATTGTAAAATTTGTAGCAAGGAAGAAAAAAAAATCACAGAGAACACAGTGCTTGGAAATGAATCCTGGTTGGCTGCCAAGCTTTTTTTTTCAAGCATACCTAATTGCCTCAGGAAATACATTAATCAAACGGTCCCAGAAGCCCAAGAATCATTTTCCACAATCCACCAAGGCGGAGCAATACAGACCCGGGCAATACAAGGAGCTGCATGCGTCCTTGAGACACAACACTTACAGGAGGAATAGGAAAGGATACCAACCAAAAGCTCTTAAACTCCTCGAGCAGCTTATTGACATCATGCTTGGAAGAGCTCCAATAAGAACAAACAACACTCTGACCGCAGAGCCAGCAATAGGAATGAGGGCAGCTCATGGATCCTGCTGTCAAACTGAAGCACAGAAGGTGGCACAAGGAGCACTGTGCAGGGAGCAGACCAGGCCAGCACAAGAATGCTATCAGCACCAGGGCTCTGCAGCGGGTACCAGCACTCCTGGCCCCAGCTAGAGCAGCCAAGAGCCTGATGTCCCTGCAGGAGGTGCTGCCAGCACATCCCTGCCTGGATGCGCATGACCCTTGCTGGCACTTCTTGGCCATTCACCGCTGCTCTCAGCACGGGGCAGAATATGAAGAGCTCTTTCCTCACATGGCTTGCTCAGCAATCATTTTTACCCACAACGTGTTTCCTAAACCTCCATTCTCATACATTACATAAGCTTTCCAGGTCTGGTCTGCAGTTGCTAAGCAGTAATTTTACATGACTAAAAAAGCAAATCACGATTGCTAGGTTCACTTAATGTTTTTTTTCCCCTTGTTACATTGTAATTGTAGCTATAATACAAACACTACAGAATGCCCATTGCAGGGAAAACCAGGCTGAGAACAGAGCACCAGAGCTGCTTTGTAGGAGCCTTTACTTCCCTCTTAGCATTGCAGGAGGCAGAAGCTCGGTATAGCACAAACCCATATGCAGTATGTTTTCCATTCTGCCAGGTAATGTGGCAAAGCCAAGCTTCTATCTCAATGCCACAGGCACGAACAAACTCAGTGCAGACAGATCTTTAATCAACAGAAGATTTTTCACCAAGGCTCCCAGCCACACCCCACGCACTGTCCTAAATATACGTGCTCCCCCAACAATTCCAGCATTTATCACTCTGTAAGAATTAACTTTATTTTGCTTTATCTTAAAGATTTGCTTTCCCCCAGACACCACTCAGCTCCCCTGACTGCTGCTTCCCCTGCCCCATCAGAAGGCCCAGGATGGATGGTCTCCCTCCGCTCACTGCTGCTCTCAGCTGCGCTCTCTGCCTTGCCCAGAGCCACTGGGGCAGCTCCAACATGGCCACATGGGTATTAGCTGTAGGCACGTCCTGCAGCAATGGGAACCCCCAGCTCAACTCACCAGCTAGAGAACGCTGCAGAAGCCTCTGTCAAACCGCTCCATCGGCACACCCTATGCACTTATCTGTGTGCACACCAGATCCACCTTCCTCCTTTCAGGAGAGCTGCTTCCTACCCTCCCCTCCCTTTCTGCCTGGCCACAGGAGGGAAGTATGTGATGCAGGGGAGGCACTGTCTGCTCACAGAAGAGAGCAGCTGGTTGCAATCCTAAGGCGTTCCTTCCTCCTCCTCCTAGCTGCCTGAGGGGAGGGCTGGGTGAAGTTCCAAGTAGCCTCACCTGGCTGCTCTCCTTTGGAGCAGGTAGCAGGGAAGGTGCCCAAGCAAAGCACCCTAGCTTTAGCATCTCATTATGTCTTTCTTCCCCATGGGTCCCTGTCTACGTACCCCAAAGACTGATCCTTTCCTCCTCCTGCCCTTTTACTGCCAGCCCTTCAAGCTGGGACTTCTGCCATTTTCCTGGGAGCTGCCATTTCACAACACCTTCAATGCGAAGCACATGCTGTGGGATGTATTTGCATTCAACCTTCAGCGGTGTATACATCTAGTCAGGGCATCTACAACTGTATAGAGTGGCAAACCACAATGCTGTACAGGCCATTACAGCAGTATATGTAATCTATAAAGTAGGAGATGACTTGATGGCACTTGGTTTATTTAAGAACTTTAAAATGTTCCTGAGAAGTATCCTAGCCAATGCAGACAGAAATTTTCAAATAAAATATAAAGAGAAATGCATGGGAACCTTAGCAAAGCACCAGGCTCCAAAGCGTTTAGAGCAGTGGTCTCATCAGAAACAGCAATGCTCTGTCCTGCTGCTTTGAATTCACAGGCTGTTTGGAGGAATAATCGATAAGAATGAAACAAACAGTATTTCTGAAACATGCCCACAAAGTACAAAGAAGTAACATTAGAGTTCTAAAGGCAAAATTTAATAAATTAATATATGCATGCCAGATAAAAATACAAAATTACAATTGAAATAGCAATAATAATAAAGGAACACTGCTCAGCATTGCAGATTTCACTGCAACCACCATAAACATCATGGAGGATTACTTAAAAAAGTACACATTTTGTTTCTGTTAAAAACAAATTACTGTATGATGAAAAAAACCTGAAAGAAACCTAAGAAGAAATCAGCCAAAACAGTGGCAGAGAACGATATGAAATGCCAATAAACTGCCAGAGGTTCCATTTCACATAAGTCGGCCTTCTTTTTAGTATCAGAAACCAATTACATAGAACATAAAAGCAAATTCACAACAGGTTTACACTGAGAAACATGCTGAATTACAACCACAAACTATCCAGAACAAAGATGCCGCACCAGGTCCGCTGTTATCTTCATGGAATGATTCTCACCAGAGCAGGGAGAACAGGGAGCAGATCATGCAATAGCTGTAGGCGTCTCATTTTTTATTTTCACATGATAAACACCCAGGATTACTAGTACTGGAAAGTATGTGTTAACCTTTTTCAACATCAGCTGAATGGCACTACAGAAATGACAAAGAGTTCCTTCATTTTTATCCTGAATACATCGAAAGCTCTAGCAAATATGGAATTCAGCGACAAGAGCCATTAAATTACTTTAAAATATTCCTTCATCCATAGAACACTGTTGCTTCCTTTTTTTTTTATTACAAAACCCCCAAAATATTCAAAATAAAATGTCTTCATTTTTTATAAGCATCTCCACCACAAGTCTCTGATAACGGATGTCATTCAATGCAGCCATCGCATCCAGTTCTGGCGCTCTCATAAGAGTTGGTCCGAAGACGATGCCCAGGTTCTCTGCACTCATGAGATTTTCCTTTTCATGGAGCGTTACTCTGTAAGAAAGGACAGAGTTTGTCACTCACTGCGAGATGCTTCCTGTGCAAATAATGACCACATAGCCTTAAAAAGCACCACGAAGGAGAAATTGGGAACAGCTTTTTGGATCTGATGCATTAAGTGCAAGTTTAAAAATGAGTGCAGTTCGTCACCCTTCTACTTCATCATTCACCTGTAGCACAAATACAATGTGCAATGTCAACTTGCTAACTGGAGCAGCAACTGCAACTCCTGAGCGAGGTAAGGAAAACTCATCTTCATGTGTCACAAGCAGTCAGATGGGGTCTTTTTTTTTTTTTTGTTCATGCCTCTGTTCTTAAACTTCCACTTGAAATGTCACTGGAATAAATGAATAAATGGGCAAGTCAGGCAGAAGCCCTGTAGCTGAATTCTGCCTGAGGTCCTCTGCAGAGTCAATGTATTCCTACTTGTGCAAGAACTATAAAATCAAAATAAAAGAGCTTAAAATCAAGTTGTTTTTATTCCTAAAAAAAGGGAATAATTCTTATACACTGACAAAAGTTCGTGTTATTAGAGAAACTGAAATGGATACCCTCACACACCACATTGATTTGTTTTTTTCCCCCTACTTTCCGGAAAGAAATAGGGCTTGTGCTGTTGTACTGGATCTCAAATTGTCAGTCTCTCTTGAGCAATACTTAAGCTTCCACCTGAGGGTTGTGGAGGAACCTCACACAGAACCCATGTTCCTAGTTTTGAGAAGGTGGCACCTGCCACGAGGGGATCCATGCTGGCAAACCTTACCAGGCCAAGTAACTCTGTGCCTAATGGGTATCAGCTCAAGCCCAGTACGTACCCCCTTTTTAGTGTGTCAGAAATGATCAGGATAGATGAGACTTTGCAAAAAAAGACTCCAATCCATAAGCACTAAAGTGTATTAGTTTCTTGCCCCGGCAGTAGCTTACTACTTCCAGAGATACTAAAGGCTTTTTTTAAAACTATTTTTTAAACTTCTTAAAAAAATATTTATTTAAAAATAAGTATTCACTGCAACTTAAAAATAGCACAAATTTGGCAGGCAGGTGACTTTCCTGGTTCAAAGCAGCAGCCTTTTTCGACTTTCATCCTTCAAATACTTTGTGACTGCTTTAAGATGGGGTAAAAACCAGTGTTTGGGGGATAGATTGTGCAGCAATGGATACTCTCCAACACAGCCAGCCTCCAGGGGCAACTTCAAATTTGCAGAATTTGGCATGCCTTGCCCACTTTCCTAGGGGTCCTGACGTGGACTTTGCGTTGCAGACAGTCTACTTACCTCTTCAAATGTGCCATGAGATACCTCAGTGTTTCACAGTGTGCAGGTGGCAGCAGTTTCAGCGCCTCGTGGAGAATTTCCAGCTGTTCATCTGGATCGGTGGTTTCTGAAACACAGATGTTCACGGTCACCACATGCACAGCCAGAACTCACACACAGCAGGACGGGAATGGCGGCCTGCAGGAGAGCAGAACCTCATGGCTCTCTTGGCCTATTCATTTACAGGACCTATCCAACCTCCATCATGGAAGATTTGCTCATCCGAAGCTCAGAGCACAGTCAGGACGTGATTGTTTTGGACAAAGAGAGTCCCTCCAAATTGTGCTCCACTAAAGGATTCCACGTAGCCTATTAAAAAGAATTCCCCCTGCAGACCTTGCTGACTGGACTAGTTTTTTCACAAATAATCCACAGGTGCAGCCCTGGAACAGCAGAAGCTACTGGGAACCTTGCCATCAGCTTCTCTGGCTGTCTCCATTCTGCTTGGAAAGAGCCTTCTCCAGGGCGGTGGCAAGCCCAGCATCCGGCCCTTCCCTTCTTCCCACAGCTCTCTCACACCTCTCCAGGTGGGCCTGCTAAATGCCAGAGATGGCTCATGCAGCTGGGATGCTTGGCAGAGATGCTCCAGCTGGGCTTGTTGCCCTACTTGCAGACTCATCACCTGTGAGACTAGCCTTGATGGCGGCCTTATGGTGAACGCTTATCAGCCTGTAGAAACAAATGGCTTCTTATTTTTAAGCATTTTCATAAATCACTTTCTTTCTAGCAAGACAAAAACAAAGACTTCAAATATCCCTGTCACGCACTAGGAACTCACGCAGCACATGCAAAGCGATGATATCCATGATGTGTGAGGGAAAGGAAACATTGCTGGTAAAAAAGGGGAAGACAAATGTGCCCACAATCATGTAACACTACACGATTGTGTCGTAATGTGCAGCACACATTGACTCCTGCAATACTTCCTAAATAGGGCATGCAGAGGAAGTTTCACGGGGACAGCCATTAACCAGCACGCAAGTCATGCACAGAAGGGAGAAGAAAAGGAGAAAAATGCGTTATACATACTTGCGGACTCTATGAACTTTGGGTAGGCATCATACGTGATGAGTGGAATTGGCAAATCCCTGAAGTACAGTTTAAGTGCACCAGTGATAATATTGATATCTTCATACATATTCACAGAAATATCAGCCTTCTCCCCATCTGCATGGAGAAGGCAAAAACATTAAGCCTTGGAAATATAAACAGATGTAAAACAGCATTCAAAAGGAAAACAGTATCCTGCTTAAGTAAATATTATTAAACTGGACATAACTACAGCATTTGGATTTATAAGCAAAACCTTGTTACTGGGCTGTGAAGTTCATCATCTCACAGTCGAGGCTTTTTGCACAGAAACTTATCATTTCTTCACTTAAAATGATAAAAAAAAAAAAATGCCACCTTGAGCACTATGCTGTAGAAATGTGTGGAAGTTGAGTTATTCCTGTACACACTGCACTGCCAAACAACACGTTTGTCAGCACTGCATGAGAAACTAGGGAAAGTCTGAGGAAAAAAAAAGCGGATGAAGCCATCTTTATCCACAGTCTCCCCATTTCATAAGAAAAACATGTGTTCACCATTTAGCTACAGCACACTACCTACTCCTGACCGCAGCAGACACGGATCCAAAACTTGGCTTCTGCAGCACATCCCCACCCTGCTAAGGCTGCAGAGGAGGCGGATGCTGTGTGAATAGGTCCAGCTCTCCACTGAAGCAAGAGGGGGAGTTTACAGAATGGATTTTGGCCTTGATTTCTACCGGGATAGAGGGAATGCAGCTGGAAAGCCTTTAATTGTCGTACTGCCTTCTGTCAGAGAGAAGAGTTTGTCCTCACTGACTTTCTTTAGAGTGTAATAATTCAAACTTTGTTTGCACGATTGTATTTATCTTATTATTTTGGAGCTTTCATCCAGAAAGATGCATTTAAATTGCACAGCCCTCTTAAGGCACTTCATCATGTGCGTTGTCCTTCCCCCACCCTGCTGAGCGCGGTTTTACTTGCAAACCAAGGCACTGGTTTAGAAAGCTTTATTATTTCTTATATAGGTGGTCACTGAAGGACAGATACTGATGGAAGGAGAAGAGCAGATTCAGTAATAAAGACTGAAGAGAATCTGATATGCTTTTCTGACCCCTCTGCCCTTCTGTCAGCACAGCCCCCCACTCCCTCTAACTGCTCACACAGCAGAGCATGAGGCAGGAGATGGCTGCACAGAAAGGCTGTGTCTATTTAATAAGGCAGCGCAAGGGAAGAACATACCTCTGTCAAATGCCATTTTGACATCTTCAATAAGATCACTAAATCCTGAAACTCTGTACAGTCCTTCAGAATTAAGACCTGCAGGGAACATTTCAACAAGATTAAAATCAGTATGAATTTTACAGTTTCCTTCCACCCAGTCCTTTCTTTGCCAGGTTCTCCATTTAAGGGAAGAAAAGCAGAACAGTTAATGGCCTGATCAGGTTTTTCTTTCAGAATGAAATCTTAGCCTGCCCTTTTAACTCTGACCCTTGCATTATCTGCTTCCTTATATCAGCACTAAATTATGTTTATGCAAACGGTTTCAGAGCTGAAGAAACACATTAAGCCAATTACAGCAGATTTAAAAATAACCGAGATTAGCATATGAGATGTACTGTCATCATTTCAGAGTGAAAATAAATATTCTAATTCTAAAAAAGGATATCTGTGGACTATGGGAACTAGCAAGAGGAAACACATCCTTGCTAACTGGCTTTGAAGCTGGTACATTCACTTGATTGTTTAATAAAAATATTACTGGAAAGACACGTGCCAATACGTAACAATCAAGTTAACAATCAAGTAGTAATTGTCCATTAAGCAGATTTGAGCAAAATCCATAAAATAATAAATGCGTACGAGCCATGAAACAATGTGAAGTATAACATTAACAGTGTAGGGTAAGTGGCAGTCATAAAACGTCTTGTGCAAATCTGGTTTGAGCAATCATACGTTCAGCAGAAACCCAGATGACCCAGATCAATCTAAACGGATTATCAGTAAAGCAACAAGAGCCCATTAACTACGCCTTACCTCGGGATTCAATCTCCCTAATGCACATGTCTACCACCATGGGTCTTTTTGTGAAGTGAGCTTTGACGAGAGTGGTAAGGTCACAGCTGTACACTTTTTTGACATGCTTCAGGTCTGGCTTGCAGTCATTTGGGACCATCTTGGAACACTGCTTGTGCACATTTAAACCACAATCTGAGGGAAAAATCAAAGGACAATTAGGCTGGTATTTGGTAAAGATGGATCCTGAGGCCAGGGCTGCCAAGCACGCAAGGATCCTGACCTGATCCTGCAGCTGCAGCTTCTGCAGAGCCACAGGCTGGGTGTGCAACCATGCTGGCAGTCACCAGAACAGTTTCATTCACTTAAAAAGTGACTTTGGGAGAATATTCCATTTACTTATTCATTTGTTCATTCATTCCTTTATTTTTAAGCATAAACAAACTGCTCTACAGCAAAAGAAAGATGAGACTTAGCCTAAGTGAAGCTCAGTTGAAATCAGATTATGGAAAAATGTTTGTTCTGTTCAAAACCACACAGAACATACTAACCAGGGTTTGGGAAGAAACCACAATCATACAGGAAACCAACACCAACACTGATTATATAGCATAGCCCCTTCTCAGCTAAGCACAGGCCACTACCTCTGCCAACAGCGGTGCCCAGCCAGCAGCCAGCGTCCTGAGTTCAGTGCTGGTTCTTCAGCTCTGCAATGGATACTTGCAGGCATTTGGGAGTGAGCAGCAGCCAGCAAGAAGCATGGCACAGTGCAGTCAGGGCCACAAGCGAGCCGCAGCCAGCATTCAGTGAGCCCCCAGCCCTGCCCACATCTCCGTGCAGCTCTGCTGCCGGGCCCAGCTCCCTGTGCTTCCACAGCAGTGGAATGAAGGGATGTGGAAACCTGAAGCATCAACAGCTTTCTGCAGAGACTCCTCTTGGATTCTGCCAGCAGTTTTTTCACATTACTGCAAAGAACCTCAGAGCACATCGGCCAGTGCGGTGAGGGTGGCTCTGCCAGGGCTTTAAATACCACCAATACTCCATTTCAACAGAGCTCTGACAAATCAGGTCCCTCAGGGTTAGAAATAGGGAGCCCGAACTCTTTGGAAACGTGTGATCCAAATCCTGCAGTGCAATCCTCAGTGCTTCAGCTCTGAAATGGAAAGGGGATGTTCTGGCTTTCTCTGGCATAGACATTTGTCGACTGTTCGTAGGAATGCAGAGAAGTTCCTCACCTGTTGTAACAGGGTTTGAATGCTGTGCTGACAGGGCGAGCAACGGCTCCACTTTCAACAACAAGGAGAAAACAAAATTCTGAGTAGAGCTAGCAAGCCAGAACCATCCACTCTGCTTCCAGAGCAAGGATCAGCAGTGGAGGCAAAACAACATGGAGCCAAAGCATGAAGGGCAATGCCTTAATGCACACATGGAAAGGAACCATCCTGACATCCCACAGGAAATCTTAATTCTTGATTTCTCTGGTTTTAAAGCCCTAAATTTGCAGTAGAAATAGTATTTATGACTGCAAATATTATGATCGTACACGAATTCCTAAGGCTGCTGCAAGGAGCACCTGCTCCATCAGAGTGAAAAGGTTGGAATATTAAAATATTTCTCAGAAATGCTATCAATGTCTGTCAAAACTGCTCTGCAAAACAGTCTACAAGACTGGAATGGTTCTGTCTTACTCATGAGGACTCACTAGTCATTTCCTGAGTGCAAATTAGCCACTTCACATAAACAGCAATATAGCTTAGAGTTATGTTTCTGGGAATCCAAGGCTAATTAAGACTAAAATATATAAAAATAGAAAAACATGCTTCCAAGCATCTTATACTTGACTTAAAGCAATTATCACATTCACTGAGCTCATCCTAATTATATTTACATACAAGAAAGTTTTATTTCATTAAAATATCTAATTTACAGAGATGTTTCCTATGTGAAAACCTCGCTTCTGAAAATAATTGTGTTATTGCTAATCCCACAGACTCAAACAGGCTTTGGATCTGACCTCATTAATGCCAGAATTACAACAGAAAAAGTCAACTTTTCTTCTCTGTCTTCTGTTCTTCCTTTACACTTGATTGGATTTCATGTACTGACCCATTGCTTAAGGGCTTACAAACACTCTTGAGAAACATTTAAACCTAGAAATACTTCAGATACTGAATGCTTACAAAGAACACAAGCACTGCTTTCAATAACATCATTGGGCTGTGCAGTACCTTTCTAACAATCAAGGCTCTTTAGCTCTTATGTGAATGTAGGAGACTCACTCACTTTAGCACTTGACAGCAATATTGTATTGTAAGAGACTCCAGTATATCTGCAACAGAAAAATGCTACTTATTACAACAGATGAGCTGAAACTCTGCTGCTGTGGTTTCTATCAGGTGGATCCCTCTCCTGAGCTAACAGTCATGTCTCAGTGACTGGTCTCTGACCAAGCTGACAGCCAGAGTCATGCACGACTGAAGGACGACCGTCTGTCTGTCTCGCTAACTCAGACAAGGTAGAAAGCACATGGCCACAAGGTCAACCCTCCACTCCACAGAGCTGCGTGCAACGTGCCAACCTTCTGCTCTAACGATATCCAGCTTGCTTGTTAGTACTAAAATACAGCAGTTATACTGCAAATTACGTATTATTAAATACATCTGCCCTCTGCTCTCATTGCAGATGCTTCATCAAGGCTCTGAAACCCGTTATTTAAGAATTAGCTAGAAAGAAACGGGAAAACCTAGACCTGATTCTCTCTGTGCCCTTCTGCATGGTGAAACCTCAGGTGTGCCTGCCTTGTCTGAATGTATCTGCATCATCTGGCTGGGTTTGTTGAGAATCACCAAGATTCTATTGATTTCACTCTTAAGGTCTATTTACTTCTATTTATATAAAAATAAACCCAGAGTAGCTAAGTTGGCATTAGCAGCTTTACTCCTGATCTACTGCAAAATAACGGAGAACCTTATCTGTTTCTTAGAACGTTCATCAGTGCCTACCCACTGACCAGGAGCAAGAATTGGAGAGGAGAGAAAGAAAAACCCCCATAAGCATAATATCTGCCAATAAATCCTTTAATGAAAGGGCAGATTTAAAATATGCACTCATGACCCCTGGCAGGTCAACAGGGAAAATTCCACTGACTTCAGTTAATCAGAGTTCCACCTTTACAGAGATCATTTCTCCTGACTCGAACCATAAGTCATGTGTGCTATTCCTTTTTATATTGCTAGCAAACTGTGGCCACCTTTCAAATATACAGAATGCAACCAAAAAAAAAACGCTGTCATAAATTCAAGAGCACATAGGAAGTATGGAAACTTAGGAAAAAAAAGAGTCGGCTTCACAAGTCAGTGATAAGCTACCCTGACTTTAATAGCATATTGATCCAGGAGCTCAGGTGGGCTGTGACACTGCTTCTGCGAGAGCTATTAAATCTAAAACCAGCCTGACAATACTTTCCCATGATGCCCAGAAAAAGGTTTTGTAATGTTTAAGAAACAGCTTATACTGATGTTAGTCTACTGGGCTGAAAGGACAAACAAGGTGTTCATATTAACGCTGAGCACAACCAAAAGATATACGTGCTGTAATATCACCCCATGAGCACACATCACACATATTTGCAGAGACTAAAATATACTGAGCTGTCACTTTTTGTTATTGGGCTGATTCGATTTTAGTCAGTTTTAGATTTCCTTTGGTTTGATATAGTGGGTAACATGGTTGCTGATCATGCTCCTCTGGAATTATACCATACGCTACAATACATCATTCTAATTAGATTTTTGAATTATCTCAAAGAAAAATACACGCATTTGGTCACTCTGACAAGAAGCTTTATGAATCCAAAGGTAGACGTATCTTACCTGCAAAAAGCCTGCAAAATTCACTAGAGGTGGGCGGGAGGGATGGGAGCAGTGGCACAGCACAATGCCTTGTGCAGGACCACTCACTGCAGTACCCGATGGCCGTGGCCGTGCCACCAGCTGCAGGAAGCTACCTGAGTGCAGGTGATGGGTTCTACTCATGCACAAATCATTGGTGTCATTACTCGTGCAAGGGTGAAAAGGCTGGAAAGGAATTTGCTCTCATCAATCAGTCATGAGCTAGAAGCTTTTCTTTAATAATTTAATGCTTTTTTTCTGAAGTAAGGAAAGCAATGTTTTCTATTCCCTCAGACCTAGTGTGTGTGAATAAGCATGTAAGAGCCCCAGAGGCACTACGAGCTGCACTTTATGCACAGGGCACATGGCACAGGACTGTGCTACGAGGGTCTGCTCTCCACAGCAGGGCTGTCTCAACCAGCAGACAACCTGCCCGCTGTGCTGCCCTGCCTCACACGTGCCATTTGTCAACCTGCAAAACACATCTGGGACAGCCTTTATCCCACCAGAGCCCGAAGCAAAATTGTTGCTGCAAAATTGCTTTCAGACATGCACATTGGATCCCTGAAACCTGCTAGCAGTCATACCACTATATGGTGCATGATAGGGTACATTATTCTTTAGGAAGCAATTTCTAGAGGACAGCTGGTTACTTGGCAACACATTTTCCTGATACTACAGAAAAAATCTGGGCTTATGAAATAGAATAAGAAAATAAGCCTCTCGAACTAAGCCAATCTCCTCTTGCCCCAATCAAAAGAACACGTATGCCTGTGCTGCAAAAACTGATCACAAAACAGAGGTGAGATGTTCTTTCTAGAGAATACATTTGGTGGAGGAGGTTGGATTTTTATAGAAGTTTTGAAAGATCACAGGCAATTTGGTCAGAAACTTCCCTGGCTGCGGGCCACGACACCTGCCTACCTCCTCAACAGCTTCCCTGCTGGACTGCTGGCTTGCTCGAGGCTCCCGGGTCCGCGTGGGCTTGGAGATAAAGCTGTTTTTAGGACATACAGTTTCAGCTTCCCCATAGGAACAGCTTCCCCATGGGAACGGCTCTGAGGCTAGGCTCTGCTGCCTGATTAGCATTTCAAAACGTTACAGCTCATTCCTCAAAGGAACACCACCAGATCCCGTGCATCTCCTCCCACAGCATCACCACCTGCATGAGGTGGGCTGAGCCACATATGCCAAAGAGCCCCCTTCCCACAGCCCCTGGCCCTGAACTCTGCCTCTTGCAGCTCTGCTTTGCTCTTGTTTTGGTTTTGGCCTCTGCTGGGTTCCTTTGGTCAAGGAACCCAGCAGAACCTGGCTGCACATCTCAACTCTGGATGTGCTTTTAAGGAACAAGTGTGGGCAGAATGGGAGTTTATCATGCCTAAGGCATGCCAGCTACCCTGAGGGTGGGCAATATAATGGGCGTAACAGGACAGCTTCCCCACCTTCCCATTTGTTGACTTACATCGTAAGTGTATCAACTGTTTTTCTAGCCACAAAAAGCATGAGCACTGTGCCTGCACAACTGCTGCCTGAGGACAGGCAGCCTTCTTTGGGGTCTCCTTCATCTCCACACATCAGTGGGATAAAAAAGGGATTTAGCAGCAAGACAAAACAAATGCTCAGCCAGCATCAGCTGCTTGTCCCTGCAGTGATGGTCCAGTTGCAAGTTTACTTCAACCAGTTCTTCAGAAAAAGGTCACCTACTCCAAGGAAAACAGAAGACAGGTAGCTGCTCCATGGGCAGCAGGCTAAGACTGCCCAGAGAAAGCCTAGCTAATTAATGGTCTTACAACAGCCTGTTTTAAAAAAACCTGCTGATTAAATCACTTAAGAACAATACACAAAAGGGTATGGAGGAAGGAGCTGATTACACAGTGCCTTGAACACTTCTGATGGGCTATGGAAGGGACAGTACACATGCAGCCCTTGACAAGTCTGTTGGTCTACAAGTCTGCTTGGAAGTACACCAATGCAGCAGTAATGCTCTTCTCTAGGTTCTGATAACACACCAGTCTCCATAAATATTTCTGGGTCTGACATGTTTATACCACTCACAAAATAAACTCCCTAATGCTTATCTGAAAATTTTCTTTGGATATTGTTCCAGGTTCTCTTTTGAACCCATTCTGGGCAATGGGATGAGCACAGTAAGCACAAGGAGACTTACAAAAGAGAAATATAATTAAGAACACATTTTTTAAGCTTTTGTATTGAATTTGGAGCTGAAGATACTCTTAAGTCTTCATTAGCTTCTGCTGAGCTCCAATGTTTACACAAGCTGCTGGCATTATAATTTCAAACACTTCTTCAGTTATTTCTACTTAAGGCAAAAGCCCAGAGGAAAGCATGCTGGAGATGGAGCGTGTCATCAGAAAACACAGACTCTTTGCATACAGATGAGCCTTCAGCTCAACAGAATTTTAAGGGCCTGTGGCTAGGATGCAAAAATTGGAATCATGACCCTCTGAGACAGTAGGGTAGATGCCTGTGGTAAGGATTCACTCTAAACATGCAAACCTTTCTCTCAAGAAGCTGAGGAAATAAAGATAACATTTCAGAGAATAAGGTTGGGGGAAAAAGAAATTATTCCCCTTTTGCTCAGGATACATTTGCAGCAGAAGTCAGACTAAGTGCAATTCATTTTCTACAGGATCCAAAACCTGGACATGACCCATCTCTTAATTTTGGAACATAAAATCTTGCTGTGTTTCATCACATGCATTAATCCCAAAACCTTCAGTCGTGACAGGATCCAGCACCTTACTTCAGCTGACAACCACAGCTCAGGTGGCAGGGATGGTGGCTACAGTTACCTCTGATCTTTCTGGAAGGGAAAACACGTGTCCTCCATCTGCAATAAAATGTGGCCTTGGATGAGCCATGGAGAGCCACCTCCCAGAGGCGGCGCCTGAAAAGGCACAGAATGCACTCAAGGTTGTATTTTGACTGAGGAGGACACGTTCAGTCACGCTGGCCTGAAACAAAGCATGAACCAGGGCAGTTCAGGTTGCTAAGGCATCCTCACTGGTTGCTATGGCACGTGTACCCCTGCGAGTGTTTGGTTCTGGTTTATCATTTGTCAAAGGAGAGGCCTGTTTGCGTAACAAAAGCTAATCCATCAGCCCTTACAAATAAGCTCCACTTTTTCCTCCAGCTCCTCCTCTTCTGTTCTCAAATGGATGACATTTATCTCTGTTGTCGGCTCTTGGACTGTCCCACATGCCTACTGCAGCATGTTTTTGTGCAGGAATGGTTGAGTGTAGCCTATGCAGTAATCCCTTTATATTTGTCAAACTTATCACTTCTGTACAGCCAACAGATTCCTCTTGAGATGTGCAACTGTCTGCTATAAAAAGCAAATGCTTAAAAAATATAAAATTACATATGATCAGTGCAGTTTTGCTCATAGGTATTTTCAGTAAAATGATTGCATACACCACAAAACAATTTTGTGGATTTCCCTGGAGTGGCATCGAAACCCATCTGAATGCAAGTGGGCTGCCTCCTGTATAAGCCATAGTTTTTCTTTGAAGCATCAACCTACTCTGGAAAGCAATGGCCTTGTATAGCTCCCCATGTATGTGCCTCATTGTTTCCACATTAAAATGGCTCAGTTCAGAAGCAAAACAATTACTTTTTGTTCGTTCGTTTGTTTTTTCAACTGATACTCATGCACACTCTGCCAAAGCAGTGGCACTCCGGCCTGGGCTATGGTAGCAGTAGTGGCTCTCCAAGGCATTCAAGTGGGAATTCAAAGGGTGTTTGCCCATCAGTGGCTGTAGGGCTGGCTGAGCAGTACCGGAACCACCTTTCCCACATCAGCCACCCCAGCCAGCGTGCGTGGTTGTACAATGTGAGATTTTAAACTATGGAAAAGGTCATCGAAGGTGCTGGAAGCTACCAACAGCAACATGAAATCTTACACAAGACAGAAAGCCCTAATTATCGTTTCTGAAACTATGAAGTCATCTAATACACATATGTTCCTCTAGACTGTCAAGGAAGAAAAAAGGCAGGCAGTACTCATTACCATCCCCATAAGGAGGGAAGAAAACTGCTCCTCAGAAGTTTTTTAGAGAAATCTGTGTAAAACCAGAGAATCAGCTCCATCGTAGTTAGATTCTAAAAAGCATCACAAACACTTCAGATTTAATTATAACAACAGTATATTAATTTCACGCTGCCATGGAGCATTGTGAGCCTTCAGCTCACAAACCAAAACTTTGCACTCTACCTTAGGTGTGAAAGGAAGATGGCACATTGACAGGCTCACGTGAGGGCAAAAAATAAACGCCTTATTCAGAAAACGACTCAAGAACAAAACAATGTTTTTTTCTTTCTGTTCTAGCACAGTTCATACATCCTGTGTAACATTAAAAGCACTGAGAAGTAGTAAGAGTCTTAGCGCAACAGTGGATGAGGCGGCTGCAAATAAATACTCAGGAGGGGGGGAATACCAAGAAAAAAAAAACATTTTTGCCTCACCACTTCTTAAATCAACACTGTTTACCGGACAGTGCAGATCCGCTGACAATGGCAGACTATTGTGGTTCAAACAGTACTGGGAGAAAGATTTTAAAGATCTCAATTCCGTTTGTCCATTAATTTATTTTTATTTTATTTTGGAGTTCTTTAATAAAAAGCTCCGTTATTTGCTTGAGACAAGATTTCAGAAAGCTTTAGAAAAGCAGATTTCTTAAATTAGCTTGAATATTCAGTTTCCAGGGCAACATATGCAGGTCTTTATACATCAACATTTCTTTGCACCGCTTATATAAATGTGGCTGCTAGAATGTCATAAGATACTTTTAAATTCAGTAAACTATTCTGATCACTTCAATCCTTTTTTGCCTTTGAAAAAAGCAGAGTGCTCTTTCTTTCCAGAAGAATCACATCTATACAATTGCTAAACTGTTTTACTTACTTATTTCTGAGGCTTAGCCCCAGAAATGCCTGCAGTGACAGGCACGTGTGTAACACATTTATATCAGCACCTGAACACTTACGGAACGTTTCTGCTCACCTCCCTTATTTATCATCCTCTTTCTTACTACTGTATTAAGTTTGCAGGCCCAGGACGTGACTTAGGGCACTCTGGGAGTCAACTGACTAGACAGAAAACGAATCCAAATGTCCATTTCACAACTGCAATGTGAAATTCGCTGCTTGCCCACTCTGCATACAAAGACTCTTGATGAAGCTCTGACACCTATCAGTGTAAGTGCAACACACTGTAAAGCAGATAAGGTAAAGAACACATCTACCTATTTTCTCCCCCGTTCTGCCATTTCCCCCACAAGCACTTACGAGGTGCTCTGCTGTTACCAACACGGGGACCTGAAACCCTCAGCAGGGGTCAGATCACATCCTTGCTGCATGAGTGTATGGTGAAACATGCTGAAAATACAACAGTGACAGCAATCGGGGTGACTCAAGTAAAGGAGAGGGAATGAGCATTACCTGCACACTTGACTCCCTGAGCAATGAGGCCCCACATAAAGTTGGCGCAGTACTCACACCAGTGCGGGCCCCTGAACGTGTGCACCTGGAAGACAGCAGCAAAAAGGAAAATTACAGAGAATAACTCAACTGTTTCACAGACATCAAAAGCAAAGCATCTCAACAAGCCAGAACTCTTCTTAGAAGGCACTGCATGCATTCACTAGAAGTTTCTCTTTACCATTGGAGGAGAGGAAGAAAAAAACATTGGAATGACTGAACAGCCAAAGGGCCTCCAGTGCCGTGGGAAAGTGCTGCCCATCCTGCATCACCTGGAGCAGCATGACTGGGGTTGGGGTCTGCTCTCACTCTGCGTTGTTGTAGGATGAACAATGACGGTGCTCCTATCCCATCTGCTGGCACCTCTCGGTCCATGCAGAATGGCACAGAGCGCGCCTCCACAAGGGATGCGCCTCCACAAGGGATGCACAGGGTGATGAGTGCTGGAGCAGCCCCGGGTGGAAAGTGTCCTGCCTGGCAAAGCACCAGCGCACCACAGACACCCCAGATGCACCCCGAGGGCTTTCCAGTTCAGAACAGGTCCGAAAGGAAATTAATTCTCTCCAGAGTAACGCCACATATTGGAAATCTAAATGAGTCTACTAAGTGAAAACAAGAACCTGATGACCCAGGAAGAAATTCAAAGCTAGAGAAGAAAAAGCTAATGCTGCTTTCAATCCTGGCTCACGTGTGAGCTGCAAATCCTGCAGACACCACAAACTGCTTTGGGTTTTATTCTGATATAGTGCCTGCAAACGGGACTCTTTGCAGAGATAACCACTGCTTCCTTAGCCAGTGTGCAAGAAATTGGTAATCATAAAGTAATGAAATTTGCAGTGAAATACAATAAATATTCTCAAGGCTTAACTCAGTCGATTCTCCAGAGCCACTTGGCAGAGAGCACCCCCTGCACCGGGTGCACCCAGCAGTTGGACCACAGGTAACGCTCACCTCCAGCAAGCACCCAGCATTCCAGGCAAGGTCCTGCTTTGGCCGCAGACCTCCCTGTACTTACTGCCTGTTAAGCAGTGGCAGTGGGCAGGTTGGTGCACTACTCTGGAGATCTGCTCTCCAATTCTCTAAAGCACATGGTGACTCCTAGCCCTGCTTGCCCTGAGCATCTCCGGAAGCAGTGCGGGGAGCTGGGTGCCCCCAGCCCAGCAGCTCCAGCAAGGCAGTGCCACCACCACCAACTCTGGAGGTGCAACTGTTCCCTTCTCACAGCTCCAGCTGACTCCCGTGAAGCAAATGATGACAAGATTGTCAGCAGCTGCAATCTCTATTTTCTTGTTCCCTCTCCACACAAAGAGATTTTTCACACCTTCTTCTCCGTGAGACACCTGCGCTACCCACATCCTCTTGGCTTTCTTCCTCAGCCCCGTTTTTCTACAGGTCTTTGGCAACCTTCCCTTCTCAGAATAAGCACATTCTAATCTCCTCAAGCAAAATGCTGTGCTTTAATGCCTGCGGGACTAACACAACTTCTGCAGGAAACAAAATCTGCGTTGCAGTCACCAGTAAGGGCTGGACTCAGGCTGCCTGTCCCTGTGACGGTGGCTGCTGTGACCCAGAAGCAACTCCAAACAAAAGGGACAAGACAGGCTCCCCTGCTCCCCTCTTTCTTACCAGCACAGTGTACCATCCTTCCCTTCATGAGTTTGGATGGAGACCGGTCTCTGCCCTTCAGGATCATTGTCTTGGGATCACTGCTCTCGTCCCATGCAGTCAGGCTCCATCCAAACACTGCAATGCCTTGCTGTAACATTTCCTTAGGAAATTACCTTCTCAGGTGAACATTTGTCCCAAGCCTGCTTAGCTTTACCCTGTCCCGTTCAAATTACTTCCTTATTCATTATTCTGAATGCAAAATTAAAACAAATTAAAAGCTAGAGGTTCTATTTTCTGTCATGCTTTCTCTTGCCTTGACCTTTCTCAGACATGCCAGGAGAGGTTCCCAAGCAATATTAATTAGGGGCCCTCTGGCCCTCGATGCCCTTCCACCCCTGGGATGTGACCCTGCAGGACCAGCCCTGACGCCTCTTTTGGGGTCTGGAAGCACTACTGCCTTTGCACAGAGCTCAGTAGTGCCAGAATGTTCACATCCCATTGCCACAGAGTGGAACTGGAGGTCCAGCCCTGCACAGGCTGAATGCACAGACTGCTGGAAATGAAATCAGAGGCAGTAAAACAGGCCAGAAAACATCAAGAAGTGGTCTTCTGAGGCCAGAACAGCTCTCTGACTGCCTCACACTGCAGAGCAGGGCCAGGCAGCACGCTAGAGGGGAACATTTGCATCCCACTGCTAGCGAGAGGGCCAGCACCTGCAAACAATATTGAGTCTATTGCATGACCCTTTAATATAGCATTCTGATTTTCACATTCAATTCCCCATTCTAAAAACCTGTCAAGTTACTTGCTTATTTCAAAACTAAATCATGCCTTTCCAGAAAGTTTTCTGACAACACACCCAGCAGAATTCCAGAGATCCTGACTTAAATTACAAGGTGTGTCTTTCCCCTTATAAAAAGAGCATGTGCCATATGCAGACATCTTATAAAATGTGAGAGTACAAAACTGTCAACTTGGACTTTGCATCTCCCAAATTTTTCATTCTCATTCCTGTCCCAAAAATCCTCTTCTCTCCCTCTTTCCACAAGATTTCAAGTGTGAGTTTAAAAGATCGATCTAATTCTAGATCATTTTAAAGGAAAATACCTACTTCTAAACTAAGATAAAATCCAATTATTAGGCTGCTCTGCAAGTCTAAGGATAACAGGGGAATCTCACATTGGCATTTCTATTTTGAACTCTCCCACAACAGCAGCAAGGTATAATAAAAAGGACTATGATCTTATGTAGGAGGAGAGTGCTTTTTTGGGGCTGAAAGACATTTTGTTACACACTGGGAAAAATATCTTACCTCTGGTGACTAGTGACTGTGTATGTTACAGAATACCGTTTGGGTTTTTTTTTAGTTTAATTAAAATTATTTAATTAAAATACTGCTTATAAAAAGAGGCAAACTTAAGCAAATTAAAAAATGATCTGATGACTGACAACAGCCTATACCGCAAGCTGGGAGCTCCTCAAGCAGATCTCTGATAATTGTCGGGCTCTACAAAAGTCACTGCTGTAGTTACCTATGTATTGCACAAACCCACTTACTTCTTCTGCTTTTTGCTTTTACTGGGCAGTTCTTTGGCTGTTGTCTGAAAACCAGGAATGAGCCAGCGGATAATTAGCATTCAAAACTGGGGGACTTGCATTATATAACTTGTCAAGATAGTGAGAGAATATCATCAAAGTGCTTTGGAAATGTGACGTGCAAGAACATGATGGATCTGCGCAGCTTTAGCAAGGCAGAAAGCAAGGCTGGATCTGACAAATTACATATACATAAAATAAACACTGAACTCAGAAAACAGTCTCTCAGAAAACACAACAAAGCCGTCTCTGTTACAGGCTGCCATGGTCTCCCTGGACAGCAGCTCCATCAGGACCCATGCTCCATATAGAGCAGTGTAGCCTCTTCCATAGCCCTCCATACTGAGCTGCTGGCAAGAAGAATGGGATTTGGAAAAGTCCAGCAACATCACCTGCATTGGAATGAAATATATTGACTAGAGAAAGGATGGAAAAAGTACTGCAGCTTTGCCTTCTTCCAGAGCTCTCTGCTTCGGACACTCCTGCTGGTGCTTGGGGAGGAGACCAAGCTGGCTGGGAGCTGAGTAATGGCACACATCAGGTACCTGCACTGCATGGTGCTCCCAAGGTGCGGTTCTGCTGGATGTAGCAATGTCTTTCAGATAAACGCCTAAGGATCATGGGATGCTGCTGATGAAGCCTGTCAGCTCAGTGGGCCTCGCTGATTTCCAATTCCATCAACTGAATTCTGCCTGTTGGGACTCCACCAAGCTTTTAATTGGATACAGGAGACATTGTAAGTCTCAATTAAAACGATAACTCAACCTGTATTATTAATGTCTGTCCCCTCAGTCACAGCTGATTTCATCAGACACTAGGTGTACCCATGCTGGCACCCAATAGGCAAGCCCTCTGTATGCACCCCAGGTACAGACATAGGATGCCTGGACGTGAAGGGCATAGAAGAGAGATCGGTGAGAAAACAAACTGCTTCAACTACTGGTTTGGCCAATGCTTCAACTCAATGTTTGCATATATTAACAACAGGCAGGCCCTCTAAAACAAGGGTCTCAAGCATGCCAAATATTACAGAACACGACTTTCCCACTGCAAGGCAAACGCTGCTGCTGAGTAATCTCAGACACAAGAATGCCATGACAACAGCATGGCAGAGCGCAGCTGTAAGATAATTCACTATCACATGAAGGTATTGCAGAAATGAGCGTAATGAGAGTATTGCAACAAACCACCAAAGACTGCTTAACTCAGCTGTGGTGCTACACACATAGAGCCAACGACTTCATCCAGCAGCTCCAGAGAAAGGGGTCGTGATTCAGAGCATCGAGTATAAATAGCATGGCAATGGACAGCGGGCACAGACATGAACGCTGAGCAGGCAGCCCTTCCTCCCAGTCCTCGCTCACCCGGAGCCTGAAGCGCTGTCATGTTATGTTGACTTCCTGGTTTGTGCAGATCATGTCAGCAGAAATGAGAACAACTGGAAAATGGGGTTAGGTTCTGCTCTAAGAGAGACAACAAATGGCAGAGAGAGTAGCAGGTTGTGCGCTTTTTGCCTTGTAAATGCAATGAAGCTGATCACCTTTCTTTCAGAATGGAAAAGCAGATTTAAAAAAAAAAATTTTAAATTGATATCTGGAGACTAGAACACTATCCATTTCATTCCAGGCCTAAGTAACTTAACACCTGTGTCTACATACAAGATTCAGAAACCATAGGTGAAAATGGAATAAAATCTTTACACTTAAAATAGTATGTATATATACAGGCCATATACGCTCCACATAATGACATAAATGTAATACAAAACCTCAACAGATCCCTAAAGAAGTGATTTTGCATGGATGCTACACTTAATTTAGAGGCAAAAGCATTGATGAGAACAGAAGCAGTGCTCCCTGCCCCTGGACTGCCCAATCCCTACTGAGTGCTTCTGAGCCTTGCCACTCATGGGCTGCTTTGCTCCTACAGCTGTACGAATGGGAGACCTGCAAGAGCCACAGCTAATGACTTAGAAAGCTACCAGTAAGGTGGGATGAAATTAGAGCTGAAATGCAGATTTAGAAAAAGAAAAAAAACCAAAACACAACCCAAAACAGAGGCAGATCTTGAATTCAGGGATTAGCGTTTAGAAAGCAGAGAGGGTTAAATAATAATGCACTACTGGGAATCTGCTTTAGAAAAGCCAAGCCTTAAAAAAGAAAAGTTAAAAAGAAACATTAAATAAATACCATAAGAGGAAAAAACTAAATCCATCCATGCCTAAAAGCTTTTCTGGCTTGAACTGCCATATTAACGCAGCATGAGTTTCAGAAGCAGCTACACAGAACTGACATGATCTTCTCCAAAGTTTCGTGGAGGATTTTCTCCAGTTTTGCTCTCCAGATATTGCCACTGCCTTTGAACATGTTTTCCCCGAGTACCAGGAGCCCAGAAGAAACCTCCCATTTCCTGAGGCTTTCTTATCTCTGAGTACGCGCAGAGGCTCTCCCTGGGGACTGTGCTAGCGGTGCCCAGCTCTCCTTCTGAATATTCATTTGAGCACAGTGACTCATTTAAAGATGTTTTGAAAATCTTTTCATTGCCAGGGCTGGACTTCATCAAAAGCAGCGTTCTCCTTTCGGTGGAGACCGACCAACGCACCCCAAATAGGCACCTGCCCCACTTTTTGGAAGATCAGAAATAGAAATGAGTTCATGTCAGAAGTCACACAAAAATGGCTCTGCTCACTGCAGTAAAGGTTTGGTACAGTTTCAGGTCTTCTTGCAGCATTTCTTCTGCACTTTTCCACGTGCTGGCCGCCAGTGTTTAGGCACGGCTCTCAGGAGCAGCTCATTAGAACAGTGTGATTTGGGATGGAAGCGATTTGTTATGGCTTTTTACACCAGCAAACACCTAGCACAGATACAATTACACGTGTGAAAACTGGGCCAGGTTGGCGTATTTGTTTCAAACAGATGACTCTTGTTTGTACCAGCAGTCTGTCTATCAAAGCAACGTTTGAGTCCCTCCATATTGGCAAAGTCCCTCCAGCAGACACTGCTCCGCACCAAGCCCACTTCTCACGCATGTATGGGCTGCTCTGCCTCCCTTCCAAAGGGGTCACCGCAGGATGCTGCTTCAGCAGGAGAGATCAACTGTAACTAGCAAGACGAACCTAACAGCGTGGCTTAAGCAACAGTGGAAAAACAGCTCTGCTCTCTGGAAGAAGCACTGGTTTGAAAGGGAGTTGTGTTCTGAATGTTCACTGATCTATACCTGTGTATGTGTTCACTGATCTTACAAGTGTTATTTATTGTAATTAATTTGACTGTGCTGCCTCGGGCATTAGTGAGATAGTGACTAAGGAACAGCGTGGCAGTATCAATACTGCACAGAAAGATAGTGAAAAACAGTCTTCTGGAGACGTACATATTTTAATGAAGAGCAAAAAAGAACTCAGACAACACGCTAGGGAACGTGATGCATGGAAAAGCTCGGCCCGGCTCTGATGGGTACAGATGCCTCCTGGCTTCTGCACAACATGAAGCATCTGAGCCTGGGGCTATCAGCAGCTACAAAACTCCTGCAAGTGTCATTACAGCCAGATGTGACTGAAGAAATATCCACGGGTGGCCAAGGGAGCACAGCACCCTAACCCCAGACCTGCTCCCGAGTGCCGACTGCCATTTCCTCTGCTCTGTGAAACCAGCACTAACTGCTGTGCAATAACCATTCTCCATTCCCCCTCCCTCCACTGAGATGCCACAGCACCCCCAGTTAAGAGGACCTCTAAGAGTTTGTCATTTCTTTGATTGATCAACATGACTGATCCAAGCAGCAGCTGGGCAAAGGGTCAGGTCTTGTACTGCCTCGTGCCCGCACTGCCAAGAGAACGTGGGCTGCGGGAGTGCAGAGCAGTGTCCTTCTTGCTGCAGGGCCCTGAGGACACCAGTTGCTTCTGGTCAGCCGAGACCTACACCTTCATTTTGTTTCTTATTTCAAATGTCTACCAGCAAGGAGAAGACCAGAAAGGATTTTTGGGTTGACATTTCCTTCCTTCCTACATGGGTGGCACGTTTTCTGCTTGACAGGCAACCTAGGGTACTTACTGAGGCATTATAAATGGTGATGTTTTTAGAAAATTTGGACAGATGTGAAGAACAATAAAGCAAAGAAGCACACAAGCCATTCATTTGAAATCTATCACGTAATCATCCTGAAGGGTTTGCAGTTATTTCTTACAGAAAGGAGAGGAGCTACACTTAGCAGCACACCCCTCCAGGTGAGTGCATTTTGTTCTGCTCTACTATAGCAAAGTTACCTGTGCAAGCTGACTGCATCTCACTGACCTGAGAAACCAGCTGCTGTTAAATTCTTCAACCTGCTGTACAGGTTGTAAAGGAACTACAGCACGACTATTGCGAAGAAAGCAACCTGCAAAGGAAGCTTGTGCTGTACCTATGACCTTGGATCAGACATGCAGTCTGTTTCAGAACAAGAGCTGGAAAACTCACAGTTACACAACCATTCAGAAACAGCTTCAGGGTAAAAAAACAAACAAACAAAAACACACACAACAACTAAACCCAAATGAATGAAAATCAAATTATCAGGTTATTTTCAAAACAGCTGTGTTTCAGACTGTTAAAGAAAAGCAGCTAAGGAACAGAGATGTTTGCAAAACTAAATGCATATTACCCTACATAAGTTGTGGTACATGGGAAACCACTGCCTACTGGCATCTGCAGGAACCACCTTTAGACTCCAAGGAACAAATGAAAGTTGCAAGATGCCTCAGATCTTTAGGACAACTCAGGGTCTTGTTGGAAAAAAAAAAAAAAAAAAAAAAAAAAAAGCTCTGCATTTAACTGACAGGCAGCAGGGTTAGTCCACGCCAAGAGCTCATATTAAATGCTGTTTTTATATAGCATTTTGTTTTCAAATTTGTGCTTCAGTGAAGAAGTCCAACAAAACATCCTGATTGTCCACAGCTTCCAATTTTTATCATCATCTGAAATGAAAAGCCAGAAGGAAGTAGATAAAATCCAACAGCCTGGAGGTAAGTATGCATACATGCACATATGTGCACATTCATATATGCACACGTGTGTGATGGGAATGAAAATCAAGAATCTGAGATAATTAAAAGATTCATAATTAATTAAATCATCAGACACCTATGTGACATTAATGGTTTCCCCTTCTCCTGAAGCTGATAAAAGCAAAAGTTATATAGGGTAAAAATTCATCAAAACATCAATATGGGCTTCATGTCCTGCCTGTAAGTTCATACTGACTGCTGCAGGAATTTGGGATGACATCAATTCACTCAGCCTTACAAACCAGGACTGCACATTACCTGACTGCCAAAGGTTGAGGTACTGAATCTTTACCGGACACTTAATACAAGCAGACACAAAACATGCACGTGCTGCATTGACACGTCTTAATAAAGAGCATAAGGCATTTCTTGTTTATTTTTTAAAATCAGCACAATAGTGAGAAGTGACATGGAAGGCCAGGCAGATTTGGTTACACCACAAGGCAGTTGCCCATGTCAGCAGCTCCAGCAGCCCCATGTAAGCCACGCTCCTCTCGTCGTGCTCAGTTCATTAATGTGAAGGGAAACACAGACCATCTGCTCCGTCCAGATGCAGCAGAACATGCTTCTTACCTCCAAAGCTATTTATCAGCGACAAACTGAGATCTGTTTAATCCTCTAATCAGATCTAAACGACTTTTCAGCATCACATCATTGTAAACAAAAACTGAACTACAGCAACTTGAATGGAAAGAAAAGTTGGCAGATTTCATCATTGCTAGCATCTCCCACTACCAAACAAGCGTAAATGGAACAGATAACCTGGATGTGACACACGGCATCAAACACACACACACACACACACACACACACACACAAGCAACCAGCAAAGGAACCCTCAACGCTCTGAAGATGCCCAGCTGCTGTGACCAGCATTGAGATGTAACGGGAGCAGGTAAGTTTCCGGAGTCACAGCCTGCAGATGTATGACTGCTGCAACGCCGCAGCAACTCAAAGTGAAACGCAACTCCCCACGGTACCCTTAAAAGGAATAAGCAGTGGAATTTCTTACCTTGAAGTTATGAATCTTCTCGTATTTGGGAACATGCTCGTTTTCCTTCAGCGTTGCTCTTCTGACAAGCGATGTCAGCTGCGAATAAGCAAAGAGTTTCAGAGGTTGCCAGATCGTCACCGACGACTTCTGCGCGCCCAGCTTCATCCCCAGGGCTGCTATCAGCAGATCGGGCTGGCGCCCCTCTCGCTTGGAGTTGCGCACCGCCGATCTATTAGCTCTGTGCCCCGGCCACGACTCTTTGGACGGCATTTTGGAACTGACGGGAGGAGAGCCGGCCGCGCCGCCGCCTGTCAGGCTCGCTCTGACGGCGCCGGGAGGGGCATGGCAGCGGCGGCCCGCTGCGGGCACGGCTAGCTCGGCGGGACGCGGCGCTGCGGGGGGCTCCGCGCCGGCATAGCGGCACCGACCCGCAGCTCTCCCTCAGCCGGCGGCCGCGGCTGCGGAGCGCTCCCGCCGCCCCGCGTAGGGCAGAGCCGTGCGGCCGGCGCCGCCCCGCACCCCCGCCCCGCAACCAATGGGGGCGGCGGGGGGCGGCGGTACCGGCGGCGGGATGGGGGTGAACCGGCACCGCCGCGTGGGCGCTGCGGGCACGGGAGCTGCCGACCCGGCCGGCGGTGCTCGACTCTGTTCTTCTAAAGTCACTTTAGTCAATGTTCTTGACGTAAACGGGTGCTCGTCAAACTCATGTCAGGTAACGACCTCCGCTTCTAGCGGGCTGTGAGCCAGCTGCCTCCTGAAGCTCAGCCCGTGCCCCCTCCCAGCACAGCCATAGGACCCCAGCCGCCCTTCCGTAAGGCTCCCAGAACACCGACGGGGTCCCACCACGCTGGCACACGCAGCTGGACCTGCTGTGCATTCCTGAACAGTTCTCATCCAGGCAGCAGAACCGCACTGCTGGTCTTACGGCAGCAACCTGCGCCATGGGGGGACCACCGCGTCCCCTACACATAGTTGGCACCACGAGGACCTTTTCCTGTGACAACCTGCCTGGGAAAGGCAGCCCTGACTGCTTGGCGCAGGCTGCAGCACTGCAGCCACTCTCCCTCCTGCAGCAGAGGTATTTTTATCTCTCATGACTCAGTAACAACCAAAGACAAGCACAGCTTGTCGCAGGCTTCTGGATGGAAATGGTGTGTTGCAGCTGGTGTCACTGCACAGCTCAGTTCTGCAGGTACTGCTGGCCATGAGCCCTTGGTATTCCCCTACACGGCCACCACTACTCTGCCCCTGGGCTCTAATTGCTTGCAGAGGGGCAAGCTGCAGAGACTGAAGTTCAACATACCATAGAATTCCTTGATCTTTCAGGATTCCTTCCAACTCATCTTGTCCAACTCCCCTGCAGCAAACAGGGACATCTGCAGCTCTATCGGGTTGCTCAGAGCCTGGTCCTTATTTGCTTCACCAACCACTAATTTGTATTGCAAGTAAACTGCTAATAATCCAGACCCTGGCCAAACATAGAACAAAACTGCTCATACACAGGGCCTTAGGAGTGCCTCAATACGCGCAGTGGACTGCATGATCTCCCTACCAAGAGATGATCATCCAGTGGCTACCTCAGACTGCATGGCTTGCTTTAAACCACTCATGTCTGCTGCAGTGGATAGATGTGCTTCTCTCACATCCTTCTGGTATGTGTCACACAGCAGTAGAAGATGAAGAAAAATGAAGAGAGTGCTGACATGCCACAAACTGACCACCTCATCTTCACACAACCGTGAAACAGCAGGGCCACACGAGGAGGAAGCAGGCCTTCGAGCTCTTTCAGTCCCTTCTCCCAGCTCCAAGATTTCATTCCCAAAGACCACGTTGGGTGAAAGTCCATGTGGAACAAGGCTAAACCTGGCCCAGAGGAACCATCTGCTCCAAACCCAAAATTCCTCTGCTTTTATTTTGAAAAGGGAAAGAAACACTTCATACCAGGAAATAAACCCCTTAAAAATCAAATTTGTTTTGTTCCAGAGCACATTTACTATTTGAATTGACCTGTACTAATACCTGCATCATTTCACTTAAGAAGCAAAATAAAGCATTCTGAATTTTCCTTTCAGTCATTGGTAGAGGCCATATTTGTAGAGGTTTTTTGTTTGTTTGTTTGTTTGACATACTTATTCCTTAATTATCAGCTTTTTTTTCTGTCTAAAGCTTAGAACTGATTTATTTTCAATTGCACTTTAGAGTCACGTTAGTAGAAACCGATCTCTGGATCCTGGAAAATTAAATCTTAAGATTGCCAATAAAAGGGTAAGCACAACTACCCAACAGGGAAAGGTCGTATCTCATGGCTCTAATTATGAAAACACATAATAATCTGAAAAGTAGTTATAAGATTATGAATTTTAATTCTAACGCTGCTTTGTGTTACAGTAATCTAACTAAGACCGCTGATTGGTTTTACATAAATCTGTCTCCTACTGTTCAGTGCAAAGCATTTTCTGCTGTTTACAGACGTAGGAATGCTGCACACATACAGCAAACAGCCTCTTACATGCACTGCTTGCACTGTATCTGTGCATACCAAAAAACTAGATTGAAATAAAGAGAAAACCATAAAATTAGCAACTAAAAAAAATTATGAAAAACAACATTATCAATTTCTTACATATATTTCCCTAACAGAAACCAGTGTTGCAGTTAAAATTAATCTCCAGAAAACTGCTTTTGAATGACATCATCATACAACATCATTCTTCTGCCATTCACTAACTTTGGAGGTTTGCTATTGCAAGACAGCACTCTTAGCACAGCCCTCATCCTCTGCTTTGAAAACTGAACTGGAATACAAAATTTCTGTTGTACACACCTTACTGTTCACGCTGCGGGTCCGTGGGCAGGTCCAGATCCTGTACTTGAGCTAATACTGTGCAGGGAGCAGCTCCTGTGTTCCCAGTGCCCCAACCCCTACAGGTGAGCCACCACAACTGAGAGCACAGGCAGGCTCAGCTCAAGTCATGCAGGATGTGATTTCTCTCCTGATACTCACTTCTGCTTCGGTCAGCTGCTCCTCCTACAGCCTTGGTCGGTTCTTGATTCAAGACCTGCTCCTACATGCCCACCCACTGGCTTCCCCAACACTTCCCATTGTCCAGAGGCAGCAACGTGATGAGCAAAGTCTTCCCTTTTCCACTTCTCAAAGTCAAGTTGTGTTATTTTTTATTAGTTTGTGGCAGTGCAAATGTTGCATGCTTAGGGAGCAATACATTATGCACAGTGCAGGAGAAAGAAGACTGGAGAACTTTTTAAGTGAAGGGTGTGACTTCACAGGGTTGAGGCGAACTAAAAACAGAATGACTGGAAATAATAGGCAGGCCAATCTCAGCAGAATAGCCTCTGAGTCCTCATCATTTCAGCGACTGAAACAAGCACTTAAAAAAAAAAAAAATCAAGCCCAGAAACACAGCAACCGTTAAACAAGACATCTGTTCAGAGGTTGCACATTGTATAAAAGGAAAAAAAAAAAGAAAACCAAAGACCATAGCCTGCTATTTCAAGCATTCTCATTTGTCCAAAAACCTCAGCCATAACAGGGCTTCAGTTTGGGAGTCCTACTGAGACACCGCTTTCCTTACTTCTCCCTGAAGCATTCCTTCACAGTGCAATGGAAGCAGAAATTTTCTTGAGCACTATTTGTTCTCTGTGTTATTTGGATAATATATGCGTATTTTCTGGTGCTAATCTCACAATTAGTAAGTCTTATTATGAAGACTCTACAGAATTGATTTTAAAGTCATCCATGGCTTGCAGTAAATTCCAATTAGTCACTCTCTGAAAGTCACATTATGCAAGTTTAATCCAGTCATACAATTCAGTCAGCATCAGACAAATAATCTTTCTATAAAGGCATATCAATGCCTTTCCCATTTGTTGAGGAATAAACTGAAATCACTCCAGGGAAAAAACAAAACAAAACACAGAAGATGGAAACATCAGGTTAATTTCATAAGCCCTAAAAAAGGCTGGCCTTACTCAGACATCCTGAACCCCACACACATTTCCAGCACAAAAGTGTTCATTTTCACAACCACCTGGCTCCGCTCTCAAGCACAGTATCATGTTTTCTTCAGTCTTGGGAATGCATGTGCAGCACACAGCAGGTTTTTCATTCTCATATGGTATTTTCATGTTGCAATGACTAAATATGCCTTTATTGTTTCAGACTTTATATGTAATACAATCTCTTCCCTCTAAGGAATGCAATTTAATAACAATATTGACCAGCAGTTATACTGCAAGCATTTTTTTGAGAATCGCAGCCTATTGTACACATCTCAAGGAACAGCGTATTTGAAAACCAAACCTTCAACCAAACTTGTGGACAAGTAATGCCAGGCAGAGCCTCCATCCCCAGGTAAACTGTGTGAGCAGAGGGTAGGAATGCTACTGAAGAGTTCAGTCCAGTGCTGGTATTTCAGAAAGGCGATGGGAAGGACCAGCACGCTCCTTGGCCACCAGCCACAGCACAAGGCCTGCAGGCAGCATCCAGCTCACACAACAACCAAAGCAACAGAGATCCCTGTGCAACAAGCAACCTGCATGCCAGGCAGCAGTGCCCACTGCTGAATTTGGGTTGAAGACGCAGAGGAATGATGAAATCCTATCGCTGAGAAAACTTCTGATTTTCATAACAAAATTCTCCAAGTGGACTGGCTCCTAATTAAATAGGATCTTTTCCTCCAGTATACTATTTTTGAAGCTAAAGAAATGGCTACTTTTGAAATTTTTATGGTTTTACAAAGTAGTTTTGATGACAACACCATATAGTATTCCTACAGCAGGTAACGTTAAACATTTTTATATCTAGAATTTAACAAAAGTTAAAAATAAAATGTTTTAACTGATGCTACATCTGTTTTTATAAAAAAAACTGAAATGTTTTTTAATTAAAACCTTAACAAAGTTGAGTCTGCATGAATCTCTGGCTTGCTTTAAAGTATGATAGTTTAAAAAACAAACCTTGTTTTCTCTGGGTAGTGATACAGAAGTAAGGCACTTTTCAGTGGCAGACAGTTTCTCTTCCAGTGGAAGGGGCTATTTTGGTACACAGCTTCAACAATGGTATAAATACAATAAAACACTCAAAGTTCCTCCAGATACAAGTTCAGGGTCTTTTTTTTTTGAAGTTCTGGAAGATGCCGTAAACATCAAAACACTACAAGGTGATGAGGACTACTTACAGGGTGTCAGCCCACCATGACACCAACAGGCACTGCTAGATCAGGGCTGCATAGTGCCGTGTATCGCTGCTGGGACCTGCAGGATGAACAGCTGGTGGAGCAAGGAGGCTGCCTGTAGGCCCTGCTGGCCCTGAGGGAGCTGTGCGTTCCTGACCGAGGCATGACTGACTGGCGCTTGCTGCAGCGAGACATTGCTCCAGCAAAAAATCCCTTGACTTGTGACACTTCAAGGCAAATCTTATTCCAAAAATAAATTCAAAGTAACTTAAAAACGCCCCAAGACAACATGCTGCATAGGAGCAGAAATAGTAAAAATGTAATGCAAAACAGCAGTTGTGTGAGGATTACTCTAACAGCAAATACTGTTTGTTACTAACATGCTACACGTAAGTATCACAAGGCGAAACAGACCATTAGGCTAATATTTTGAAACTATAGGTAACTCATGATAACTTATTTCTTATCCGATCCACATTGTTAGAAGGTTTTCCTAAGAGAGAGAAGGCACGTAAGAACCTTAATCATACCCACTGATATGGGACCCGGCCTGACTCCTAGCAAGGGAATGTTGATGGTGACCAAAAACTTATTCATCACATCCATTTAAGAATCACATTGTTAAAAGCAGGTTTTATTATAAACTCCTGCAACTTTATGTAACTGAAAATTCATAGACTCGGGAATAACGGTACTCACATAATCCACCAGGTCTTTCTTTCTATGATTACATTTACAGGTATTTTTAATTTATTCCTCATGGAACAGGAGTCTTGGATACCGCTATAGCATAGGAAGCAGTATGGAAATCTCTTTTTATGTCTCATTAACATTCTCTTGCCTGATGTATAATATTCATTTCACATTAGAAGCATCAGACTGCAAGAGAAGACTAATAGTACTTTTTTTTGTTCTATGTAGTAATTCAATTTAGAATGATTCAATATATGCTATAATTGAAAACCGCAGCTCATTAATTTCTAAACACTTTCTGTATTTCAGACCACACCTGTTCCTTTGGCACATCCTCTATTTTGAATTCACCCACCTCTTCCTGAACAGGCTATGTTGCTATGATACACGTGCTGTCAGAGTTTCTTTCCTCAACATGCTTTGAGACCATAATCATACTTATTTAGCAAAAATAAGGAAGTATAAAGCCTTCTAATCTTTCTTTAAATAACACTTAATTCAACTCCACGAATCAAGGTGAAAATATTTTTTACTCTGAAAGAATACAAGAGTTGCGACATTGACAGGAAACATGCACAATTTACAATGGTAAAAATCTGCTTATGGACCACCTCCCTGCAGAAAAATGGCAAAACGTGGTAATCCCACATGTCCATTGGCACTTCTGGCAGACCCCAACTAACAGTTATCTAGGTTCATCTGTGTCTGTGGGCAGAGCTGCACCTCTGCAGTGGGTCTAGATCTATGTTCATTTTACAGAGTGTAATTAGGCAGACTGAGAAAATGAGGAAGGCTGATCATTCTTCAGATGAGCTTCTCATGTTGGCCCCTTGTTTCCTTGCTATTTCCATCTCTATTTAAATCAGGACTGATTTGAAACTTGCAATGAAGGAAACCAAAGTGGAATTACACACTGCAAAGTCCCAAAGTCAAATTATCAGTTTACTGCCACCCATAATATCTACTCTCTGATTAGAGGCTTAAAAAAAAAAAACCAACAAACAAACACTGTTTTTACATTCTGTTGAACATTTTCCAATTGTTCCAATTTTCTCATTCTCCTTTCTCACAAACGGTTCATCTTTCCTATTTATTCCCTCTAAGTTTCCTAATTAACATTTTTAAATGCTTCTGTCATGAAAATTCTTGTGTAAAGGCAGGAAGCATTCCATTTCCCTAGAGGAAGCTATAGCTATTAAAATTTCTTCCTCGTGACGAGCACTCAAGTAAGCATTGTAATAAATGGCCAAAATCAGAATCTTGGAAGCAAACTTAACATCTTGATTTGAAAACTGAAACATTTTAAACAATTCAAAGTGGGGAGTGCAAGTCTCCATCATAAACATAGATTATTTATTTCCTGGGGAAAAAGCAGGAATCAGTACATGTACAGGTGGTACAACTTCTGTTACAGACAAGGACCTTCGCTTTAGTTTAGTTTATTTTTTTTTCACTCAGCAAGTCTGTAGTTTTTTGCTACTCAGTTTTCAGGTGATGTCTATTTTCAGCTGTCTCAGGTCCCACTCAGTAAGTCAAAGACCTGACAATTGGGACATTAAAGGCATATGATCTTTGAACAGAAGCTCTTTTGTTCAAACAGAAGAGCATAGGGCATGTTAAACATCAAAAACTAAATCCGAGGTATAGTTTTATTTCTTCAATTCAGTTATTGACAATGGCAATTACGTATTTATCCAGCATCACTGCTTTCTTCTTACTTAGTCACATTTTTCATCCTAAGTAACAATTCTTTATTTATACTTCCACCCTCAATTAGTGCTCAACTGGTGGTACTGTTGGAATATTTCAAGCGTTGTTTGCATTTTCAGCAAGAGCTGCCTAAGAGAAGGCCCACAGAGTCTCCCAGTGAGCTGTCAGTCTGCTGAGCAGTGAGCCTGCCTTACAACCAGCCTATGATGAAGGTGATTGCTTCCAAGTGCAGTCTGCAGCTCTGTTTGGAGGCTGGAGTGAATGGGAAGCTGTCACTTAAGGGACGGAAGACTTTTAGACTCAGTGAAAGATAAAAACATTTGATACTTTTCAAAGATTCTGTGCATTTGTTTTAAACACATTGTTACTCCAATCATCAGAAGTTTCCAGAAATGCCCGAATGCAAAGCCAATCCATTGTCACATTAAGTTTAGTAAATGCTCCAAGGCTATTCCAGCAATGCAAAATCACCAGAAAACTGTAAGCAATGTCATGTATCCAAGAGCTTAATGTACAGAGCTTTTCAACTATTTCACCCCTACATGCCAAACTGGGAATATGGCCTTCCATATCTTCACAGTATTCATCCTCTGATCTCTCAATTAGGAAGGGGGAAAAACCACTTGCCTTAATCAGCACCACTAATCCAATTCACAAATTGGAAGCCATAAGAAAATGTACTAATTCAGATACATGTATAAATAAAGTTTACTATATGATTTTACGCTTTGTGACACTAACATCCCTTACACAAACTATTTCAACTGCTTTAGCTCTATACAAAGGCAATAATAATCTCCACTGGAAAGAATATAGCTTAAGTGCATTATAACATGTTCTTCACTGTAAGAAACATCATCCTATGATTATCTTTGAAGTTGTATGGGGATGAGAAATACTAGCGCTAAGGTAACAAAGGACAGAGCAACATCCATTCACCGACAGTCAGATTTTTCAGCTTGATGGTTCTCATGTTGCTTTAACATTAGGGCTGTAGTAACAGCAAATGCCAGAAACAACACTATTTTGAACTGCTGATGCCATGCACAAAAAAACGTTAAATATGGAAAAGTTGAACGTTCTCAAAGTTAATGATATAAGGAAGACTTTACAAGACTGTCAAAAGTTGCTGTCTTTGCTGCTAACTAGTGTGACAGGTTTGAAGCAATAAGAGCAAGTAGTTTTCTGAGCTTAGCAACAAAACTGCTCTCCTTACTTTGTTAAAATTCTGAAGAGAAAAATATTCTGCTAGAGGCTAAAACTAAGCATGAGAAATTTTATCTGAAAATATATCTTCTGCTTGTGAAAGATCAGAAGGAAAGAAGCAAAAGTTTGAATAGATCTACTTTTGCAACATTAACCACAGGATAAAGGATTGCTCTTTTTTCTTTCATAGTCCAATGCTTCCAAATACTTCATTTAGGCACCCTAACTACTTCTCTTTCTGCTAGGACTTAGACATTTCACTCTTTAGTGGTCTTATGGGTTTGGTAACCACTTACGAATAGGCAATTATTAGTGGAGCAGATGTGCCTGCCTGTCATGGGACTATCCAAGTGAATGGCTAATGACAGACCAGACCTTCACAGGTCCTCATCCTTTCCATCTTTGTACAGAAGCCAACTAATACCTATTTGTACTTGTGAGCATGTAAACAGTGATCAGTATAAAATGCCTTCCCCTCCTCCCATCTACATAAAAATCAACCCCATGCTACAAACATTAATCTTAACTGAATAGAGATAGAGATAAGTAGAGAAAATCCTTGGTTATCTGACTCGCAGTGCTGAGTTATGCAGGGTACAGAGTCTTAGAGGATAAAACACAAGACATCCTGGATATCAGTTCACAGCAAAAGGTGCTACTCGCACCACTTCCTGCTGCCTTGGGGAGTCTCATATTCAATGAGTGACCAGACCTGACCCTGCCTAGTTTATGAGATTAGACACAATCACAGCCCAAGGTGATTATCACCGGCTATAGAATGTCACATTATAAAGTCTAAGTGAGGTAAGAAACCTGTAAATAATAAAATTATCCTTTTATAGGTCTCTTTATTCAATAGTCCAGTCTGTTTCCTGGAGGAGTGATTAGTAATAGAAAATAATTAGGAGATGCCAGATGGGAGGAGGAGTTTTAAAAAAGAAAAAAAAAAAAAGACCCAACACACAGCTATGGAAACAGAACAACAAATGACAGAGCTGCCAGCTAGCAACCCACTGCAGCTCCTCACTGCCCAGGAAGCTTGTGGCATGAGTGAGAAGTGGTAATCACACTCCTGCTCTGAGAGAGATCCGCCAAACTCATGTCCAGGACCACTGGAAGGACAGTGAAGTTGTGAGAACAGAAAAACAAAGAAAACCAGTTTTAAAGAAAAGGCCTTCATTTCCATAAATAGGGATGTGGGGCTTCATCGCTATACATCTCAGCAGCCTTTCTGGGAGCCACAGGTATACAGCCCCTGGAGATGGGAAGCAACAGGCTCCTCGTAGGGCTGAAGCCACGATCTCTATCTTGAGCCTGACCTCTCTATTTCCATGCCCCCATCTCTTCATATCTATGATAAAATCTCTCTCCACCTGAAGATAGCCCAGACCAGATCAACCTCCCTGGTTCTTGTGAGCTGAGGGAGCTTCCTCCTTCCCTCTGCTAGCCTACACCAATGAAAAAGAAAGGAAATGCCTGCCAGTCAACAACAGAGAAGCTATGGTCAGGTAAGAAAGGCAGTAAAAATGTAACCAGATCCAAACTATCAAATGTCAGAAACCCCGGAAAGGACCGCATTTTACTAGCAAGAGCTACACAGATATACTTCTATCAACACTGAAAACACAGGAAAAGAAAAGCACCTCATTCATCGCTAATGGCTTCATTTTATCAGCAACAACACAAGCAGTATTCTTCAGACTTAATTGCACAGCAATCATACTGCTTTACAGCCTTCTTAATGGTTTGGTTCAGCGTTCATTTTACAAAGGCTTGAGCAGGCACATGAATACACCCAGGGCAATTACCCCCTGTGCTTTTGTGGAGAGCCTGGTTGTGAGCCTGAGGGACTACCCCTAATTTCATATGGCAGTTGGCCCCTTGGTATAATTAAACACTGGACTTTACAAAAACTCCACCTCCGTATATCGACCTCATGTGCCAGATCACGAAAAAGCTACACTTACTTGACAAAACAGAAGGCGATGAGGCAACTCTTCTCAGTGAACAACTAAGTGACTGGCACCTACAAAGCAAGGCTAAACTGGGATGCTGATCCTCGGCTATGCATATCCACAGCACAGCACTGAGATGGGAGGCATACTGTGCATTTGAAATGCAACCTGACCCAAGACCCTAAGAGCTCTTCACTTCGAAGTTTGTGTGGCCTTAATTGCTTTTAACTTTGCAATACTAGACCAGCAGTATCTAGTCAGGCTACCAACACAGACATGCAGCTTTCACTCCATGGTAATTCTCCACATCACTCTGTGGCCATTACATTAACGTGCTTTAGAGGCACAGGTGGGTGAGGTTCTGGAAGGTTAAATGGAATCAGCTGGGATGCCATTTGCAAAGCACAGGAACTAATAGGGCACAGCTGAGTGCCAACAGGACTAGCAAGGAAAGAAGATGACAGTTTGCCTGGGAAAATCAGTTGAGCCAAGGAACCGTGTTTAGCACTGGAGCGGAGACACTGGTCCAGCTTGAGACCCTTGAAAAGAGTCTGGCTTGCTAGTATATCTTCTGCAAGCACAAAGCACCAGTGAGAGAAGAACAAGATATTCTGTGACCTGGGGATTCAATTAGCAAACTTTATGCTTCATTTGGAAGCCCTGAATCTCAGAACAAGATCAGTTTATATAATCTTTTTAGTGTATCAATTTTACTGCCACACTGAACATGAATAAGGGCATAGGTTACTCTCAGTGACAGTGAGCAGAAAAAGCACCCTGCAGAAAGGATCCTTCTCATGCTGATGCCTGCACGCTGAACAGCACGTGCGATTAGCTCATCTTTCTCAGGTCTTAATAAACACACAGTTAAGTTGAAAACATATGTGCTTATAAAAACATAATGCCGCCGTTTACAGTCTTATTTTGAACTGCATATGCCATACGTAATGGCAGATACATAGTACTAGGTCACTGCCACTACAAATGCCAAGGACCAGAAGGGAAGATGAGAAAGGCTGAGGTAACCTCTGTGGAGCATAATGTTGCCGATGTACTGCAGCAGCTACCTAAAAAGCAGACTCATCCTTCGTTCCATTAGGAGCTTTCTTGGTATTGACAAAATTGTCCATGCTTTGAAGCCTCTGCTAAAAGATGGGCTAAGCCCAGAAGAAATAAATAGAAGTTTTTGCCTTCCACAGAGTTATGTTTTATTTATAAATTACATTAAACTTCCAGAATGATTGTCACAGACACCCGCGCAGGGACTGGGGAAGAACATTTGTGAGAAAAGAGTTGACAATCTCCTCAAGTTAACCCGTGGGATTCTTCAGTGCTCAGCCTCGTGTGTCTTTAAGTGTACTTCATGGTAAACGTTTATAAGCTGTATGTGTAACAGCATTGCTGCTTTGACACTACCTTTGATCTAGCTACAGCTTGTCCAGGTGCCAGACCTTACACATCCATCTTTTCTGATAAAATTGTTAATTTGATTAAGTGGAAATATTTCAAACAGCTTCCAGCATCAAGATTTCCTCGCTCCCAAAGCACCAAAGTCTTCTTCTATGATCACTAAGGCCTTGTCTTCATTCCAGCCCCCACTGCTCCCAGCCTGGGCATTACGGGTGCCAAGTAAAACGCAGAAGTTGCCTTCCTCCATTACAGACTTCCCTAAAGGGGATTATGCTTCTGCAACAGAATACTGTATCTTTCTCAGCTACATCCTCTGATATTCTTTCCCTGAAAATAAAATGAACCGTGGTGGAGAGAGATTTTGAGCAGATTTAACTAACAGATTTGAGTGAGAACAAGAGCAGATAAACAGTAGTGCTCTTAGTAAAATTACCAGTGCTGGCTCAAGATTGGAAAATGAGACTGGTCCTTTGGGAGCAGCCATAACGGTGACCCTCCATTTTGGATGTGGAGGCTGGTATGAATCCATTAAAAATGTACACAGATACTGCAATTAACTTTGTGCTCTGGATTATCTTTTGAGGCAGGCTTAAAAGCAGGTTTCCTACTAAAATGACATACATTTACATTTCCCTGAACGGAGTTGCAGACCATCAGCCTTCATCACTACAAAGGAAAATAAACAGTATCACCTCTCGAACCGTAAAAAATAGAACAAAAGGGTGATTTTGTTGTATAACTGCTGCACAAACCTTCTCTCAATTCTTTCCATCGATGGGAATTGGACTGAATGTAGCACAGTCTAGAAAGGGGTTTCATCTGATTTGTTATTACTGAAGCTTCTTGAAGAAACAGCACTTGTCACCATTGTAAACAAGAATAGATACGATATCCTAACATTAACCTCAGTATTTCATTCTGAAAGACAGGAGAGTGATAACTGATTATTTTGTTTTCTTATAACAGATGTTAAATTTTGGATAAATCATACACCTTACATTAGTATCTCAAAGCATGTCAAAATGAAAAAAATAATTTCATGCTTTGCAGGGCTTTCAAGAAGGATTTTGATGTATATATCTAGGTATTTATTAATTTCATAGAGCTACCATTTTTGTAAGGTATTTAACTCAATCAAGTCATCTCTTTCAAGGCCATAATTACCCCTGAGAGAGGAAAATGTTCAGAAATCCATCAGTATTCAAGGCACGAGAGGAACAGTAAATCTTGTGATAGTGGGTATTATTTCCATCCCCACATTAGGCCATACTGACTGAATCCACATGGGAAGCCCCTTTCAAATGAATCCCAGGCCTCTCTCTAAACAGACAGACCACGATGGCTGCACAATTGAGTCCTGAACAATCTGCAGACTGTTTTGGGAACCAGCAATACCCTTATAGCATGGCAGCTAAAATACCAATTCAGGGCACTGAAACATGTCAAAGCTCTCTCCCATTTTCAATCTCCTCTGCTCCAGTTATCTATTTAATTCTTTCACAGGTTATGAAAATCATAAATCAGTACCCAGTAATTTTATTTTCAACTTGTACAAAGTAAACAGTAAAAATCCTTCTCATAACCAGGGAGGCAGAGTAGAGTGCATAATATTCTCATGCTTTTTCTATTAAGAGCTGCATCTTAAATCACTCCATAGTGCGGTCTGTTGCAGGACTCAGTACTTAGGAGTATTGTGACTGGTGTCCTACAGTTCTCATCTACTGACTGTGAAATTTTTGCCTTTTCAACTTTTATGGTCTTTAAATACTTCCCCTTTCCTAAAACTCATTTTTAACGCATTGAATATAACAGGTCACTTAGCATACAATGAGTTCTTCTAATACAGATTAATAGCTGAAAAGAGTGGAGAACAAATGAAGTAGTATTAGTGCATGCCAGGAGGGATCTAATATACATCAGTGGCATTCTCTGCCAAAGCCCCATACCAAATTCATGGCTAGGCAAAGTGCTCTTTAATATTTAATTCTCAAGTTGGAGGTGTGTTCTCTGGCTGCCCAATTTCCTCCACTTGATTTTATGTCAGGAAGTGAAATTACACTCCCACCAGCTGTTCCCCAGCTAGTGCATATCTCTTTCCTTTTCTTCTTCTGAAAGATTTATCTTTTGTACACCACTCACATAGGACTGGGAAACAGTCACAAAGCTTAAAGTTGGATCTGAACATCCACTGAATCTGCAAATCTGGGAGCATATTTAGTCTCAGTACTCAAGACCTAGACTTTTTTCTCTGTTTACAGAGGAGAAACAGACAGTGACAATTGAAGGAGAAGCTCCCTGACAACAGTATAAAGCAGTATAAAGGTGCGTTAGTTGCCAAATACTGCACTGTGCAGAAATTTTCTTTATCACCATTCCCGAGTCAGTGTTATAGTACACAGCTTTTGCTTTTCAGATGATAAGACAACTTTTTTTTTTACTGTTGTATTTTGGATGATTTTCTTTGCGTTCTCTGCTAGAACTGTCAATGTTGATTCAGTGATGTACTCTTCATATTGAATAATTCCTCTTGCCAAAGATAAATAGAAAATACTTGACCTATTTATCAATGTCCTGCAAGAAAGCTTCCTTCTACCATGGCTAAATTATTCAAGTGATTGCTCATAATAAGGCCGGGAGTACGTGATTATAAATTGAAGTTTTCAAGTAAATATCAGTAAGAAGCAGGAGCCTGCACAAAAAGGGTACAGTGACCTTCCAAGCAATTTAGTAGAGGACGTACATCAACAAAAAGCTCATAATCTAGAAGGTCTCCTTTCCCCACCACTCGTGCAGTTGCACACATATTCCATACATGAGACACTGAGCAAGGCCACTGCTGCGTTCCTCTGCCTCCCCACATCCTGCAACCTACAGAGGACAGAAAAAGGATTCGGCAAGCCTTAGCTGGGCCCCAGGGCTCACTGCAAATGCTGAGGTTGCTGCTGGGACCATGTACCAGTCACATGGCTGAGCGTCTCGTTCCCCCTGGAGATTTGCTGGATGAGGTGACACTTGGGAGTCTCTGCCATTTTCCAGCAAAGGCGGTAAGAGGTGGACACAGGCAGCAAAGGTGTGACCTCTCTGCCACTCCACAGTAAAAGGAATATGCTGTGCCTTTCCTGTGCAGCCAAGAGTAGTGACTCCAACTGGCAATGACTTTAGATTAAACTGGAATCTTCACATTTAACTGCACTGAGATGACTGTGTGCCCCACTGTGTCCATGTCAACGTGGTTCCAAGGCACATCCAGTGAAGAGATTCAAAAGCTGGGCTTTAGACTGGCAACCATTACTACAATTCAGCCACGTTGCAGACAAAGCAACTGGAGTTGCTTGTAACTTCCAAACAGTGCAGGACGCTACAATTACACAACTGACCTCTCAAAAAGTTTTCCACCTAAAATTTCAAGATGCGAGAAATGCTTAATAGGTATCAAACTATCTAATGAAAAATATTTGAAAAAATATTCGTACTTTGTTGATGAGGCTGACATAACACCATGAATTGTACAAAAAACCCAGCATCTTTCAGCAACAGTAATCAAAATCCCTTTTTCATCACACTAAAAAATACTGTGGCGGAACAGAGTTGTGTTGTCACTTGAAAGCTGCTATATGCAGTAAGAGTCAATTTTACCCAACCAAGCCGAAGTGGTGACTTCCAGAACTCATACAGAAAATTTTTACCCAGGCTTTGCATTACAACGAACCCTCTATGATAACACAGAGAAATTCTTTTGAAACAGCATGCTCAAGTCAGTGGCTGTCAGGAGTTGTCACACCCCTACCACCAGTACTTAACAGGCAACAAATCCAATATTTAGTATGGTCAACTAGTATCAATATGCCCATTGGGATTTCTTTCGTTAAGATGATCTGATTGCAGTAAGGCAAACTGAGATTCATTCTCGAACCATGTTGGGAGCTTCATCTCTCAGCAAATTCACAGCATGGGTCTG
This sequence comes from Chrysolophus pictus, assembly GCA_037305975.1. Taxonomy (NCBI): domain Eukaryota; kingdom Metazoa; phylum Chordata; class Aves; order Galliformes; family Phasianidae; genus Chrysolophus; species Chrysolophus pictus. The sequence goes on from CM074582.1 coordinate 20,843,661, forward strand.
GTGCTTCAGACTGCTGGAGAAGAATTTGAAGGACCAAAACTACAAGCCTCTCAACAGACTCTGAACACAACTTAGTTTCATTGTGATGCTTGTGTATGTTGGAAATCATTAGTGAGACCCCTTCTTCCCCTCAAGACAGACTGCGATCACAGACATATTTCTGATTGGAAAAACAAACACATGTTCCAAACTAAGGCTAGTATTTCTTCAAAGCATTAAAAGCATATTAGATACTCCTAATGTCATTGTGAAGTCAGTGAAGTAGGGGAGCAAATCAGATTATTATACATGCATTCACACATAAACATATGTAAGAATACACTTTAAAGAGACTTTAACATGCTGGCTTTTCAATAAACAAAGTAATTAGTTTAACATGATGGAATCTATATTTTGCTTTCTTTTAGAAAGTCTCCATCAAGTGAATAATGTTTCAGGCAGCTGCTTTGTCTGCCTGATGCCTTTCCACCTCCTTTAGTATTTGTTTTCACTGGTTCTAAGATTTCTTTTTTGTTCGTTTTTCTTTTTTGATCCACAATGCAGTCAGTTCTCAGCTGATAATGCAACTCTCTGAAGAGAGCAATCTTTCTTCATAAGTCTGGCTAAGGCAAAAAATAGCACTGTCAGCTTCTGACAGACTGAACTTAGCCGAGTGAAATGTTTTAACTTTTTATCATCTTAATGAACAGGCTTATTTATAATGTGGACGACTTTACTGTCATTGTATGCAGACTGTAGCAGAGATTATGGAATGTATTTTGTTTGGGGAACACAGTAAAGAATGTAAGGAATACATTTTTTTGACCAATGGGCAATTGTTTTAGACACTGTAAACAATCTCAAGATGATATATTCTTAGCCTACCTGAAATAAAGGAATGACTTAATGGTAACATCTGTAATAGTGAAAAAAACCTGAAGAAAGGAACCTTACAATGAAAAATAACAAATTTCTGAATCTGAAATTTGCAATATGCACAAGTACACCATTTAAAAAAAACACTGAAACAATGTAAAATATTACTACTAATGCAATACTAGAAATAATTGTGTAGACTAAATATCTACAGGTACCTTTAGTACTTTATAGTGGGATAGGAAGGTTAAATATATAAAATAAGACATCTAACAGAAAGAAGAGTGTGGGTTAACAATTGCTTACCCTCTTTTCTGCTACCTCATCCTCTCCTGTAGAGTCTTTGCCATCATGTGCATCTCTCAGGGTTGGCATATGTTTTTTGTGTGCTGGCTCTCTGTTTAAAGTTGTATATCCTATATGTTCATAAATTGGATTTATTGTCATCTTGGCAATGTATTCTGCTGCCTTGGTTTCAATATAAAGAGTAATCAATCCATCTGTCACCAGGTCATGGATGGACTCAAAACGTTTCTCCCCAACAAAGTGCTTGCCATCGTAGTAGAGTCTGAAGTTTCTGGTTTGACTTCCAAATCTGCCTCAATGAAATGGGAAAGTATTTTTTTAAAATAACAGTAAGCAAGAATAAAGAAAAGTAATCAAGCCTTTGCAAACAATAAAAAAATACTTTATCACTTAAAGCTGTGACTAAGCTAAGTCCAGTTCAGACGTGACTAAAAAACTCAACTACTACTTAGGACAGACAGGACGGAGAGATTAACAACTGCAGATAGATAGCCAAAACAACAACTGTCCCAGAAGAGGCTGTTTATTCTTGCATTCTCTTAACCCCTCGATCATCCTGTGGAAAAACTGAAAATTACTTCACGTTCTTTATGGCGTTTTTTAGTATTTCACTACTGCACCACTAGTCAATTTGCCTGGCTCTAATATGAAGGGTTCTCACAATAAAGTCCTCTATTACAGTTGATCAATATGGAGTTTTGATGCAGTCTCAGACCTCTGCACCTCTGCTTTCTTGCTGGAAGAGGCCATTCAGGGCTCAGCTTGGCTTCAGTGCCAACAATTACACTGAAGCAGAACTGCTGCCAGCAGTGGAGCAGCACAGGACGAAATGGCACAAGGGCAAGCATTCTTTATTCCTGGCCAAAGGCCAAGGACTAACTCTTCAAGCTTTATACAAAACTCCTTCTGTGTTATGGTTGTTAAGTCCTGAGCTTCAAGCAAAGCTTTGTAACATGCATAACGCGTAAGCTATCTGATGCTAGCAATTCTGCAGTCTGGATGCATCAGACTTTGATGCAGGCAACCACAAGCAGGAACACTGATTTTACCTGAATATCAGCACTTTTCAAAATCTATACTTTGAACCTGCAACAATTTGCTGCCTGAAAGTAAACTTGTAAAACACACCCATGTTGCACTTGGAAACAACCAACGCATTTTGTGCAGAGAAGATGGAGGCAAGGAGCTTCTTTCATAGTTCAGTGTTGTTGATCAGACAGCAGGAAGGGTGCTGCTCAGGGCACTGGGCCCCTTTGTGAGGTCAGATCAGCCAAATGCATATTAGAAACTAAATTTGGAAGAATGAATTGCTTTCATTTCACAATCGAAAGTTTCATAACAGATGTTAAGGAAAAACACCGGTGCTTTGCTGAAGTGATTTCTTTTCAAAGGGGCCTTGGCCAACAACAGAAAGCATATTAGACCTTGCCTTGGGTGAAACATACATGCAATCTTTCTGCAAGTATGGGCAAAACCATTTGTTCTTTGATGTGTAATTTTTCCTCTTGTTTTCTGAATCAAAATGCCAAACTTGACAGTGACTGTAATTTCAGGAGCTACTACATTTGAAGTACACTTAATTGTGAAGCAACGCACTCCTGGGGAGCTCTCAGGAATCCACATCTGGCTCACTAATAATAGAGGACATGTTGTGTAGAAACTACATGGCATTTTACTGGAAATTAATTGGAACATATATCCACATTTTTATGCCACACAAACAAAATGTTCACTGCATCACACTGAAAAGCAAGACATTACAAAACAACAGGAAAAAATGCATTTTTACCCAACAATAATTTGATCACAAACAGAATTTGGAGTGAAAACAAGACACTGAGAAAGCAGAAAGACGATGTCCCAGGTTAGAGCAGAAGGGGTAGGAACATGTTCAGGCTCATTCTTCAAAGCATTTTCCTTCCAGGCACATGCCAGACAACATTTTTGAGAAGACTGGGCATAAATCAATTTTAATTGGACTGTTAATTCACTAATGAATTTCTTCTTCCCCCTCACACATTATTTTTATTGGTTATACCCAGTAGTTAGATGTGACCAGTATCATCCCAACATCTCTCAAGCTCCCTATCTCTACTTCCAGCATTTTTACTTCCTTCCCTGCAACAGTAAGCTTTCTGAGGCATGCACTGTCTGCAAGCTGTGTATTCACACAGCATCAGTCTGCAATGAGGGACCAGTCAATCCTGGAGCTCATGAGTGGCACAGCAGCACAAATACTTTACTGTATAAAGTGGCAAAACCGAATCAACTTAGAATGTGACAGGAAGGTTTTGCCCATGCGACATTTTCCTTGCATGCCCTCTGCTATCCATAAGGTCAATACGAGCTCAGAGTGCTCAGCACTGCACAGTGCCAAAGCAAGTACAACCTTCACTACCTCCTGCTCAAATCAGCAGGAACAACACACATGGAGCACAGACAGCGTTAGAGTTCAGCAAAAACAGAGTAAGTTTGAAGATGAAGAATAATGGGCCTAAATGATAACGTCCAATAGAATGATTTTTATTAAGAGACGCATCAGGTGAATTGCTGTTCTAATCAGTAACATATGCTCTGGCAGTACTTACAGCAGAGCTTTAAAGAAGCAGAAGGTCACTTGTGGCTTTTAGCTTTCTAGGAGAGAAAGTATTATGCTAATCTTATCAAGAAAAGATAAGGCACAGAAAAGCTTCTCAGGGCTGATTACTACCCATGGCTTTAATAACATCCTTCAGAGTCTAAAACAAAGTTCTGAAGATAGCCAAATGCAGAGAACGATCAGAAGTTTTTCAAAGATTTATGCTCTTCCCATTGGGGTCAGCAGGTGCATGGTTATACCCCAGCTGTTTTACTGAACAGCCCTTATGCTGTACATCTGTTCACACTGCTGCCCATAAAGCATGAAAGATACCACAAGGAATAGGATTCCCTAAAGGGCAACGTCTTTATCCCACTACTGACCCACATTTCAACACACAAGTACACAGTTTTAGTTCTTTAACAACACTCATACATGAACTCATCTTTTAAACCTCACAAACAGGCTGAAACCTCTTCCCATACAGATCTGGGAAGTAGAACATCCATTTCTCTCTGTATGCATGGCACTCAACCTCCTCAGTTCAAAATACCTTAAGATAATTTAACAATTAGCTCTTAAGGAAAGGTATTTAGACAAACAAGTTACTCTGTGTCAGTGCCATAATCGCTTGGAAAAGGTGTTGCAGGGGGTGAAAATGGAGTGGTTTGCCTTTATCTGCTTTTCTATTTGTTCCACATCGAACTGTTTTCTCTCTATTCATTTCTTATTGGAAACACTCTGGGGAAATGTATTGTTTTTTAAATTGAATAGTATTAGCAACAAGGAAGAAAAAATCCACACAAATCAATGCACCAAGAATCTCTTACAAAGACTGTACCATCAATACGATGTCTGGTAACTCTTCACTTTACCTTTCTCAAACTCATTTAAATTTCTCACCACACAATGATACTATTTTGATGAAATTACAATATAAATGCAAATGTACACGCCTATTTGCAAATGATCAAGCCAAATTTAATCTTCAGCCTTATTTAATGTTGTGGTTTAATTTTTTCCATTACCAAGAATATTTCCTTATGTTTACCTTCTATAACATTACTGCAGAGTACTTTATACATCACCGTGGAAACTAAGTAGAGCCAAGATTTGATATTTCAACTTCCTGATGGTCTTTTCCTAAAGGCAAGCATTAGTACCAGCTGTTTTTTGTTTTAGAAATAGAAAACAGGACACAAATAATGTATGTTCTCCTTGGATTAAACAAGGGAACATTAGATGTTTTTCCAAGAAAAAGAAATAGACCTCTTACACGTCAAACAGTCCCATTGTATCTATTGTGCATTTGTTTGCAAGCAGCAGGACTAGAGATAAAAGACTTTTCTTATTCCAAGTTGTCTGAAAAGCAATCACTCTGTCTAGTCCCCTTGGTTTCCAATGGGGCAGAGTGGATACAACGTGGGAAAATGGATTAAACGGTAGAGTAAATGTGGCTAGTAATAAAGGACTGAAGAGCTGAATTAGGTATCATAGCATGAGAAAGGCGGGCTTCAGACTCCACCAACCACTCTGTAAGCAGCATTCATTGATCAAACAAAAGGAAGAAGTGAAGGACTAAGAGCCCATCTGTGCTTTCTTACCATTTAGATGATGGATTTTACAGTCCAAACACAGAACAGTACAGTAGCTATTCACTTCTTTCACAGGCTATTTTATGATGAGAAGAGTATCTAGCCCCTACCTAAAGACAAAAGCACTGTTTAAACGCTTAGCTGCCACCATACCATAACCTTAGCATCCCACAGTGATTCCAATATCCTCATTAGTTGTGACACTGTCATCTTCATACTCGGAGCTGGGAAATCTTAAGTTCTGTGCGTGTGACAGAAGGTCACTTGGACTTATCTTCCTTTGGAGAAAAGTGTCTTTAATGCACTTTATGGCCAAAAGGTAGAAGTCTCGCAAAAAAATTACACGTCATAATTTCAGCTCTAACTTCTGAAAACTCTCATTCAATACTTAAGAGTCTTGATAACTCCAAAAAAAGCTACAGAAATGTAAGCAATGTTGAACGTCTCCTGATCATGCTGTGCTCATGTGAAGGAAAACAAATTATTCCACAAATCCTTTTTTGGCCAATTCCCTGGTCAAAAAACGCAGATCTTGCACGCTGCCAAAACCTACACAGTTAATCCAGAAGGTCTCTGACTCCTGAGAGTCATAAAAACTTTTGTTTTTATTTATGTTTTATTATTCATTGGCAATATTTCTGAGGATGGCCAGGGAATCATGGAATGTGCCTTCTTTCCAGGGTATCAGAGGAAGAACGTTATCAGCTCCAAAACCCAAAAAACAGCAGTGATTCTCAAAAACGTAAATGCAAAAAAGAAATCAAATGCATTAGCAGTTGAAAGTAAAGGTGCTTTTAATAAAAGAGTAGACAAAAAATCCCTACTGTCCAATGAGTCTAGGAAAAGTGGCAGAATACAGACATCTGAGACAATTTTCCTGTGCCATCTGGAAGGGCAGTACTTGCTGGCTGACTACTATAGCTTGATTATCATTAATTAGTTGTAAAGTTATCCCTGAAATCTCATCAGACCCATGGGTTGGATGAACATATGAAAATTCAGATTAACATAGAAAAAAACGTGGCATCCATCAGAAGAGAAAACAAATCCCAGAGCTGGAAACGAAATGTGGCTACTCTATACCAATGCAGACAAAATCTTCAACTCACGTAGGATCAGATAAAATAATTCTAACCTGGTGCTGTGTCCTTGATGACAGCCTTTCAACAGACCCTATCAAATGAGGCTGAAGATTATTTCACGGTTTTGTTCCCCAGACTTCCTTGCCCAAAAAGGAAACAGCAAGTAGCATGGCAAGGAGAACCAGAGCAATGACAATGTCCTGCGGATCCTGAGCCACGCCACAGACAGCACAAGTGAGAGACAACTGCTCTAGGGTATCAGCAGGAGATAACAGCTGCTGAAAACGATGAACTCTGAAACTGCTATAAGCCCTAGGTACTGTAATAATGTGTTTCATAAATAAACCCAAGGAAATTAAGAGGAAAATTTTTCTTTTGTCTCAACATCTTAATTTTAATAGCTTTAACAGCTGATTCCCACCATCTCAAATCCTGAACAAAGGCCAGCTGATCTATCGATAACCATGTATGCTATTAATGTGCAGTAAGATCATTTAACACGTAGAACCACTCTCAACATTCCCGATCAGTGATAGATTGCTTGAAAATAACTTTTGATTCCGACATGAAACTGCTGGACAGAAGTATTACCTCTTCTTAGTACTACAGTTGCATGCCCTATTCTGTTTAAGCTTGATAGGACAATTCTGGGATTGCTCTGATGATTCAGTCAGAATCAATACCAATGTTTGGGCAATACTTTACAGCTCTCTCTATCTGGTAAGACCTCGGTGCTTCTTGGGAAAAGAATCACTATGGTTAGTGATTAAGACACATTAGAAATCTATATATACATGGGAAAGGAGCAAAAGCTTGCTGTTTTCCCTTCAAATGAAAGCAGTACTTTAAAAACCTATGCTGATATGCCTGGAAAAAACACCTTTTGGAATTGTTACTAGCAGGAACGTTAGTAACTTTCACAGTTTCAGATTAAGCAGATACAGTTATCTTCTTTTAGATACAAAACAACAACAAAAAACCCCCCACCTCCCTCTGACTGTTAATGTTACAGTACAACTCCATGGTTCCTGTATTCCTTTAAAGCAGAACCGTGTTTTAATTTTTCTAAGCTTAAGTATCAACTCATCCCAGCGTCTGCTCTGCAAATTTCAAAACGTGTGTACAAATTTTACTTGGCCTGTGCCAAGTAAATAACATTCTCATTTTAGGTCATATCAGATGGTCTTTGTCTGACAAATTTAGAAGTAGAACAACATCAGGTCTGTAATGGAAATTCCACTGTAATCATTAAAACAGAGAGAGAACTGCCATTGCATAATGCTCAAACATGTTCATTTTTGTTTCATTTATGGACTTTCTTCCTGAGAAGCTTGTGAGCACCTTAATTGAAACGCTTCTACAGATATTCTCATCCTAGTAGTAAATTGCTCTTAACTGATCTTACTAAGACAACATGCGTATTTGAATTCACTATATCAGGAAAACACGAGAGGAAGACAGAGAGAAAACGAAAGGAATGTCCTTATGATTAAAATAGCTTTGCAAGTGCAATTAACTTATTGATACTTATGCCATTCTGTCCCTCTCCATTATCTGCCAGGATGGCTGACTATGGAGAGGGGGAGTGGAGAAACACTGTTCTGTTGTTTCTGTATTGTTTGTTTTCTTTACATATACTTTACAGGATATTATCAAACATCTCAAAGTTTATATTAAAAACAAAACAGGATTATTTTTAAAAGTTCTCTTGTGATTAAAAATATCCGCAGTAAGATTTCCGTTCCAGAGATTTTGTCAAATCTGATTTGCCTCAAACCACCCAACCTTCCAAGTAGGTTTACTCAACATAATGAAAGGTATTACATTATTTGCTCCTAACTTAAAAGTTGCTTTCTCAGTGTAACGTATAGAAAATAAAAGACGCACAAGTCTAAAATAGCCTTTTTTTCCATCTACAGATTTGAGTGCTCACTGTCCCTGTGCTCACATGAAGAAAGAGAGGGGTTACATGAACTGCAGTGGCACTGGGCCACCAATATCATATAGCAGGACTCTCATGTGCAATATGTGCTGTTGGACATGCCCAACCTGCAGCGCGTGTGTACAACTGGCACACCAGTGTGCTACAGAGATTTGGGCAGAGCCAGAGACCTGTTCTGTGATTTGTCAGGTCACAAGAGCACACAGAGGGGACTGACGGCATGCTGTGATTTGTGACATGACATCTGCATGTAAAACACTTTGTACTAAGAAATATTTTCAGATAAAGTTTAATTTTAATGCATTAGACAAAAATCTATAAACTATACAGGGGAATATATTCAGTGTCTTCTTATTTTCAAATCAGTGTTGTGTTTCTAATGACAAAAATAACTGCTAGATGTGGACAACTCCCCATAATATCTCATGGCCATACTACATAAATAAATGATAGAAGAATAGTTTAATTACTATACTGCTACATTTTGCCAACTCTAAGTGTTTAATTGCCTTAGGTTGATGCCCAGTCTGCCATTAAAGTGTTCTGTGAATTAACAGTGGGAGAAATCAGATGACAAAAAACTTCGTAAAATAACATGCACAGTAATTTTTTTATTTTAATGGGACAGAGTAACTTTTTTCTAGAATACGATTTCTTCCTTGGCACAAGTTCAGCAGTAGGTAGGCCAGGTTTCCATTTATTCCTGAACAAAAGCTACAATAAAAATTAGCTTGATTCTCTTCCTAGCATCTGTGAAATCAGGCCAAACTATACTAAACTCAGCAAAGTTACATCAAAGTATGTAAGAGGGAGAAGTAAAAGTGGGCCAGATAACAGTTATTCCTGTCGGTTCTTTCAGTGTTTGAATAATTCATAAATGTTTTGATAAAAACAATTATGAGATTAAACAGCAACGTGAGGCTATTGTGTGTTATTTTGAAAACATATTTCTAAAGCACCCACAGTACCTACAGCTGGAGGACTTTTTATGCTTACTGATGAGGCACAGGAAAAGAAATTTTTCTCTAAACACAAAGATTTCTAACTATGTATTTCAAAAGCACACAGAAGAAGAGGCCAACCAAAGGACTAACTTGAAGACAGGTTTCTAACTGTCACTTTCTAAGGGCATTAGAGCAAGAAGGCACTCCAGCAGAGTCTGTCAGTGACAGAAAGGCATGCATCTCTGAAAGGGAAGGAAAAGGGAGGAAGAATAGAGCAATGTATGCTACATATATTCACCTGATTATGCTATACTTGGATTTTTTATTGCTTCAACTCTGATAGAGCTCAGAAGCTTCAGGCCAGGCAGACATTAAGAACAGCACAACAGAGTATGGATTCTTGCTCAGGAGTTCTAATGGAGGTGTCGTGAGAGCTGGGGCACAACTTTCCAATTCTTTGTCTAAGCCATTTTTAAGAGCTGCTAGGCTGGTGTACTGAACAGGTACGTGAGACAATGTAGGAAAGAAAGTACTGCCTCTAACGAAGAAGTGAGGCATGGAGGATGTAAAAGCCTTGAGCTGAGTCACAGGCAAAACCAAGAAGTGAACTCAGATCTTCTGAGCTGCATGAGAGCGCTTCACCACCAGCTCAGTGCTCTCACTGTGCACCAGAAGCTACAGTTGGAGGTGAAGAGCATGGTATAAAACGCATGAGCTCACGCACTGAACACAGACAGCTTTTGGACAAGTAACAAAGTTTACACTGTTACCAAAGTGGAGAATACTCCTCCGAGAACTTACACAAGCAGGAGAAAGTCTGCGGCAAACCAAATTGCCAAAGATAAATTAGACACGAGTCAAAAGAAAACGGAGCTGACAACAACAGATGGGAAGAGGAGGAATGGAGAACAGGAACACAGCAAGAAGACATGAACCATAAGGAAAAAAGCATTCTAGCCTGTGGGAGGGCCTAGGTAGCCAGTTAATTACTCATTAAGGTTAGTAGCTACTTATTATTATTCTAAATACTTCAATGAAGGCATTTTAGTAGTGCCCAGCTGGACTTTACATAAGACACACAACGTGCAGGACAGCTATGTTATTTACTGGGAGCTGAACATCCCACTCTATTGACAGAGTAATAGAGTATATTATTCAGTACAAAATTTTATATAGAAAAATAAACTTATTTTACAGGGAAGATCATTTAAATAGAGGTCCAATTGTTTTATTTCAGAGCATAAAAGTGAAATCCAAAATTTATCAGCATGTTGCTCTCCCTGGGGCTAGCTCTAGCTCTTGCTATGTATGCAGCCAACAGGATGACAGCTTTAGTTTCAGTAGAATTTAAGCCTTCATAAAAGAAATATTTGGCTGTTCACAAGGAAGAAAAGAAAAGCCCAGCATATCAGCTGGCATACCTGTTATAGTAGCCTATTAAAATAGCTTTAAGCATGAACTGTTTCTTTCATCTTAAAAGAAGCTTCAGATACCTTAGTGGCCAATTTCTGAAACACTCACATGAATTCTGCGCCTATGGAAGTGTGACAGGCTAAGCCTAAGGGAAAAATAAGCCTTTTTCCCTGAGAGCTTCAGCTCACCACCAAGGAAGGAGCACTCTCTTGCTATTTCATGCAGAATAAAGAAAACTGATCAAAATGGGCCAGGCTGAAACACGCATACTCCACAGGTAAGTTCAGTCGTGTTTTGGAGCAATTCTATTTAACTCAGCTGAACTTTGGGCTGCATGCTTATCTGTGTGTGTACACAGGCACACAGGCAAACATAGTTACCCAGGGATCTCAGCCAGGAATCAAGGGATATTGTGTAAATATTCTAAAAAGGCTTCTAAAAAATGAATTCAGCTCTTACTATAGCCAATCATTGTCTGGTGTAGAGCTGCACATTTTTAAAAAATATCCTGAAGTAGGAAGACGTGCAAAGTTTAGTCTTGAAAAATGTCTTCATGATTTTTTTTTCACTACCAACTAACATGATGTCAGAACACTGTCACTAAGGTAAAGTGAAAGGATGCAGTCAGCTCTGTGCTGTTTCCTCTCTCAGACTGCTTGTAGATCAGCTTTGGATTCAGGATAAAGCATGACTAAATTTTGCTACATTCATGATGAAAAAATGTAATTCAGCTATTATTACACAGAAATTTGTTTCAAAATTCTCCTTCCCCAGTTCCACACCTCTGCCCCAGCCTCTAAAAGCTGGCTTTCTAGCAGAACGCAGACACACAGTTCTGACCTTTGCATTCAGGAAACCTTTTGCAAATGTTCAGTTTTAGATGTATTAAGGAATCCCAGGGCTATTAACACATCTTCTGCAGGAGCACGGTATGTACGTCCCAAAAGAGCCCACTGAAAATGAACACCATTCAGCTATTAAAGTAATTGTCTGCTGAAATTAAAAAGATTCATTTGCACCATTATAATCCAATAGCCTGCCAGTTATGTTGCCTTTTAAAATATCAATGGCTAGTTTCTTAATGCGATTTCATAGTTTAGGAGAGCGGATACATGGATCAATTTCTTGCACAATACATGTAGTTGGTTGACTAAGCTAAGCATTACTAATTTTTGACATTTATTTTGCCTTAAGAATTCTCTTCTGATGCCACATAATCTTGAGTGTGCCCTAGCCCCCAAACACAAAGAAAACATGACTCATAATCACGGCTAACATTATTACCTTTTTTAAAAATCCTGCTGCAGAACCTTATTTCAATTCATTCTCAGTATCGCAACAATAGAATTTGCAGGAAGGGAAACCATGGTAACCAACTAAATGTGCTACAGCAGATATCTGCTCAAAAGAACATGCAGTACCATCACACTTCAACGCCTACCGCTGGTACAATCTCTACCCATTTCCCCTTTATCCTCACCCTAATTATTAAACAAGCTCCCAGCCACAAAAGACTACATTGCAAACCATGTCTTATTGTTACTGTCATTTGCTATAGGTCCTAGCATTAAGCACTGTATTACTGTTTTGCCAATTCTAAAAGCAGATCTAATACCTCCAGGAGTTAATTAGGAATTTTCATTTCCTTTCATCCGTTTGGAACATTTAATTAATATCAAAACATATTTTATATTTATATAGTCATAGAGACACCCCAATATGTATGGACACACAAACATACCTACAATAATCTACTTACGTTAGTAGTTCTTTTAAAACCCCAGGGATGCAAAAATATTTCAGTGGCATTCTCTGACTAATTAACTAGCAAATACTGGTGGTTTCTGCTGGGCTTTTTAAAAAAATAAACTATGAAAAAATGTATTCGTGATTAAGTAAAGGCATTAAAGATAGCAGGGTGCTGATTTGATGCTCTCATGTGTGTTTATGTTTCATTCTATTTCATCCAGTGTCTGATCTGATACAATTTCACAGGCCTTCTCAGCCACTGAACATCAATTTTATTTGAAAGATGGCTTTGGATATTTAATCAAACTCACACGCTTAGAAAATGATAATTTAAATGTTTTTTTTTCCTTAACAACATACTCCTGTTCTGTTATAAATTCTGAAAAAAATTGTTTTCTGAAAACAAAAGCTCTTTTGTTTCAAATTTAAATGTAAAAGACACTCAATAAAGTCATGAAGCAAACTAATTGCACAATAATGGATGAACGTAGACAAAAATAGCCCATCAGAAGGTGATCAAAATGCAGCTTCTTATGTAAGCGACAAGCAGATTTTACAGTAATTCACAGACAGCATAACTAAGTGAGAAGTTCTTAGGGATGACAATCACTTGTTCTACCTTATTAAAGAAGAAATATTCCAAACTTTGATTTTGACCACAGTTAACTGTTCCACAACATCACACTAAGAATATCTGACTGACCTGGCTATGCTTGTAAAAGCAATTAGCTGCCCTGTCCTATATGTGATCATTTCATCTGTGCTAGTCTATGTCTATAGCTCTTGCAGCTCAACAGCTGCAAGGCCTTTAGATTTACTGAAGCTAGTTCTATAAAAGCATTAGAGCCTAATGCTCCACAGTCAAAAAAATCATTTGAAGAGAAATGAAGAAGGCAGGGAGAACAAAGAAAGAAAACTTCATGGCCCACTTCATTCTGAACAGGATGTGCACTTCTGTCCTCCTCGCCTCCAAAAATCACCACAGAGGAAAAGAAAGGCACACAGAAAGATGATAGAGATGATGAGAGGTATGGAACAGCTTCCCTACAAAACCTGAATGTATAGCCTCAGGCTCAACGACCTGTCAAATGAAGAATAATGGGGACGTGACTGGCATAGAAGAAGTAAATGGAGAGCATCAAATGTAATTCTGAGATGAAATCTTCAACTTGCTGATATAATAATAAAGCTATACAGCTGGGGGGGAGGGGGGGGGAGGATAAACCCTTTGCAAACAATTAACCAGACCTCTTCTCAGATCTGCACCTTTTATGATGACAAGGTATCCCTTAGAATAAGCTTTAAAAACAAACAAACAAACAGAAATGCAAAAGATCTGTGTTAGGAATTGGAGAACACCAACAAGAATCTTCATTCATCAACTGCATGTGCACTTTAGCTTAGCTGAAGGTACAGCCTCACGTGATTGTCCAATCTTCTCCAGATTTCAAAAAACCTTTTTTTTTCTACCTGTGAATTCTGATTGCCTATAAAGGAGTTATGATTTATGGTGTTAATAGTTTATTCATTATCTTCTAGGAAGATTAAGCTGTTTAACAAGAGGAAATCTTCAACGCAGAGCAGCCAGTGACTATCCCTGGAAGGTGTCCACTCTAACTACAGTCTAGAAGAGAATGAGCCATGAGGATACAGAGAAAACAAGAGAGAGAGTGGGTGTTTTTCCCCTAAGATATAGCTCTCTGTGAGGTGATCTTCTGTAGTAATCACAGTACAAAGATGAGCTAGGATTCATTAATGTCTATCAGATTTGCAGCACAGAGAATGATGCATTCAAAATTACGTTTGGGTACTGATAATAAGGAGTTTTATCCCTATCTCTTGATCTAGTTTCCTTTGTAGTCAAGATTTTGTTTTTTCTTTCAATTTAACCATGTTAGAAACTTCAACAATACAGCACAGACCAGATGATGAAGTAGAATAAATAGCATTGAATAGATTAAAAAAAGTAGTGTAAAGTAAAGTAAATATCAAGTAACAAGATATTTTCCTTTCCAATTCTGCAAGAGCATGTAACACCTTCACTTCATTTATTAACACTAAACTGAAACATTAGAATGAACTTGAAAATGTTTTACAGTTGAAACTAAGCTGTTAGTTACTGCAGGATTGGAGCACGTCCACCTCTCTGGCACTGCTGGGTAAACTTATTAAAATAAAGTGAAACCTATTCTGTGGATGTTTCTTTTAGCTTTTTCTAACAGCTGACCAAGTTTTCTTTCCTCCCACATCTTCTCAAGGGTAAAAAAAAAAAAATGGCAGACAGCAAAAAGAAAGTAATAATTACACAGAAGCGCTCTTAAAATTAACATGACTCCAGGAAAGACAGAGTAAGCTCTGTCTGAAAAGACCACATTGATTCACACAGCTAAAAAAGATAAAAATGAAGCTGGAAACCTTAAAGTCAATCAAAGTCTTCTCTCAAACTTTGAAAGGTTTTGCCCATTCATGCTACCTTACTGACGAATTTCCCTTCTGGCCATGGAAATTACATTCCCAAATTGTTACTGCAGTTAACTAAGCTGCAGCTCTCTCTTCTTTCTGGCAGTATAGTGATACATTCACAAATGATGGTGTCTGTCTGGAATCTTATTAGACAAACAATTACCTCAGTACAACATACTTTTTCCTGAGAAAGAAAACCAACTCCTGATAACCTATTATTTCAGGATATTCTTATTTGAATCATAATCTTATTTTACCCATATAAAGATTTCAGTAACTATCTTCTCTTTCAGTGCTTTTTAACAGAAAGACTTTGATTTAAAACTGTGCTACTAACACTGTTTCCCATTTTACTATTTACGTATAAAACTCAGAGCGGAATGAACACAATTACTTTAAAAGTAATTAAACTATATAAATTTATAACTATTTAAATTATTTTTTGTTTCACTGAGAGTATTACCTGATCCACTTGCTGGGATTTTGCAGAGCAAGGAAACAGATCTGCAAACACTGTCAGTTAAGAGAGATTCAGACAAAAAGACACCTGATTTATAGGCTGTCCCACGCAGGGGCTAGAGAGAACTAACTGCTCTTCAGCAGCAGCTAGCTAGCTAGTAAGTAAACTACAGATTAGACTACTCATGAGACCTCATGGGATGCCTTCTGTTTCTTGACTGCTCTCCTACTGTCTAAATGGGGTCACGCATCTGGAAGGCTAGAGAACAGCAAAATGAAGGAAAATCAGCAGAAACACAACTGCCACAATCTTGGAGGTGCAAACAGAAAAGGACCATTAGCACTTCAGAAGCAGCTAAGGGACTTCAGAAGGCTAAAGATACTAAATCTGTAATTAGAGTAGAAAAGTGCGAGTTCCTTAAATGCTTACTATGATTTTTAAAAAATTAAAAGAATCACAAGGAAGTTTAAGCATTAAGGTCAACAACACAGTACAATCTTTTGAATATTTTATACATTTTAAAATGAAATATTAATTACCAACCTTAATGCCAAAGTGTAGGTTCCAGGTTGCCTTTGGCTTTCACGAATGAGATAGCTTCCCTCTGCAACACTTAATAACTGGTCAGCTTCTTCCCTTGAGATCATGCCATGAAATCTAAAGAACAAAAGCATTTTGAAACACATGCTTTTTCACTTTTAAATCACCTCCTCCTCGAAAAACATCAGCCATGGTATTTGAAAAACAGTAACATAAAAATGATTGCTTTGCAGAAACCTACATCTTAAATTAATCTCCTTTCTGGTTGTATTTCAAATCGTTTTAAATGGTTCAGAAAGGCTTCTCTTTATCTATTAAACAAGCATACTACTTTTATAATTGACAATCATCAATTAAATATGTAGAAAAGAGTCCATTTTCTCCTCTTGGCTTCAGATGCTTTGTGCCAGAGGCTTGTGATCCAATATTTTACAACATTCAGGAATGCTGCGGCAAGTTGCTATAATCCTGGAGATGGCATAATCTTAGTAACTACTGGTTTAAATACCGAGCTAGGCATCTCTTACCAAAACATACATGAATCAGATCTGTTTTCCTTCCCCCACACTATATCTAACCATCTTTACCTTATCAGTCTGAAAACAAATACACATATAAGATATCCATCAATGTTACATTTCTTTTTCCCGCATGCAAACATCTTTCACAAAAGCCAGTTGGAGTGGAGTAAAAAAGAGACAACTCCCTGAAAGCGCAGAAATATATGGCTTTCTCAAGTAACTTATCACTCAATAACATCTACAGCCATCAGAAATAGCAGCTGTCATTTTTGGTAGACAAAAATGGTGGTACTGCAATAATAATGTGATGATGAGCAAGACATGCTGCAAGAAAATGGAACAAAAGCTCTCGCTGCAAAAGCAAAATGAGCAGCCTGGCAGAAGTAACAGGGCTGAGGTGCAAATGCAGTGGCTGATGATGATACGGCCACCAAAATGCAACTTTCGACCATGCCAAGGTCTTGCACAGTGACAGCTGGGCAGATGCTGGAGCGAAGCACTGCAAAGTCACCCGCCACGAGGGAAAGCTGCCTTTGAAGGACGCAATGGCAGGCCCAAGCCTCTGTGCTTCTGTGCAAACCATGCTGAAAAACGGTGCCAACTGTAAACACCTTCAGGCTTTCCTGTAAATGTTATCAACCAACACATCATGGAGATAAAGCACGTTGAGATGCATGTTACTTACTCTCTTCCATAATATTTGGGACGGTTCTCCACCTAGAAAAAAAAAAAGATGGAAACTGTAAAGTTTCACATTTACAAGTGTATCAACATAATGTCCTTAATAGAATATTATTAATAGGTAGGGACATAACAGCGAAGCATGTATCAAAATCATTGACCATCCCAAGGTTTTCTCTGTGAGAGGAATACAGGAAGTCAAAGGTGGAACTTCAGGAAAGCACTGCACTTCTGAAAGGCTTAACATGGGGTGAGAAGGAACGAGCTGCTTGGGTCATGTCCTCCATGGGTCTCTGCTAACACAAACTGATGGCATTAAGTGTTGCTCATGCAAGTTGTCAACAAATGAAATAAAATATTCATTTTGCAGAAATGTACTGTATTAAGGGCACTAGTGTAATGAAACATCTGCAAAACTCTTAAATGTAAGTAGTATTTTCCATCACACAGCTGTTGCTGTCACTGGCAGAGGAAACGAAGCCTCTGTCACACTCAGGGAGGGCAAGTGGCAGATTAAAGGTTCATTAGCAAGTGGCTAATTCGCATACTACTCCAATGAACTGTGATCTACAGTACCACTTAAGAGACCTCAGCATCACGTGCAAATGCCCTACTGGATAACTGGCAGCCCATTCTACAGAGACCCTACAGTGTGAACGGAAGCACCAGGCAAAGGGTGGCAGAGTCAATTTTCCTGCTAAGTATTTCGGATGAAGCAACTCATTTGCAATCGTTTGGGAAGACTTTTTGACAAGAGAGGGACTGAAGACCTCCTTCAAGTAAGCTCAATAATCTAACCTACCAGGTTATCCTTCTCTGTCAAATTTAGAGGGAAATCTTTGGAAAATAAAATTCAACACCAAGTTATACAACCTGAACTACAAGAGTCTAAAACGATCCAGCTACAATAAAATAAAAAGTACTCGCAGTAAACTGCCACTCTAGTTTCCTTTTCCCATCTTTCAGAGAACTGCCTATTAAAATTAGCACTCCTTTCCGGTTACCACAGTGAAGTATAAATAAATACTTCAGACGTCCAAAACGTCAAAAAAATACAACCCAATATACAGATCAGTGACAACTCTTCCGTGCTCCCAGCAAATAAAAAGCTGTTGTGATGGTTTATCATTTTTGTGAAAACATTCAGTCACTGGAAAGATTAAAACATTCTAAAAATATATACTTTTCCCCCATAAAACCAAACAGTGTGATAACTATATTGAAAGGTACAGAAGAGAGACCGGATCAACTCAAAAACAAGGGGAAAAAAAATAATCTTTTTTTTTTTTTTTTTGTTAAAATTAGGCTATTTTATTAAAAGGAAGACGATATGAAATCAGAAAAAAAGCGAAATTATTTTGCAGTTACTAAGGTCACCCTCAGAATAATTGCAAATCTAGAAACTGTAATGCTACATTCTGTGAAATTACTTGAAAACATGGATCGGCAGATGACAGGAGCTCACTGAGCCTCTAGGCCATCCGAGCCAGGTCTGCAGTTCACTTTGGTGGACTGTGAGTTAGGGAGCAAAATAACTGCTCTGGTTGACATTGAGTCCCTACTGATCAGTTTTACGAACTGCATAAAAACGTCAGTGTAAATGTTGATGTGCAACACAGCCTGCTTTTATAAGACCCTGTGCAACAGGAACCCACTTGGTTCCTGGCCTGGTTTTCTGTGCGTGTCTGTGTGCTTTCTCAATAACATTTTACTTATCATAATATTAGCTTTTTGTCACCTACATTGAATGTGTACATTTAGTTTCTACGGCAACTCCACCTGAGCTCAGCGGGGGCTTTCTTCACTCCCCACTAGCTGGGCTACACATCCAGTGCAGTCCATGTGAACGTATGAAAACAAACAGTTCTTGTAAACCACATTTATCATGACAATTAGCACCGTGCTTCAGCTTTCTACAACACTTCCTGTAGTATCATTGCACCAACTTTACTCGCAGTAAAACAGGCCTAAAAGAAAGCATGGCATTTGCTCTTACTTCTGCTGGAAACAAGATGCAGCTTTCCTGGGTTTTTGTGTCTGTTTGGACTTTCCAAAGTTCCCACCACACTGTGTTTCTGCGTCCTCCAGCTAAGCGTGAGCACTGAGAGCCAATCAGGTCAGCACTCAGCCTTGTGGGGTTGACTTACACTGGGTCAGCAGCAAGCTTAGGGCACAAAACAGAAACATTCAGTGGGACTAGAACTAAAACCTATGTGGAAAAGGGAATGTGCTTTGAAATAAAACCAAAGCAGCTGCATTAATTGTGAGATATTTGTCTTCAATTTGCTTACTTGTACTGTACGTGCACGTGGGGCCACAGGAAAGATCTGGGCCTTGCTGCGATGTCTACAAGAAACACGAAGGTGAATGTAATTATCTACAACTGCTTTGTTTATGATTTCCCCTCCCCCCCCCCCGCAAACTGAGGTGAAGCCAATGTAACTGAGTTTCGGAACAGAGAACGGGGCAGACCCAGTAAGTACCTAACAGGAAGCACTCCTTCGGAAAAGAGCCTACACACCATGGAGGCTGGGACATCCTTCTGGGTGAGCATGACACAGACAAAGCCACCTCTGTGAACAGCTTGAACATGGATGTGCATTATGTATGCCTGGTCTGAGTGCGTGCAGAGGCCATTTTCACAAGGCTATGCAGAGATGCTGTTTAACAGCTTGTTTACTACTAGTACCAAATCAGAATGAAGCCTTGTTATCGGGCAGGAAAGGGTAGCGATCTTAAGTATCTCCTCCATAAGACTGTTGGATAATTTTTCATTCCTAATTGTTTAGAATATATCACGAAATGCCTTCAGATGGCAGTTAAGGATGCCCTACATATGCTTGCATGTGCAAGCACACACATATGTATATAGAAGATGATATGCACAATAAACAGAAATGCCAGAGAGGTAATACAACATTAACTGGACAAACAGCATTGTATTATTGATGCAAATCTCACCTAGAAATCCAACACCCTTGTGATATTACGGAATCACCAACTCTGAAGTTTACAAATGAACATCACACAGAGTTAAAAGGCTTGGCTCTACGGCACATTTACAACAAAAATCCCCAGAAGAAGCACTGCTTTCTAGCTCAGCGTAATTCCACTGATCTGCGCATTGCTCTGATACAAAACTGGTGCAGCAGCTCAAACTCTCTGTATTTGAGAAGCATTTCATGTTAAGTAGGTCATTCTGTTGAATGCACCTCTCAGTATCAGCACTTGTACACAACGTGCCTTTGCACCTCAAATAAGAGTGGGATTTCTTTATTTTAAAGTGTGACATTCATTTATTCGTTAACAAGTGCTTTTCCTCTAACCATCAATCTTGCTTTTTTTCAACAAGTGGAATACAGTAACAAGGAGAGCAATTTAGGTGCTAATACCTCACCAAATTACATGTTGTTCCCTCCCACTGACCTCTTTGATGTTCGCTGGACCAAAATTCTCCTCCTAATATTTATGAATTTGTTTATACAGCTGAATAATTCAACCACTTAGGAAAAGACTCTGCTCCCCACTGACTCATGCATGGCTGCTAATAGTAACCCAGCTGAGAAAGAGCAGATCACAAAGCTCAACACTAGCAGGAGAGGCTGAGACCACAGAGAAAGGTTAAACATGTTCCTGCTCAATGAATACATTTCCACATCTAACCTGAAGCAGCTGCAAAAACTGTTCAATGTTTATAATGAAAAACACTTATCTGTGTTGTAATGCATTATTTCAATTTTACCTTCATTAGGTAAAAAATAACCTTCAAAGAGGTGGTTTTTTTTTTTTCCTGGTGAATGGATACCATAAAGGGAAAAAAAAGTACTTAATATATGCTGCTATGCAGCTAAATGTCTGCAACTGACTCATTCTTTCATAGCTCTTTTACTTAGCTCAATTCTTACTGATTTGTAAACCCTGCAGATTTTACTTCTCAGTTTCTACAGCAGTGCTCATGGTACAGACACCAGTTTGCTCAGCAGTTCAAGAGCTCAGATGAAGCTATTCTAAAACACGGAACATCTCCCTTCTCTTTTGTTGCACAAGGAAAGTTTTACACTTTGTTAAAGTTTAACTGGCGCAGTTTTTCAATTTGCCACCTCTATAATACCTGATAACATTTTATTTTTATAATTAATGGCATCAAAAGTAAAATGAGAGAACTATAGTCGTCAGTGTGACTTGTATTTGAATAAGCTTTGACCAGATACTTTTATATTCGCCTTGCACGACTAAGTCTTGTTCGATCCTGTAAAGAGGCCAAACTGGATCTGAAGGATTTCCATCACCCCAGAGAGAGAAAATATTTGTATGATCAAATACACCACTTACATTTCTGCTTGTTTGCCTGAATTCACCCAGCTGAAGCCTAATAGCATTCTAAGAACACTGTGATGGAGAACGCTGTGTAAAATTTGCTTGTGACTTCTCATCACCCAGGGCTACAATGCTTGTAAAATTAATGCATTCTTTCTTAGAGCTACGTCTTGCTTAAGTGCAATCAGCTATTGTTATTTTGTTCATAAAAATACAAATCCATCACATTAACAGAAGTCAGGAGTGCTTCCACTAAATTAAATATTTTGTTTCTGTTAAATCTCTACCTTTTATCTTAAAAACTGACAGGCAATTTCATGGAATCACAATTGGGCATTTGAAAAGATGACAGCGAAACGCCTGTTTAATTGTGTGAAGTAATCCTTTTTCTGATCTAAACTGCAAGCTATAAGTGTTCCTGACAGTGCTGTGTCCCTCTGTATTTAATACTACGTCAAAATGACTAACATATTGCAAGGATTAATTTCCTTTCTCTTGGCACATGATAAAAAAGCTTAAGTTTTATTGCAGCAATGTAAGAACTTTCAGTGGTTACGCAGTTATGCTCTGTAATACTGTTCACATGTCAAGCCTAACATTTTGGTATTTTCGTAACTGAAATTAATGCTTCCCAGGTTCCTAACTGAAGCTGCAAGAGAGATGCAGCCACAAGCAGACCCTTGCTGGCAGGGGTAACTGTACCAGCCACAGCTGCCAGCACCACAGCTCTGAGGAGGTGCGAGTCCGCTCCAACACCATGCACATCCTGCTGGCAATTCAGGGTCTGTGACAACACCCAGCCCCAGGAGCAGGTGCTTGTGTATCACAGCATCTCAGCAGGGCCACTGTTGCTATTTGGATCCTTAGAAGCTGTGGCTCTGCATAGCTTAGCAACTAGAATTGATAAGCCATAAGCACTGAAACTCAAAAAACAGAATGCGAGGAAGCATTACACTTCTGCTTGTTGATTTATCACTCACACCAATCACACTGCCGTGTCTCCCGCCAAGTGTTGCTTGGGTTGCACAATATTATGTACAGACTCAGAATTGCTGGACTTTATAAACTGAAATGTTAATAATACCTACCTCACAAGTGCAGGTTATCCTTCTAGGATGGGGAGCTTCCTGTTGCAACTGATACACTGAGAGAAGGCAGAAGTTACATTCTGGTTAATACCAAATCACTGTACCTGTTAGGCTTTTTTTTTTCTGTTTAAAAGAGGATTTACTGAAAGATTTAATATGAATACACAGGTATCAAGATCTCAAAATCGCTCACAAGATGTCAGAAAAGAGCATATTTCTAGCCAAACCAGGATTATTGATTATTTTTACAATTAGTTGCTCAAGCACTAGGGAGTCTCTGGCCAAGCAGATCAGAGAAGGAATTAGGATAAATGCAAACTGAAGTTTATTATATGTGAAATCAGGCAGCTATCACACTTTTTGCAATGAATGGACCCTTGCTGGATCACCAGAAATATGGTAACAGACTACAGGAGTCATTCAGATCTCTGCAGAATCAAACCCAATGCTTTTGCCACTACTCAGTGGTGACTTTTCTGATCAAGGGAAAAAATGGCCTTTGCATTTGCCAATCTAAAGACATCACGAGTCAAACAGCAGGGTAAAGCAGTTAAGGCCTAAATTATGACATACACTTATTAGTATCTTCCAAACTTCTTTCATTTTTATTTTTAATATGAGACTCATTAAGCCAAAATAAATCATAGGAGCCAGTGGCAACTTTATAGTTTAATACCAGCTGAGCAACTGTCAACTTCTATCATGAAACCAGCTTGGTTTGGTAAGTCACCTGCAAAACAAGGCTGTCAACACCAAATTATTACTTGAATAGGACCAGATCCAATAAAATGGGTGTTTGGAATTGTAATGTTTTCAAATTAAATTATCTTTCAATCACTGGTACTAACACCAAGGGCTGACACGTGCTGTCACTTTCTTCAGGTAATAAAACCATACATTATTTTATCCAGTAAGATTTCAGGTCATTACTCTTCTTATTTGATGATGAGGCTTTTCCACTGACAAATAGTGTATTTATGTGCAAAATTACATGAGAATGGAAAAAAAGGCAAACTGCCCAATGATTTGGCAATCATAAGATCAACTGGAAAAACTGACTCCCTTTGTTCCAAACAAAAAAAGCTAATGTTTTCTTCCTGATGCTACTAAAAATCAATCCTAACCATTCTGTATCGGTATTACAAAAATGATTTATGCAACCGATGAAAACCAGCACAGACATATACAAAACAGCAATCTTCATTTCAAGCATAGCATGATCCTTTATTTGCCTAGCACACAGATCCTCTGGCTTCCATTGTAAAAGCCATTTCTGATGGCACTAATCCTTGTCTAGATCCAATTCTAAGAACCAGAGTAAGGTTCTAAAAAAAAAAAAAAAACAACAAAACAAAAACAAAGTGAATATGGGGATCTCTGAATTTCAAAGAAGAGCACAGCAGAATCAACATATTTTGCAGAAATAGGCCAAAAGTTGTGAATTGTTTCCCTCTTTACTTCAAGCAAGTTTGAAAAGGTTTTCTGGAAAGAAATTCCTTGTCCCAGAAGACAATACCTTTTCTCATCTTCCAGCCAGAAGCACAGCAGGTAAACTAGTTAAATGACAAAACAGGATGTGCATTTCTTCTCCTCTAATTGATGTATGCACTTCAAACTTCAACATCAGTTTCCCTGCCTCAATTATTGCTAGGGAAGTCAAACAAGCCATTCCCCTTCATCCATCAGGAGAGAGAAATACAAGCAAACCCCATGACTGTGCACTTAATTTTGCTCTATAGGAAAGGTTTGCTGCGGTGAACCGAAACAGTGCAGGAGAGGGGGTGTACACATATTTGTCTGAGCCTCCTGGCAAGCTACCAGTCAAGCTCTGGTATTAAGAAAGGTTGGACACTCCTATTCCTGACTGCAGCCTGCAACGAGATGCCCAAACAGGCAGCGCTGCCCAGGTTCATAGAAGATACAGAAGCTTTTGGTGCCTCTTAAACTTATACTCAGATGTTACACTTAGAAAGATTAGCATGGTGGAATGGCAAAAGAGACAAACAGGAAAAGAATGCTCACCCACACCCAAAGATCTAGGCTCGCAGGGAAAAACTCCACAAAGGAGGGATCTCCAGAAAGAGATCCTTCCCCAGTGGCAGTCAGCCCTTAAATAAGGTCTAGAAGAGATGCAGCCAGGCTCCATCTTCACCTGTGCTCCCACGGCTGACCCAGTCCTTTCCCCAGGTGCTCAATCAGTGCTTCAGGCCTTGACTCAACAGTTCCCATACACTCAGATGAAAACAAAAATGAGTCTGTTTCCAAGGGACCTGGCTGAAACTTTTTTAGCTCTGACTTGAAAAAAATAAAAAGTTGAGATACTTACAGTAAGATTTCCAAACAGGTGGTCTGTATTCATCAGTATCTGAAAGAACAACAGCAGTTTTTAATGTTGTGTTAGAAACATTTTAACACAGAAAAAACATCACAGAAACACTTGCAGTATGAAGATAAATATTGCACCTGGATTCTGTAACTATTTTTAGTAATGAAGTACAGAGCAGCCTGACAGAAGTTCATCCTCTTTACTTAGATAAAATATATGGAAAGGTATTATACTTAGCCACAAATAAAACCATTTACAAAAAGACAAACATGCAGATCAGGAGCCAAAACATCAGAGGGGACAGGTAATCCATAGCGTTTTATTATGTACATAAAATCACTGAATGGTTTGGGTTGGGAGGGACCTTTAAGACCACCTAGTGACACCTCCCTCCAGACCAGGTCGCTCAAATGCCCATCTGGCCTGGCCTTGAATGCTTCCAGGGAGGGCGCCTCCACAGCCTCGCTGGACAACCTGTTCCAGTGTCTCATCACCCTCACAGTAAACAATTTCTTCCTAATATACTTTTTAAACTACAAGAGAAAGATTTTTTCAATCTCAGTTAATACCCTGAAAAATCACCCCTCACCCAACTCACTCCTGTCATCACCTTCTTCCTCTTCTGGATAGCAATTAACTACTCCTAGAATAAAATCCAACAAGGAAGTCCATGTCTTGCAAAAAGAGAGATTTTTCCACCCTGTCTCTAAACAAGGGTTAAGCGGAAGGAGATATTTTCCATTCTCAGTGTAAGCGGGGTTTTCAAACACAATTCACTGTCCCTTTATCGCTAAGGCAGCATGTGGTCAAACAACCACTGCCCAGAGCAATGTGACCTTCAGAAGGCCCTGGAGATGTGCCACCATGCCCTGGGTCCCCGACAACACACCCACAAACACAGAGATCCCCAGCTGCCCACCAGAGATGGAGGATCAGCAGCAACAGATGCAGCAGTGGTCACCCACTCCTCCTCTGGTATTTTTAATTAGGGCAATGCAAATCGATTCATTCCAGAAGGACTGTAATGAGATCCCTTCGTGCTGCAAGGCCACGTGGAAAAAAGGCAAAACATGAAAGTGAAAATAATGGGTTTAGTCCCAGGAGAGGACTCTTATTCCCCTAGCTGCATTCCCTTTTGCTATAGCTTATTTTTGGCAGCATCAGCACCAGTTGCGTTGACAAATAAATAACGTCAGTGAAAGACAACGCTCCGTATTTGTAAAATATGGGCTGACTGTTATGAAAATACAAACATTTTGGCAGCCTAACATGGATTTGCTCGCACTCAGGCCATGTAATTGCTAGGGTATGGAAAGCACGACCATAAAACTGAAAAGCAGCATTATTTGTGCCAAACAAAAAACCCCAAACCTTGTTAAAGTCAGACAAGAACAGCAGTAACTTTCATAAAACAAACATGCAACGTTCAAAAATTGAAAGGAATGATTTATGTTATGCAGCTGTGCACAAGTATTTTGTTAGAAAATCCCTCTGTAAGCTCTACTGCCTTACCAGTGTTAGAAGACCCCCAGGCCATCCCACATGAAAAAACAAAAGGTCTTTCCTATTGTTATTCAAAAATAAAAGTTATCTGATACAAATACTGCAGCAGCAAGAATAGTGCAGCAACAACAGTGAAGGACAGGGTCTGTAGCGTTCCCTTCCAGGTAAGGATGTTTTTAGTTCTAAAATCACTCTGCTACACAAAAAGCAATGAGAACATGCATTGTATTAGCTGTCAGCTTCCTGTTTTTAAAGACCAGTTGAGGTGGTCCCATCTACCAAGAGCTTGATTTTCAGACAGTGCAGGCCTCTGTGTATGGTACCTCCAATTAGGCATCCAAAGAACCCAGAAAGCACTTTAAGGCATGATTAGTAAAACACAGATGCTGAACCCAAAATACATTTTCTCACTAACACTGCATCACCTTCCAATTAACACAATGAACTCCACAGTGGCAGTTCTCAGATTTCTGTACAGCTCCCATCAGCACAGTATCTCAGCACTGCTAAGCATCTCCATGATAAAATCAAATAATTTTCTACCAGATACGCTGTCCATGTACAGCAACTGCAGTTTTAAACTTAGACTGGTGAAGCTGGCAGGTGCTGGAAGTGAAGAGCCTTCCTAACCTTTAGAAAAGAAAATGTTTGATAACTTCCCACTATCCCAAGCAATGAGACATCTTGAACTCTTCAGAGCTTCACTCTGATTAGAAGGGTATGAGGTTTTGTTTTTATGATTTATCAGAACTTCTTCCAATTCTATGCCTTGAATCCATAATGATCTTTAATCATTTTCCATCCTAGACTAGATCAGAAAAGAAACAGCTGACTGTTTAAAACCTGTATATTATCAATACACATGCATATAGAAAGAAAAGAGTAAGAATATCTCAACCTGATTCTGATCTTAAACTGTGATTCTATGATAAACCACTTTAAATCTCAAAGCAAAGGGAATTTATAAGGATAAGGGGAAATAACACTGAATGACACAGGAAAATTAACGTACAGTCCTCTCCTCGAAGTGTGTAGATTAATGAAAGAAAAAGGGAACTATGCAAAGCTATGCAAGAACTACCTGCAATTGAGAAGTGAAAAGCGCAGGATGACCGTCAGAAATCCATACTTGCACCAGAAAAGGCTTTCTGCCAATAGAAAATCATGCAGCCATTGAGAAGTTCACATACAGACACAAGTACTGTGAGAGCATCTCAGATTTTCCCATAACTTTGACTAACTGTGACATTACAATGCAGCATTTCCCACCATTATTTTTTTCTTACCGGCAGCCATCTTGTCCATTAGATAAATCTGCATAACTTTAGTACTTTCTGAGAGCACGTTTTAATTGCAGATATGAAAACTGTTACTATCGCCTCAAACTGTTTAGACTGCTTGTCTCTGTGTATTCCTTTTATAGAAAGAATAAAAATATTTACCTCTGCTTGAAATGGTTCCTTCTATCTCCCCACTGAAGACCAGCCAGCCCTAGGGTAGAGCAGCAGCAGTGTAACCATGCATGGTAACCCTATCAAGTAATTTAGGGCTTGCTGTGAGGCTTGCTACAGAGAATTCAGTTTTGTTTTTCTTTTACTGTATGTCATCTCCTGTAGCATGGTGATCTGTAACCTCATGGAAGAGATCAGTTTAATGCTGTCTGGAAGGAAATAACCAGCTATCTGCTGGCACAGCAGCTCTTGCCCCAGACCTGGGTTGTGTTTGGCAATATCCCTGTCAAACAGAGGTGAGGCCTCAAATGGCAAACCTTGTGGAAGAGGCTGACTTCTCGCCACATGCACAAAACCTCAATGTGATTAGGAGAAGTAAATCTAATTTCATGTTTTCTGAACAGCTCTAGGCCCAAGGAATGGTATGTCATAAATATAAAACGATGCAAGTATAAAACCTTCTTCTGTACGTTACAGTTAGTAAGCACTAACATGTGTTTTAGGATACTAGATCATGCTTTATTTGGCAGCAGTGTGGGTCAAATTTTAACTCCTGGAGAGGTGGATGACAAGCAGCCATGGCCGTTTGCTGACCCTTTACACAGACTCCTCCTTGTGCCCCTGAAAAAACTTCTAGAAAATTCCTCCTCGGCCTCAAAATGTTGCTTATTAGCACCTTCTATATGCCCGAAGGGTTTACTCAACTTACAGAAATAAAGCTGTATAATTTATATTGCTGGTGAGATTCTCAAGCCACAAAAACGTCAGAGCTGAACAGAGATTGTCATTTCATCCCTGTTGTCAGAGTGCAAGTGCCAACAGCCTTTCAGAAACTAAAATCAAGCCATCACAAAATGCTTTAAGCAGTAAACGGGCCCTAGCTGTTTGGGCTTTTATGCACTCCAACCAAAATAAAACTCAAACAGCATCAAAGTAATTAAAGGATAAGTACAGCCACCGCCCTAGGCAGCAGTAGTAAAACAGACAGACACAGCACCACAGCTTCAGAGTAGACAGGAAATGCTGGTCTCTGCCCATGCCAGCACCTGGCAGTGCAGAGCATTTTGCAGAAGCCCCCATATGTGTGCTGTGGCAGGAATGAAATACGCCACGGGTCCTTCGCCACTGCCAGATGAGACCAAAGCTTTCTCCACAAAGCCTCTGTCCTACTACCTGTGCTACCAGCAGTCAGTGAACAAAATGGGCTGTGGGCAGAGCCTTGGTGTGAACTGCAAGCCACACAACATGGTGATGGCTGCTGCAGCCAGCCCATCCAGCAGGCAACGGGAACCAAAGGATGAAAAGAAGTTTGCTTCAGCCCAAGCTCAGTGAGCAGCGGAGACAGCTGAGGCCTGCTAACCTGCCTCATGTTAAACGCGCTCCTAAGAAGGAAGACTTCTCTAGCATGTAGCTCCTCTGTGTGAACATGAAAAGAGAAATGTACCTTGGGGTACAGATGGCCTGCTGGAACACACAAGGTTTCACAAGCCACAGCAGAACGCTCTGGGGCCTGTTGGGGGACAGGATGATTCCTGCAGGGCAGCAGCTATTCTTGGCCTTTTCTCTTCACTCCAGAACATATGATACGCTGTTTGACACTCAGCCACGATGACTGACACTTCTAGACTGCTATTGAGTCTTTGATGCTATTTTAATGTTATCCTTGGCAGGATAATTCCTTTGAATTCAGAAAAAAAAAAAAAGCTTTGAAAACTTTCAGACACGTCACCGCTGTTCTTCAGGCAAGGCACCATTATGTACTGAAGGAGCTGCAGTGCAAATGCTCCCAAATAAATCACTGCTAGTTTCCTCCCTGTCCTCACAAGAATAAAACATCCCTTCACAAAGTCAGGAAAGTTGGAAAAGACCACTAAGACCACCCAGTTCAGCCACCGACCCATCCCCACCATGCCACAAACCCACATCCCCCAGTGCCACACCTACCCTTTTGGGAAAACCTCCACTGCAGTGACTCCACCAGCTCCCCGGGCAGCCCTGAATGGCTGTGGCACAGCACTAAGCCATACTATGACTCTGGCCTAAGAATGTTGTACTGGGAAACTAGTTATTTTCCTTCACCCTTTTGTTTTCACATGTTTTTGCTTATATCTCCAAAAAAGTATTAGGTTTCTAGTTTTACATAAGTAAAAACAATTAAGAGAAAGCAGCTGTGAACTGTACCCAAGAAAACTAGAAGGGTTACTTCCAGTCCTCTGATGCAACCAAGCAATGGCTTTGCTTGTGGGAGCACTTTCAACAAAAGTGAGAGGCCCTACAAAAGGCCATGCTCTGATATCAGCCCTGAAGGGAAGAGAAAAATAAAATAAATCACATCGCCATCCCCGTGTCTACAAATGTCTTTTCTGAAGATGATAAATTCAGTGGAAATGCTTTGAATGGGTTAGAATGAGGCATCCACTGAAAACAGCCGGAGTTCAGTGTCCTTTCTCATCAGGTATGCTATTACTGCCTCTATATGAATAATGGGAAAACTTTAATAGGAAATATTTTACCTATCATGGGCACTGCTGCTGCTAAATGGACTTGTCTGCTATGTGATTAGACAAGGCTGCAGCTCATGTGTTTCTATATTTTCTCTGAACTGAAGCAAGGGAAACAAGTTCTTGTTTTCCCTCCTCTTTGCCACACAAACACAGCAGCATCTGACAACAAGAATGATTATGAATAAAAACTAAGAAAACAAATAAAAAATACTGATTAAAAAATTTACTTTGAAGTTTGTAACAACTGGAATTTTCATGTCTGCAATAGCAAGCAAAGTATGCAGCTCTTACTGCCCTTTTCTTGACTGTAGTTTAAATGGGGAAAAATGCACTTCCATGAAAGCAGTTAGCTTCTCTGCTAGGAGAAGTTTCAACATCTCTAAAATTATTTCCCAGTATTATGATATGCATAAAAAAACAGGATTCATAGAGGCAAAAAAGATGCCAGGTGCCACCTTGTGGACATTTAACAAACAGAATTTAATTTTATTTTCTGTTTATAGTAGCCTGCCTTCAGACAACAGGCTGTAGGGGATTTCCAGCACCACTACCTGACACAAACTGGGCTCGCTGTGGCTGCTGACAAGGGAGCCCAACTGGCAGCTGCCTCTGACCTTCTGATGCAGACCACTGTAAGGCTGATGATAGCTCTTTCAACTATCTGTCAAAATAATGCTGTCAAAATCAAATTTGTCATTTCTCCATTTCAGCGAAAAACAGCCCATCAATTATTTATGTAACCCACTGTGCTAAAGCTGAATGCACTGTCAGCTGCCCCAGGTTGCAGGAAAAATGAGATGGGCAGCTCCCTACCATTTCCTATGGGTATGTGAATGGTCTTTCGCTAACAAATCCTGCAAGACCAAAGTTGACAAAAATACACTTTTACTGGATGAATCATATCTCCTAAATATTGTCCAAATGACTTCTATGTGAGGACAGTAAAGTCTCAGAGCAATTCAAAGTAATGTCAAGTAACATGAACACTGCAATCAAACTTCCCTAGTGTAAATCCAGACTGGCTTTCATTAGAGATGCTGCTCACTGCTTTGATCGTGGTCAGACGAGTTTGCTTGGAAGTAGGCAGCAATTCATGTCAAAGCCATTGCTCTTACACAGGACTCACTCCAGCCAGAACAAGCCATACCGTAGGAGAACATATTAACTTTCCTATATTTCCCTTCCTACTATTTATTTCCACAATTCCTTCTTTGTCTCCTGTTCTAAAAGATTTCCCTGCACAGGGACCAAGCTCACTTCCCGTCGTTTGTTTTAGTTGTTCCAAACACAAGTACCTGCAAGGGCACCATCGCTTTTACCTGAACTTCCAGCCAGTGACAACCTCCTCAACTACAGTCTAAAGGCATTCACAAAAACAATTTCTCAACTCAATTTCTCTAACATATCTTCCAAAGGGTAATTTTGAGTGGAACTTGATTACACAGATATTCTGACCAGTCACCCTAATAGCAAAAAATCCCAATATGATGTTACAGAAGTGTCTTCTAGCTGTAAATTAATCTCTTCCCCTGAATAAGAAATCTGTCCAGTCAAGGTCATGTAGAGGAGACCCTAAATAAAGGAAGAGCTTTCAGGCACTTCTGAAATACAATCCCTCCATCAATTGCATAATGCCCTAATTTACTGAATCGAGAAGACATGTTTTATCACTATTTGCTTGTTTACTTTGAATATTTTTCACAACCAGCATTAAAATAATGAACATACACTCACTTTCTTGCTCTAAAGTACATTTTTAAATACAGTGTTGTGGTTTTACTAAAAGCTGAACCACAACAAAAGAGCACAATGCTGACCCTGCCTCCCCATGCATTGGTAAAAATCTGCTGAGAACTTGTCCTCCCTTCCATTTCAGACCAATATAGCTGCTGTGAATTCATTAGCCTCCTGTGGAAAAACACAAACAAAACAAAACCACCCATTAGCAGCTCAGGCAAAACCAGAGTCACACAAGAGAAAATTAAGAGCAGATCTGATTTCTGACTGCTGTTATGAACAGTCTCAGGATGGACTCGTGCTCCGAAGCATGTCTCTCTGTTGTGGTGTAATAGATGTTGTTGCCTCTCCTTTCCCAAACTTGACCCGTTTATGTTCTTTGACCATCAGAGTTATAACAAACCTATTATGATTCTTATTACAAACAGATTTTTCATTTTCTAAAACAGTTGTCAATAACACAAGCCATTGCTCATGCAAAAATATGGCTTGTGTTTGCACTCTTATTTCCAGAACAGATGCAACACATCAACGCTCATGGCTGGAAGGAGGAGGACAGACTACCAAGTCCTCTTGCCTGGAACCAGGATCACTTTATAGTATTATAAAAGAAACTCCTAAAACACATTATTGGCAGGGTCAGAGGAAGGGAAATGGACACAATGTGGTGGAATGCCTTTTCTTGAGCTGGAATTAGTTTTTTTCCTCCAAATGTCATTCTCCAGATGCTGTGAGCTTTCACTCAATCCAAAACCTGGAAGTATCATTTCTTACCTCTTTCTGTTCTCATACAAAACCTTCAAGAGGCCTCCAAGGATGCAAATAGGACGTTTCATATAGAGCAGATGAAAGCCACACCTTCCTTTTTGGCAATTTCATGGCTCACCAATATTACTACAGCAACAGAAATTTATCCATCCATGGCTCTCCTTGTTTATAGCATTAAACACATCTTTTTCATAAATCTCTTCCTCTGTAGACTCACCTTTGGCTCTGGAAGCACCAGGAGGCATGAGAGATGCCCTCCATTTGTCCTCAGCTCTTGCTGCACTTCTGAGGATGAAAGCTGAGATCTGTGGACGAGGACAAGCAGCTCAACATAGAGCTCGGCCACTGCCCAAAGGGAACAGAAGAGCTGTCTGCAAAGCTCCATATGATCAGTGCTTGAAGATAGCCCCCAAAATCTTTCTTTTGGATAATCCCACTTTTTCCTCCTCTCTTTTTTTTTTTTTTTTTCCTCCTCTCCACGTGCTTAATTTGGATGGCTTCTTACATCTGTTTTGAACTTTTTTCCTGGGATATTGACCCATCCTTACTGGAAACGAAAGCCCACGGCAATATCCACAAGCAAAGAGCAGAGTTTGTGCTATGGAACATGATGTCTAAATAGAAAATAGGAACAGCTGCTGGCAAGAGCAGCAGAGACTCACATAGATGAAGTCATCCTATAGATGAAACACTGGTATCCCTATTCCTGAGTCCCTGCAATCCAACAATGCCCCAGGCAGAGCTGCCTCTCTGCATAACCTCTTCTGGTGTACTTAGTTCTACTTCATAGAAAAAGCTTCACTGTGGTAAAACACAAAAACAGGCACGTGGAAAGTCATAGGATGTGACAGATCACACTCCAGACTTCAGTTTAAAAACGGTTCTGGCCAACCTATGTGGCTAGATGGGGACAGCTGAGCAGCAGAATGCTGCACGCAATTGTCACAGATTGCAATCTACAGGATTTCTGCACAGAAATAGGGCAGATCCTGACAGAGCTCTGAGACACAGTGAGCCACAAGCACTCTGTTAGAACAGCCCATCACCCATTACCTCAGAGACTGACCATCTCCCAGCAGCACCACGTCCTCTGATCCTGCCCCAGCACAGCCCAGACATCGGGACTGCAAGTCACCTGCTGCCAAGGCTGAGCCTGCAAGGAGCAAGCTGGGGCAGAACCACCATCCTGGGCTGGTGCAGGGTCAGAGCCACCCTGGGGTGAGTGGGGGAGTCTTTTGGCACTGAAATAACATTCAGCATAAAGCTCCCAAATGTCTTCTCTACAGAAAGAACAATCATTTCACCTCATTGCTACGTTTTGAAATATTTCTCCGCTCCTGCTGAAACTCTGAAGATTGTTTCAGCACCTTTAAAGTTACATTTGTAAACATACTCTTTGGAAATCCTGAAAAGGAAATCAGTAAAATTAATCACTGTGTCAAAAGCGTGCTTCCTTTATTGGGTGTACATTCAGCCAGCAAGGCAGAGGCAAGGAAGAGCTACATCCTGTCGTGTTTTTTGTTTCGTTTTCCAGTGAAAAGCAATCCAACTACACACTAAAGCACTGTGTCCAGATTCATATGGAAGCCATAAAGTGCAGATGAATACATATGGAAGACTGCCCATACCAAATA
This sequence comes from Chrysolophus pictus, assembly GCA_037305975.1. Taxonomy (NCBI): domain Eukaryota; kingdom Metazoa; phylum Chordata; class Aves; order Galliformes; family Phasianidae; genus Chrysolophus; species Chrysolophus pictus. The sequence goes on from CM074582.1 coordinate 20,878,118, forward strand.
ATTATCAGCAGCTTTTATAGTCTGCTCTGGCTTGTATACTTACCAGATCCTAACTCAGCATCGAGGAGACTGAGTCGTACCCTGACACGTGAGAGCCAGGAACTATTAGGTACTGCACTAACAATGGATTTGCTTTTCCTGCCCATGCTATTACTCCGTATTTCACAGTCCCCCACCTTCTCTGCAGACAGAATAATTTGGTAGCTCTTTTCCCATTGCTGCAGCACCGTTCAAGACTTCGCTACCTGGTGCCCCATTGTATCTGCTACATGATTTAAACAGTTGCAAGTGGTGGCTCTGCAGGCCACCGGAGCACGACACTATGCAGTGAGCAACCAAACACTTCCAGCTCTTAGAAAACAGGGCTTGACCTTTACTTTTGGAGTGGGAATTTCCCCTAAGCTGCCCCAAGAATAAACAGCGTTTGGTGAGCACGTTTTCCAGAAATTCTGAAGTGACTTCAGGAATTTCTTTCTTTTTCTCATTCAGCTATAGGATGAGCAAATACTCTGAATGCTGGAAATGCCAAATGCCCATCAGCTCTTCCACGCTGGCAGAGGCTGTTGCACATCACACCACAGGCTGCCCAGCTGGAGGCAATCAGCCCTCCTCCCAGGGACTAGCACCTAGATTTAGCAGACCAAATATTTCAGTGATTTTAAGATACGCTTTTCTTTGTTTCAAAACAGATCCAGAAAGGCAAAATCTAGAGGGCTTTCAATTTTCTGCCATCGTTTATGAAGATTTGCAAGACAGATACAATCCATCCCACTGAAATTGCAAATCCTGAGTATCTGCAAAATCCTCAGCCTGGAGCCTTTATGCCAGTTTATGATTACATTGTTTAAATGCTTGCAAAGCTCTGTGGGCAGCTCTTGGGTTTGTCTTGCTGTGCTTTATCTGAAGCCTGCTCCCGTGGAACTGTACGATCTGTCCACAAGGTGGAGCAGCTAAATAGCTGGAGATGTGAGCGCTAAGCCTCCAGCTCTGAAAGAAAAGAAAATCATCCGACAAGGAAGGCGCTTATAGAGAAATTACTTGTACTCCTGAAGGATTCTGATACATGTGCTTTCATGTGGCACAATCAACACGATCTTCCAAAGAGTCTGTATTAGGTTTATGTTCTGAATTTACTGATTAAAACAGTACTTAAGTATAGTACTCTATATGCAAACACATCCTGGACGCTGAGACATGCTTTCTATCACATAAAAATCTGCATCAGCAGAATTTGGGAACTCCTTATTGGGCTGACGTCTCAGAGGACAGTCTATGGCAGCACCAGGTGAGATTCCATGCTGTGCAGGTTGCCTCCACGTATGAGCAGCTCATAGGCAAGGAGGAAAGGGATGCGAGAGGATTTCTATGGGATAAAAGACTGACTGCAGAGAATTGTTAGGAGGGGGTGAATTCAGAGGGCTTCTGCTGTAGCTGGCAGGAATTTAAATCTTTGTTTGCTCCATTTTATTTTTTATTCCATCTTTCCTCTCTTCCTCAGTTACTTTAGTTTACTTCAAAGAAGGCAAGGTGATTATTAGACACAATTCTTGACCTAATTCTAGCCTCTGGTTCCTGGGCAGGTGCTTTGATATATTCTAATAACAACAGATATATTCCTGGAGAGCACAAGGCACAGCAGTAACATTTCTATGTCAATCTCTATCTCTTTGAGAACATTCCTAAACCCCCTATTTTTCACACGTGGGCACAACTGGATCTGACCTTTACAGCTCCAGCTATAAAGAGTTATCTCTGTGATATTTCCCACAATATTCACAGTTACAGAAAACACAGCTCTATACTAGCCACTGCCTGAAGCACAATTCCAAGCACTAAGCTGGGAAGCCACGAGTGAAATTTTTCCACCTCATTTATAAGCGTTAGTGTAGCTTCTCTAACACTTTGATCAATGGATACCCCTGTGCCAGTTAATAGATTCATCTTCTTTTCCCTGCTCCTAAGTAGGTTTTTGTTTCCATTCTTCCTTGAGACTGCATTGCCAGCACAAGCTTTTCAAGGTTGCTGTCCTTACTTGCTTCATTAGGTCTTACCCATTAGGTAGGGTTAGCACAGAACCTAGGAGAAAATAATCTTATGGTTCTCAGCACCTGGACACTCTCCTTCCCACCCACATGAATGGGATTTGGAAGATCAAACAAATTCACCTCTAACACGGTTTCCATCCATGCTTAATGAATCACTTTCACTTCTAAATCTTGCTTAAAAATAAAACAAACAAAAAAGACAGCCAAAATCACTGCTCTTATCTACAGTTTTGTCTAATTGAATAATTCCAAGTTCTTCTCATAACTAAATGTTGACATGATTAAGTCTCTCTTAAAATCAGTTGGCCTGAGGCTACTGTTCACCTCACCACTCTAGTAATCTCTGTAGCGATAAAAATGTTATCATAAACACACTGATTCCATGAGAAAACTTCCATCACCTCTTTCCATGCAGAAACAAACTGAAAGAACACTCTTCTGGTACAAACCGTTTCTTTAGCTACACTACTGTTGGGAAACACTTGCCATGACTGCTCACCACAAGTTTTAAGAGTAGTTCAGGGCTACAAACAGAACAACTTGAGTTGTGCACCACCTGCTTACCCCGTTCTTAGTGGCTCTGCACAGGGAGCAAGAAATAATCACATCCGTTTCTGAGCACTTCCCACCCCCCAGTGAATCCACAGGCATTACTTATAGGTAAGCCATCTGGAGAGGAGCTTTGCCTTTCCACGTTTCCTCTCACTAAGCCAACCAAGGAGCAGAACTAAAAGCCTTTCCCATACAGGCAAAACACTCATTTAGAGAACAAGGAATTGATTTCACTTCCATGCAGTACCTTTACTTTAAGACCATGACAACCAAGAAGATGTGTTTTGCCAACAGAATCACAGCCCACCTTTCAGGGCAGCAGTGATGAGACAGTGGGGTTTGCATGGAGTCCAGTAATCATAAATGCACTGAAATGAAAATGATTACTTGTTCACGAGCACCTCAGCAATGGAACCATCTATTTCCAAAGGCTTGCCCCATACCCATAGCAACAGATAGATTCACAGGGGGTTATTTCTTACCACCGATGTTCAGGAAGGGAGTTCTCATCCACTTGTGTGCTCTGAACAGGAAGGCAGTGACACAAACAACTAACGATAAATGTGGTCAGGAACAGCTCCCCTGGCCATTTGGAGACATCTTCCTCAGTTCACACAAGACAGTTTGTTAGCAAACAGAAAGTGAACAGACAAGTAGTAACACATAAAAAAAACTCTTCCAAACAACACTGGTTTGCTTTAAACACTTCTCAGGACACTCAGATGCAAAAGCGCCCTCAGCAAGCAGCTGTAGCAATAGCACAACTTCATATGTACTCTTTTTCCTCTGTGTTGTTTGTTATCTCTCCCATACTTCAGCCACCCAAACACAGCAACAGCACACACCTCGGCTTTGCCTCCACAGCATCCCAGATCTCCAGCTATTAGCAAATGGGCCTCAGGGAATCCAGCCACAGAAACGCATATCTGTATGCTCTTCCTCTCTCCAAGAGGATCCACAGACAGGCAGCAGAGCAGAACCTGTGGGTCCCTTCAGCTGCTTCCCAGCTAAGCCAGGCACACAGCCTCTGCACACCTCCATGCACAAAGCCATGAGCTTTGTGCTGAAACAGCAGCGATGGACGCAGCTTGAACTCCATTCAGCTGCTGCAGCAGGCAAAAAGAAATGGTTGATGGAGGAAAAAAAGGCTGCTGACAAGGCTGTGGTGACTGAATGTACAGCCAACCTTCTGAGATCCTCCAAGTGCCACCCTGAAGGCCCCACCTGCAGCTAGCATTCCAGTGGCTACACAGAGCAGCTCGGCATTCTGCAGCAAAGGGCAATTTCCAACGGGAGCAGAGAGCTCCCAGCCATTCTTCCAAGAAGATATAACGCAGCCTATCCGCCCTTCCAACTGCTTGATAACCACAGGCCTGTCTCAAGCTGGAACCTATGATGTCACCCTGCTTTCTAGCCCTGTCTCCTTTTAGAATAGCCTTTCAACTACGCACTGAAATAGCCATAAATCAACATCAAGAGCACGAAAAAGGCAAGTCGCAACACTTCCCATCCCTCTCCTTGCTCTTGCTGTGCTGACACATATATACATTAATTGAAAGGAACCCACCAAACTGGGTGGATTTTCCTCCCAAGCTGACATGGTAATTTGTCTCAAGTTTTATAGCCTTTGTGGCACATCCTATTAGAAGCAACTCAAGAATATGTGAAATTTTATTCAGATATACTATTATAGGTTAGAAAAAACATGCAGTTTTGAGCCTAGAATGTACATGAAAGTGCAGAACCACAGCAAACAGGGAGGCTTCACTCAGGACACTTTCATTGGCAAACCAGGGGTGCGAATTTAAAATAGCACAATTATAGTTGTGTAAGCCCAGGAATACACAGACTTAAGTATGCTTTTCCTGTCTTTTCCCAGATTTGTGAGAAGATTACATTGAAATTGGTTAAAAATACATCTATATTCTTGTGTGGCATATTATTGCACTGAGTTACTACGGGTCAGAGGCAGCGTGGCAACTGAAAACACATCCATCCATAGGCAGCCACAACCAAAATAAAAGCCGAAGGCCGTTCTTTTGCTTTAAAGCAGGCACCTTTGGGTCTGTTGTTGTTGCGTGTGAAGACACAGCGTGCAACATGCCACAGCAGCTCAGAGGACACAGCAACATATGAAGCTGTGATAACTCCAATGAAGTGAATCACAGCTTTACCTGCATACATAGCACTCGCTTCCTGCACTAACCCAACTCCCCCGATGCTCCTGCGCCCACAGTTTAAGATGCACTCTTCTGCTTTTACACTTATGAAGGGTTTCACATCAATTTATTAACATATAGTCATCTTATTTGCTGTGCCTTTCTATTGTCCCTTTGTGGTTCCTTAGCAGGGTGCAATCTTCAGATTATTTATCTTTTTTTTTTTTTTACCCTTGGCAAGATTTTATTTAAGCCCTCGGCACAGCAGGGCCCACCGCTCCATCTTCTGTTTGCTCATTAGCTTTAACATGCATCAACGTCACTAACAGCAGATGTGAGAGCACGCGCAAACCCGATTCAATTTCCTTTGTAACGCAAATTTATTGATAGAAGAATGTCATTAAGGAGACAAAACGCACAGAAGTTAAAAAATAACCCGGTGAGTCTAAAAAACAGGTGCTCGGCTTACAATGTCACAGAATCATCACAGAATCGCTTGAGCCAGAAGGGACCCTTGCAGGTCGCCCAGCCCAACTCCCCCGCTAAGAACAGCGTTACTTCGTTTAAAAGCCGAAGTTAAAGCACTCTCAACTCCGTAGCCGAAGACTACGAGGACACCCATCAGCTACTCACCGCGGCAAACGCGCGTCGCTTTCAGCCGGCGGTGAGCTCGGCCCCCGCAGGGCCCGCCCCGCCCGAGCGGCGGCCATCCGCAGCCCGGCAGGGGCCGCGCCGCAGCGAACCCGGCGCCACGGCCAGCTGCCCGGCCGACAGCTATTTTGCAACAGTGCCGAACTTGTCGTCGGATGGGGACAACGTAACAGGTGCCAGCTCTTAAAGAAGAGAGACGGAACGACGCTCCTTGTCGTACGGAGCCGCACCAACCCGGGCAGCGCGGGACGATCGCATCGCGTCGCTCTGTCCCGCAGGAGCGGCGCCCGGCCGTGCCGCCCCGCGCTGCTCCCGTGCCGCCCCGCGGCGCTGCCGCTCCGCTCGCCTCGCGGCTGCCAGCAACGCGCGTTTGGGCAGTGCTTTTTTGGGCAACGTTTTAACCGCGAAATTGAGACCGCGCTTCATCAGAGAAGCCCTGCGCTCAGCAGCCAAACCGCGGCTCTCCCGTTTTCCCTCCAGAGCGCCTCGAGCGCGCAGAGCCCAGCCCAGCCCATCCCTTCTCCTCCCACCCCACCCCACTCCCGCAGCCCTGCCCGCACACCCGGCCCGCCGCCCCGCACATCCCGCTCTCCGCAACTTTTCCCGCCGCCGTGCCCGCGCCCTGCCCGCGGCCCCCGCCCCTCCCGGCCCCGCCCCGCTCCGCCGCGCCGCAGACAATGGGCGCGGGCCGCTACTCACCGAACAAGGTCAGAGCCATGGCACAGGCGGGGGCTGGCCGGCCGCGGCGGGGCCGGCATTGGCGCGGCGGCGCTTGGCGGCGGCGGCAGGGCGCGCCCGGAACGCCCGCGGCCGCGGAGCTGCCGGCCGCGACCGAGGGGAAGGGGACGAGGGCCGCGAGGGGCCGCCTGGCCCGGGCGCGGCCCCGCTGCCGCTCCCGCTCCTCCCGCCCTCCCCGCCGCCCGCCCGCGCTCTCAGTGCGGCCCGCCGCCTCGGGGAGCCATCTTGCGCCGCCACACGACCCGCCTCCCGCCCTCCTGCCGCAGCCGGCGGGGCCGTTCCCATGGCAACGCGGCCGCCCCGCCGCCGAGGCACAAAGGAGCGCCGGGGCCGGGCGGCAGGTGCGGAGCCTCGGGCTGCCGCGGCCCCGAGGGGCTGCGGGCACCGGGCGGGGCAGCGCCGGGACAAAGCGCTGCCTTTAGAGCGGCGGCAGGGCTCGCCGCGCGGCGGAGCGTCCTCCTCGCGGTCCCTGGAAGGAAGGGAAGCCCTGAGAGCTCCCCGGGCACGAGAAGTTCCGGCCGCCGGCGGCCGCCAGCTGGCACCGTGAACGGCAGTAAAATCCTGCAGGTGAAGGGAAGCACCTTAGGAGCGCCTAACTCGCTGCCGGCGCTCGCGTTCTTACCCCGGGAACAGATGCTTACGGGCAGGGTTAGCTAGCGCACACGGCTGGGTGACGTGGTGGCTTCGCGTGAAACAGCAGTCCTTGCACTTGGGAAGAAGTAAAAGAAGAAGTGTAGCACGGTGGACCTGATTTCGTTTTTATTTTGCACATATGAAGCGTGGAAGTTTGTGGAGCAGCGGCACTGCTGTGAAACACTGATTGCAGGGCTAAAATGAGACTTAAATAGCTGGGAAATGGATTGGAAGAAGCAACAACAAACCTCTGCCGTTCTGCCTACGCGACGTGGTCTTTGCTTTGCTTTTTGAAAGGAGGTGCATCTTCACACAGACTTTTTTCTTACAGTTCCTGAGATTTAATGTCAACTTCCCCTCAGATTTCCTTGAATTACACAGCCAGTTTTTTCTCTGCCACTACACCAACATCTTTATCTAGCAACTACTTGTTTATATTAGAAATGTTTTCTTGTCCACAGAAAGTAACACTGACAGGTCAGGAAGAAATCAGAGGCACAGGTCAGGAGGAAAAAGCACCCAAACAGCCCTGTGTTCTCTAAAGCAAAGGTCTCTTCTCCCACATCTTGCTTTTTGAGCAGGCCTAAAATCATCACGGCTATTCCCATGTAACAACAGTATCTTACAATTACATAATACCTTGTGGAGCCAGCACACCTCAGAGCACCGGCAATGATGTCTTAGCAACAATTCTGGGAATTTCCTTAGTGAGCGCTACTGAGGAACCTCACCATTGCTTCACACGGAAGCAAGGATGTTCTTGGTACGTAGTTTCTCTTGAAGCTCTCCCTTTTAAGAAGTGGTCTGTTGACACCATGCTCTGTAGGAGAAGCACAGTTACACTTCTGCCTGGTAGGAATGTTCAGGGTGTACAGAGGCTGTACTCTCCATAAGAGCAATACAGATGCAGGATGCTATTTTCCGCTCCACTCCTTGTCCTTCAGCTGCTTTCTCACCTCCTCCCCTGAGCCACAGAGCTCTTAACATTCCAGAGGCAATTACCACTGCTTCATTCACTGCATTATATCTCCTTACTGGGATTTAGGGCTGGCTGCCAGTGTCTACCTCTCCACTGTGGCCCCTACCCCTGTGCCTCTCGCTTCAGACGTGAGCACAGGGCACAGCCCGCTACCCACTGTTGTCCTCCATTGATCCATCTGAATGTCTGAGGGCCTGGTGCAAAATTGTGCCTAAATACAAGACATTTATTCTTCAAACCTGAACTAATTCACTCATTATATATTGATAAATGAGATTTTAAAATTAATTACTGACACTTATAAAGATTTATACCCAACTGTAAAGAAAGGTTTCCAGCTTGTAAATCCAATATTATGTGAAGGAAAATAAGCATAGTAAAGCCGTCCCTTATTAATGGGGAATAATAAAAGTGAAGGCCTGGTGAAATGTTACCTGATGAATAGGGGTAGCATCTCAAGACAGCTGCCCCTTGGCAGCAGGAGGGCAGCTCAGCAGAAGCCTAACACATAACTGCCAGCGGCTGCATTACCCAGCGCCTCCACGGCTCCTCTCCTCTGCAGTGCAGCGTTTCTTCCCTGGAAAAGGCAAGGCAGGTTTCTACCACTTGCTCGTACAAAATTTACAAGTCATCAATAAAAAGTTGGAAGACTGACTGCTGAGCTTTCTTAAGCTTTCTAGTTAAAATTAACATTTAGTAAGCGCAGCTACTTCAACAAAACAGCAAGTCTACCACAAATACAGAAGTGTCCCTGCATGCTGCCAGTATTTTGAATGTTTCTTGCTTTGATGAGAGAGCTATTATTTGAACTTATCTTTCCAGTGCTGTTCATTACCAATGGCCAAATCACTTAAACATAATATTACCTGGCTCTGCCCAGGCACAGAAGGAGACAGGAGGCCTGCATCAAGTACAGCAGCAATCAGCGACCTTTGCAAACCAGGCATAGTCAGTGTGTTGCTTGCACCAGTGCTAGTATGGGGATTTCTATGGCAGTAAAATCTTTTTCTTTTTTTTTTTAAACTGTCAAAATAAGCAAATCACATCTAAGCAATTTGCTCCATTTAGATTGATGGTATGAGACATACCGTTTTGGACTTTGATGGCATCAAAGAAAAAAGCTCATTCTCCTCTATGCCACCTGAGCAGAGCCCTTTCCAAGACACTTCTTTAGGGCTTTCACATTATGGCTCCATCTTAATGGAGGCATCTCCATAAATGTGATGAGAATTACATCATGCACTATAGGTGGTATATAGTAAATGCTATCTGTGGGTCTTGGAAAAATTATCTTAAGCTTTGATGTACCATTAAAAAGAAAACACGCACCCAAATTACATTTCACAGCCAGCTTTTCCCACTCAACAGATGACAACAGCAGCAAGTTACAGTGCTCACCTTTGCTCCCACTTTGCTTCAACACCAACGATGCACGGCTGGCTGTAATGGAACAACTCCTTTTGCTCTGCATTGGGTGGTTACTTTCACCTTCTCAAGTAAGTGATTCTCTCTGTCTTTCAGGTCAGAGGTCACTTGCATATCAAGAGCCACCTCATTCCCATCTTTTCCAAGCTTTCACCTTTAGTCCCTTTGATTTTAAGAGCAGCATAGGAATGAGATTTAAGATGATTGTCACACATAGGAATTAATGATGCAGAATCCTAAAATGGTCTGTTTAGTTTTTGGCCCCTTTATTCACTTAACATCATCAAAACTCCTCTAATGCTTTCAAACATGAATTTAGAAGTACTTCCAATACAGATCTGCAGAGGAAATTCTTCCAATTATGGTTTTGTAAGAGCAGGAGCTGAAACAGGATTGGAAAATGAAATGAAAGGAAAAGCTATACAAGTTTTTAATTATTAAAGATAATGATCATCACTAAATTGCTAGATTTGACCAAAATTGACCAAAACTTGCCTCCCATACCTTCATGTAGCCCCATCATGATCTACATGAGGGTATGAGCTTGGAACCCAGAAAGATGTACAGTGTGAGCCATGGAGCTTCCTCTCACAACAGCTTCCACGAGACACTGAGAGCAAGTGACACAAGGATGGGCAAGAAACCAAACTACTTACAGCTGCCAAAGACTTATTATTTGCAGTTGGTCAGAATATACTCTAGCAGTGGACCTTATGGAGCACCTCCCCTACAAAGACAGGCTAAAGACTTGTTCAGCCAGAAGAGAAGCTGCAAGGAAACCTCATTGCAGCTTTCCAGTATTTAAAAGAGGATTACAAAAAGGAGGAGAATCAAGTTTTACAAAAGTAGACAGTGGTAGGACAAGGAGGGAAAGTTTAGATTTAATGTTGGGGGAAATTCTTCACAAAGAGTGGTGAGGTGCTGGAATAGGCTGCCTGAGAAGCTGTGGATCCTCCATCCCTGGAGGTGTTCAAGACCAGGCTGGATGGGGCCCTGGGCACCCTGCTCTCGTACCAGATCTGGAGGTTGGTGGTCCTGTCTGTGGTGGGGGATTTTGGAACTTGTTGTGATCCTTGAGGTCCCTTCCAACACAAGCCATTCTATGATTCTATGTGAGCTTTCTTATTGCTCGTATGTACACTCACTAGTGGGTCTTATCAGCAGACATATATAATGCAAGACCAGCTATTCATTATGTTAATAAAATCCTAGAAAATTCCAAAATTGCTTGTACTTGCTCAGATATATGTAGAATGGTATGTTCTCTTATTTTTTAAGAGTCCTGCATATGAAACACATGATGTTTTTGATTGCTTGTTTTATTAAGTGAAATGAACAAGCTAATTAGAGAAATTCCAGGAAGTGTCTGCTTTCTGTCTCCTAGGGACAAGCCTCAGGCATCAAAGGAGATAATACTGGTGGCTGTAAAACACCCAAGTGCATTTATATTACCTCTAAAATGCAGCTTACAGCTTCTACTTAACTTTCATATTTCCTTTTTATATCACGTTTAGAAAGATTCGGGCATTAGTTGAAAGAGTGCTTGTAGGCATTTGGAAAAAAAATGGTAATTACAATTTAAAAAAACAGAAGGTAAGCCATTTGCAGGATAGTCTTGGGAATAAACTGTTACAATTTTATCCATAAACACTAAAAAACAAGAAAAAGCTGGATTCAAAAATCTGCTAGATACTTCTAGTCCTGACTTTGAAAACCATCTTCAACCCTCAGCAGATGAGCTCCTGCTTGAAGCCATAAACTATGCCACAGAATTGGCAGCGGTCCTTCATGCAATAAATTGTAGCTTCTAGATCCACTTCTAGATCTACTGGATGGCTTTGAGGAATTGCCAAAAGCATCGGGCAATTCCTCATTCTCATTAGCAACTGAGAACTGCAGCTCCGAAGTGCTGTGTAGAATATTCAGTAGAGAGAAGTATTTTGTACTAAATCATCAACTGGAAGTTTTTGTCCCCAGAAAATGCTGGGAAGCTTCATTTAACTGCTTTCAGGCAACATTTAAAAAAAAATACTTCTCTCTTAGTGCAATTATTTGATTTTCTAATATCAAAGCCCTCAAAAATATTTCTACATTCTTAGATAATCCAATGCTGCTTAAGCCATTCGATAATAAAATGTTTTTAATTAGGGAATTGGTTGTCAGGCAATACTCACACATCTTGCTTCTCAGAGCTGCATCTCCAAGGCACTTAAGGGTCTTTGAAAGAATGTTCAAGCTTAAGAGCACATGAAATGTTGAAGGATATTTTAAAGCTCAGTAATTTCCTTTATATGAACAAGGGAGGATAGGCCCTGTTAAGTCAAAATTCAGCTCCAAATCTGACGCAGTTTTTGTGCTGCTGTAGAAAATAGACTGAGTAAGAACTGAACTTTGGGAATGTTCTGAGAATTTCCTACTGTACAAATTACAGTCTAGTTGCTAAGTGGAAATTCATCCACTGCCCTCATAGAATGAACTTTCATGAGCTGAAGATGCTTCTAAGTCCAAATCTCAGAGTGCTCAGATAGCAAAATGCCTTAGATAACTGAAGTGTAGTACAGCCATGTTTTCCATGCATCAAAAGAATCCGCATCTTGGGCTGCATTGAAAGCAGCACGGCCAGCAGGTTGAGTGAGGTGATCCTGCCCTTCTGCTCTGTGCTGGTGAGGCCTCACCAGGAATCCAGATGCGGAGTCCTCAGTACAAAAGAGACATGGACCTGTTGGAGTGTGTCTGAAGAGAACCTCAAAAATGATCCCAGGGATGGAACACCTCCCCTGCAAGGACAGGCTGAGAGAGCTGGGGAGATCTGACAGTGGTCTTTCAGTATCTAGAGGGGAGCTATAAGAAGGAATAGGGTCTTTACCAGGGTCTGTGGTGGTCACAGGTTGCCCAGAGAGGTGGTGGATGCTTCATCCCTGGAGACATTCAAGGTCAGGCTGGACAGGGCACTGAGCAACATGATCTAGCTGTGGTGTCCCTCTTCATTGCAGGGGAGTTGGACTGGATGACCTTCAAAGGTTTCTTCCAACTCAACTCAAAGAGTTTCAAAGGAGAATATAAAACTTTTCAAACAGCTAAAAAAGCAAACACACCACTGGTAGCTTTCAGCTTTGCTGCACATAGCACAGGCAGCTCTGCAAGAAGTCAGGTTAACAGCAGAGCACAACAAGCACAGAGTAACACTGGAAATAACTTTCAAGTCCCGCATTAGCTCTTGTGGCTCACGGGGAGATGGCATTAACTAAAACAACTTCAAAGAGCTGGAACCGAGTGAACTTTTTCTCATAATGATTTTAAAGTGTTATTGAAGGGACCAATAGCTTCTGTTAAACAAACAAGCTGTTTAAATCAAGTATTATTCCTAAAGAGGAGACAAACCACTCTTGGAAGTAATAGTGGGATTTAATTAGGATTGGAGATTTTCACAATTTGTTAATTGATCTCCCAGTCCCAAAATAGTTATAGTGAACTGCAAGTTTGCAGCAGTAAGATTCCTTATGAAGGGACAGGATTATCTGATCCCTTTGAAGCCCCTTTTATCTGTGCCAAAAAGCAAAATTTATTATGTGGTTTCCGTAACTGATGTCACCATTTTGCTGGGGAGAGGAGGGCAAGGAAAGGGGAAAAATGAATGTTATTTCCTTTTTCTTTAGTAATAAAATAGATGCATCCCTTGATCGTGAACATTTTGCTTACTGTCAGCTAAGACATGTGGAAAGTACCTCACAAAGCAGAAGTAAATTAGCAGATATCCAGGTCCTAAATTGGCAGTGCCAGAAACAATTACTAAGACTCGGCGTGTTATTGATTCTCTTGATAGGACTATAAAATGTATTGGTTATTTAGACAACTCTGCGCAGCATGAGAAAAGCAAGGTGGTTATAAGACAGGGAAAGCTGGCTTTCATTGTGATGGTTTGTGTGTGACCATAATTGCAAAAGAATGAGTGGGTTTCTGCTCCAAGGGACCAAAGCAATGCACTACGCTACACATAAGCCCCATAACTAGCACCCATCCTATACCCTGATCCCCCTTGTTCACTCATGGAAGATGGAGTTGCATTAGAATTCTGGCCCTTACCTTCCAGGTGAAGTACCCAGGGACCAACACAAGCCAGTGATGACCTCCCCAGTGCTGGCAGTGGCACCTGGATGAAGTTCAGCTCTGCAGCTGAAGCCTGCTGGACCTTTGCACTGTAATGGCACGTGGCTAAAAGACATGGCATGGAGGTTGGGCCCGCATCCCTTGGAGCTGAGGACTTTGGCTCTCACTAGCTGCTACTGCCAGGAGCCCAGCAAATACCATTTGCCTACTTTTTCTAATGTGGTTTGTTTTGTATCCACAAAATCTTTATCAAAGGCAGAGAAAGAAACAGATGAGCATGAGCTTAGAACAAGGAGGAAAAGGGAGGACAAAATGCCCTTTTAATGCAGAAAATCCTGTCTCTTCCTCCACCCCATTGCTTCAAACGAACTTTTCACCTCCCACACAGAGCTCTGAGCAGCCCTGCCAGCCACCAGGCCCCACTCCTCTGCTACCCAAGGAGACCTGAGATCCTGCTGGGCACTCCCACTACATACCACAGATGAATAAACAAAAGCAAAAAAACCCTATCATGATGTAGAGCAAAACCACCAGATGAATGGGCGTATCCCTTTGGGTGGGCTCAGGCAGAGCGTGACTGATAGGTCCAGCCCCCAGACTACAGTCACAAATACAATTCAATATTGTTTGAGGGAAAAAGTATTCCTTGTTCTTGCTGTAATAGCAAAGTTGTGCCTGGCTCATGGCAGTGACCTTTTCTGAGAGGTCCCTGCCCAGAGAGAGATGCAGAAGTGGCTTCCAGCATCTCCTCGCATAGCATCAGCCACACTAAAAGTTCTGCATGCTACCATCGGTTAACAGTGAGACACAGCCTGCCAGCTATGCTTGGAAGTTTATCCAACCCTTAGCAGGGGAAAGCTCAGCAACTTGCAGCAGGACAGAGGAAGGAAGGGAGGGAGCTCTCCAGAAGCACTGAGACAGGCAGTGCTGCCCCACAGGTGCTGCTCCCCAGCCTCTTCTGCCCCTTTCAAGTACAGAAAAATACGTAAAAACTTTTTGATAATATAAAGAATGCATTCACTCAAAAATATTGAGCAGTTACCACTAGATGGCATTTTGTTCCTGAGAAATTAGATACTCTCACATTTTGAATTACTTGTTACAGACAGCAGGAAATAGCAGGAAATGAAATTACTTACCTCATTCGGTTAATAATTTATTATCCATCGTCTTGTATAAGGAAGACATCACTAATACAAGATAATTTTACTTGCAAATTTATAAATCCCCTTTAACTACAGACTGCAGCTCCCCTCCAGCCCCCTCTGCTTGGTAGATGAGGAGCAGAGTCGCAGACAGCACTTACCAAAAATCTTTACCACATTTTTAAATGAAACACAAATGTAAGCCAGCCCTCAGACTTGGAGCATGCCACAGACATCTGCCAGAAATGCTTTGCTCCAGTAACTGTGCGCTGCATTTCCTGTGTTATTTTTGGATAAAGCCTCAATACAAATTGCAGTACCAAAATCATTCGCACTTAGGACCAGAGCTGCTACAAGCCCCAGTTACAGACATGATACTTTGAACCAGGTCATTTGAATTCCAACGAAGAGAAGCAAGCTGTGTTGCACAAGATGACATTTCCATTCTCCATCTTTGCATGGTAAAACACACCACGCTCAGAAGTGCAGTGCAGTTGTACTTTCCATACCGTGCAGTGGCGTGGGGGTGGTTTACTCAGTGTCCACAAGCTGCTCAGTACCAGAAGAAAACAAAACATTTCTTTTAATGTGCAGCAAAATGTAAGACTGAGAGGAGAACTACCAACTTTGAAGGAGAAAGACTAGAGTACGTTTAATTCTTACTTGTGGAATGTCAAAACAGCATCAATAAACATAATTTAATGTTGTTTCCATGCAAATCTATGCAATATCATGGCGATGTTTTTTCTCATTAGATGATCATAAGTACCATTGCGCTATGTGCAATTTGTTCAACACTTAATCACAGCACAATTCAGCAGCCTGGATACTGACTGCTGCTTAACTGAACATTGATACGGCAATGCCACAGAACCTGTGAAGCAAAGGAATGCTAGAGGGCACAGGAATGAAGGAAGGGCTGCCTGCTGGATACCCAGTCAGCTAGGCTGCAATGAGCTCCCAGGCAAAATGAGGGAAAAAATAAAACCAGTTTCTGGATGCAAGGCATTTTAGGTCAAAAGCAATCCCTGAACCAAACTCTTTTATCTACTACATATAGCATTTTCTATGGCAGAGAACAAAGTCATGGTTCTCCACAGTGTAAGACCTGCTCAGAGAGGGCTGATATCCTTCTTCCATTCAACGTCTCTCCTCAGGGTTCTGCATTAGCCCCACAAAATTGTCTCCTAGTAAGCACTGTTTCTGCAGTTAATTTAATTTTCCACTGGAATTCTGAAAGAAAAAACAATCTCAAAACAAAACCCCAAAGAAATCCACACGTGCTGTTTGAAAAACAAATAAGGTGTAATCATAGACATAAATGGCTTAAGTTGGAAGGGACCTTAAAGATCACCTGATTCCAGACCCCATACCAAGTAATGCAAAACTGCTTAACTCCAACATGCTTAACTTTCAGGTGTTTGTTCACTTTTGGTACACACTCAATGCATCTGAAGCAAACATTTCACACCAGCTCTTCAGCTCCAGCAGCCACAGCAATCGGTGCTGCTGCTGTCAAGGGAAGGTAGCAAAATCTTTAAGGATGAAGCCTTATGGCAGTACTCAATCCACAAATGCTCATTTCATAGATTTTTGAGCACCTGAAGATCTAAATTGAGAAAATATTTAGGCAAAGGCTTCCCTGCTTGCAATGAGCCACTACAAGGCTCTAGGTATGTCAGTGGCTTCTGAGGCAAGAAGTGCAATTTTGAATTACAAGGGAAGAAGAAACACAATCTGCGTGTCAGGAGCCACTGCAGTCCTTTACATTCAAATTTTCTTACGATAGAAGACAGAAGAACAGATGGTGATTAGCAACTGGTTAAATCACGTTCTGATCTCTTGTTTGGAAAACGCTGATTACAGAAGTTGCTTTAGCTTAAGTTAAATAGTTTTTAAAATTGTACTGCACAATTTTAAGTGTCTTTTGTCTTTTAGTGTCTTTTGGTTTAGTAAGGACCACACTTTTGTTGTTGTTTCTTTTGTTATTTTTTTTACTTCAGCAAAGTACTATTACTCTTTTCTCAAGCAACATGTGTTGGACTGAAATAAATCAACAAACATAAAAAAAAATTCTCCAAATGTTTGTATTTATACCAATTTAACTATGCCAAAGCAGTGGCATTTAGGTAGACAAGATCCCCAGTATTTAACGTCCCTAGTAGCTGGCCTGTTCTATCAGCCAGTTCTGCTAACTGAGTGTGTGCACCCTTACCTGATAGGTGAAGACAATAGCAAAAAATAAAATCCCACAAAAACTACACATGAAGTTACAAAAGCAGGCAGACCGTGCACACCCTCTTTGCAACAAAACAGCTTTGCCAGGCATCCAGAGCAAGGAAAAGGTTAGAGCTTATCACAAACTGGTACTTGAGCTTTAAAGAGAATGTAGAACAGAAGCATCCCAAGGAAACCAATGCTGTGACATACAGTAGGCAGGAACAGCAACCGCAACTATGCTGACAACTCAAACTGCACTCCATTTGCATGGTAACTGGCAGCAGAGCTGTAACAGATCCCTGGATAACAACTTGCACACAGCATGCAGGAGACTGCTGTATAATTTACAGAAGAAAAAGGAGTTAAGTCCTATTAGAACAAGGGCTCCAAGAAGTTTGGGTAAACTGTAAGAGACAGCATAATGAAACCTTTTATGTATTCACACACGTGTGAGTCACAAAATATGACCTTACTACCTTGACATCAAGTGTTAAAAATGTTCCTATTGTACAGTGAAACATACAGCATCTGTTCTTCATTTACAAGGATTATCTATTTCTTTTATTTCAGCAAAACATTAGCTCTTTAAAATAACTCTGGTGAAAGGGATACAGAAAACAGGAAAACTAAAATATTGGCTTGGTTTTCAAATCATAGCCATGCTACTGTAGTTTGTTGGCATTTTATGGATAACTGTATGTATAGAATGGCTGTACTATATATACATTATGTAACCTTTAGGAGCATGTTGCTCAATATAGTCAAGAGCAATGCGATGTTCTTACTACTTACCCCAAGTGAGATCAAAACATTTGATAACAACATAATAAACACTTTGAAGTAACAAATAATCACAGAATGTATCCTAGGATCAGAGGAAAAGGTTGGTATGAATAAGAAGTGAAACATACTACTTTTTCCACAGGAAATAGTTAACAAAGTTGTAATGACTTTTTCTCCATTTCATTTCTGCAATTTACTCAGGCAATTTGTTGTGTTAGCTGCTAATGCCAAAGGCTCATTCTCTCTGCTTGTCTCCTTCTCCTGATGAGAACCCGAGATGTATGACCTGATGTGCTTTTTCATTTCACTTTTCATGATAATAAAACAAATTAGCAGCTTTCTTGAATTGTTCAGTTTCTAGAAACGTATCAGCCAGGGATTTATCAGACAGTACCCTGCCTCTGCAATGGTCTAGGATGAGCGGTTCAGATCCAGTGAAAGAAATACTATTTACGTACCAAGCAAATAGCAGCCTGCTGCAAAACAAGAGAAAGAACTTTTCAGATAGCGAAAAGAAAACAAGCTAAGTTTTGCCTTATGAGTAGCTCGAAAGACATACGCCACAGTATTCAGGCCACCTGGGGACAGACTGTGGTAGATGGATGGATAACAGCTCATGCTTGCATTTGATACGTTAAGCTCACCATAGGCAGGAGTTAGGAAAACTTGCTTCCTTGCAATTCTACTCCTCTGAAGCCATCTATGTGACAGCTCCTGTTCCTGAAGCTCATCTGCTCAGCTGAATGCTGACTGATCTCCCTGAGCTGCACAGTGCTATTCTTTAAGCTCATTAATCATAAGCTGGGAGCACCACCAGGCCCCTGTTGGCCAAAGCCAACAAATACTACCAGCTCCCTACTCTGTTGGCTAGGGATATTTAAACTAAACACTACACTTTTCTGATTAAATATTCACTTCCAGATTATATCTGCTACCTGTAGTTTATTTAAAAACTTTTTCCCTCTCTTCCCCTCAAAAATGAATAGGAAGAAGTTCTCGGAAAAATACATGTTATTACAAAAATGACAACAGATGCTGGACAAGACTTTGAGCAAGGTTTAAAGCTTGTTAAGAGAGTTATCATTCAGAATAATATTTTGGAGAGAAAGAACACGAAAAGCAAGAAAGGTCATGGTTATAAATTTTGGGAGTTTAAAAAAAAAGTTACACTAAAAACAGCAATTATAAGGACAAGAAATGTTCTCTTAACTAAATAATAAAAAACTTTGAAAATCCTTTTTTTTTTTTCATGATGGTGTCATCCATATCTACCCTACTCAGTGTTATATGAGGCTGGTTAAATAAATCCTGCCTACATGACTGTTGGCACAGCGGATAAAAATAAATGTAAAGGAAAATACTACTGTAAGCTATCTTACACTTCATGCTCTGCAATGTAAATGAGCGCAGTCCAAATTATCTCTACTGAGGGAGGCAACAGGCAGCGCATAAATGCAAACAACCTTCATTAGACACATTGTCATGAGTATATTAATCATGTCAAGAAGCATTGCTGGAGTTTCCTTCAGCACAATTTAACATACCTTACTTTATTAGGATGCACTTAATTTCACCATGTTTTCTCCTCATTATCATTTATGATGACCAATTAAAATGTTTGTATCTGCCTCTAGGCAAATTACTTCTGTAATTTCGGTAGTTGAAATCACCACTCATCCAACACTTGTCATCTACTTCCATCAGTGTAGTATCTTCATATCTTTATTTGCCCAGCCTATATTAGCATTTTAAAAAGAAAAAGCTTACTTGGATTGGATATTCACATGTAAAATCAGAATAACATTGGTTTTTTTTTTACAGTGGAGACAGCAAAGAGTGGATATTTCTTTCCCCTCAGTTGCCCTCTATCACACAGTCTTCATGATTCTTCCTTGCAATTATGACCATAATTCGTAGTTAAAGAAAATAATCACAGAATGTTTTGGGTTGGCAGGGACCTGAAACATCACCTAGTTCTGCCATGGGCAGGCTGACTTCTAGATCAAGAACATGCCCTGTGTATGCTTCTTACAATGGGCTCAAAGTTGCATGCCGTTTAAATTTCATTTCCTTTGTTCAAAAGATGTGATAATTTCAAGTACACGGCAGTTTTACTTCTTTTTTCCTCCCAATGCCTCCACACCGTAGTCAAGAGCTTTTCAAACAATAACAGGATGTGGCACCCCATCTATCATGTTTCCAACATTCATAAATAAGATTAGACTACTCTTCATGTCGTAGCAAACAAACATGAGGGTGTGATTTCTTCTCAACCTCCCACAACAAAACTGTGAGCAGTTCCTCTGTTATTTCTTAGCTTCACGTACATTAAGGTGAGGTTAAGATACCTGAAATGTTAGAAGGAAATTCTGGTTACACACAACACCTTCGCAGTGGCGCTCACTGCAACCAGAGATGGCTGAGCAATGCCTGTACCAAGCCGCTTGTGGATTCCGTCTGTGGATTACTTAGGCTCCTAGAATTAAAGATATATGGCCAGTTCCTCAGAAGGTGCTGGGTGTCAACTTCAAAGCAACGGAATTCGGTTTATTTTCAAAAGAACATTATGCATTCTTATTTTTGTAACATTACTTCGACATTATAGTAATAACTTCCAAATAAATGCTGGTATGTGTAGTGATAAAGAAATAAGTTCGAAGACGCTGCTGCCTTTTAGAACAATTATAATTTCATTAAAATAGGAACATAACTTAAAGATAGATTTTATTCTCTTTGATGATTTACTCATGCAAACTGCACATAAAAGAAAACAGTACAGTTTGTGAACATGTCAAATGTAAAGACCCAAAATGCTAAGTACAGAATTAGTGTGACATACGTCTCCAAACAGAATCCATGGTAGTACGGCTAATTACTGTTCTCTATTTGCTGAACACAGATTTTAATGGTTCTTTTTCCAGCCCCACCGTTAAACTCATTAACTGTTTACATGTCTCCTATACACTTATGAAGACTTACTTTTACAAGCGTGACAGCTGTTATAAAAAAACTTCACTTATATAAATATGATTTAAAAAGCCTTTGTGTTTAGGAGAGCAAATTATAGCGCAGTCAAGAAGGCCTTGCCTAGTCCACCAAAGTGACTGTATAGCTTTCCTGCAGAATTCACATTTTGTGCCTTTGCAATTCATTTCCTTCTCACAAGATGTCCATTGTATGTTACCATCCCGGAAACGATCAATAACTTACTGTTTATTCCTGAAATTGGGAAAGTAAGACTTCCAAACGCATGAGGGTATCAACTCAACTTCCTTAGTTTACAATACAAAATATTTAGAATCCTTGTTATTTGCATGCTTAAAGCCCTGCAATGATATATATATATGACCTAGATATCTCTTTGTCCAGTTTCATTATAGTACGGCTGTATATATATTGTAGAAATCATGATTTTCCTGTGGATCAATTACATTTTTTAGATTTTAAGCTGAATCAAATAGAAATCTGATGGCACTGACACTTAAAAACACATAGTATAGTGTGGAGAAGGAAGAGCAAATGAACTACACAACCCATTATAAATGCATTAAATCTTTGTTATATACATAATGGAATCCTGCTTTACTGCCAGTTGCTACTATGCATCTGTTTTTGCTATTATACAAAGTTTTCCCACCTGAAAGCACACATCTATATTTTTTTAAACAACTTAATCTATTGTAAAATATTGTACTGTATTTTGAACATGAATACAGAATCAAAATAGATAATGGCACATTTAAAAAACTCAATATCCTACAGATGATTGGATAATGAGAAAAAGTGTACCTACAATCATTTCATCAGAAACAAACTACATCATGGAATGTTAGTTATCCAAGTTTGCACAGTAAATAACATTTTAAAACTGCAATCACCTATCAGCCAGCATCACATTGAAGGCATCTTTAAACATTCAAGCAAAAGACTGCTGGCATTAACTACTGAACCATTCTCACGCACACACCACACACACCACATTATAATTACATTGTTTCCAAGATACGGTAGATACTGATTTTTTTTTTTCCACAAGAAAGGTATCAAAATTTTTGCTACTAAAAGATGACAGTGCTTACACAAGAATTAAGTACAAGTTAGCTTGCAAATACAAGACAATGACAAAAAAAAGTCTTGAGTTGTCTGAAGGATTTTAGGCTTTTCTGGCATCCAAAACCACAAGTAAACTCAGTCTGCGACTCAAAAATCCACAAAATATCGTCTTACTTTGGAATACTAAGTATTCCATACGTGATAACCCCGTACTTTACAATATGCTTACTGGTTTCAGCCAAACAACAAAGGGTAGTTACAGATACCTATGCTTACTGAAGAAATAAAGCTCTCCTCCCCTCATAATGAAAGTGTTGGAGAAAGAAAAACAAAAAAAAACCAAAAAAACAAAACAAAAAAAACCACCTGACAAATTAAAAAAAAAAAATCCATTTAGTAACAATCCTCATTTAGGACAGGTATGTGCATAAGAGTACTGTATTTCATATACTGTACTGGCCCTATTAAACAAATTAAAAACCCAACGGTTAAAAAGCCAACCAAAATGCTATACATAAAATAACCCAAACATTTTTCTCCCAATGTTCTTCCTCTCATAATGTGCAAAACAACAAAAAGGCAAAAAGACTAAAAGCAAATTTACTGTTACTGTCTTTCTCTTGCCTAGTGCTTTATGACCTTGCTCATGTTACAAAGTCAATAGGGACTATGCAGAACTTTGGTATAAAATGTCACATAATATTACTATCACAGTCTGGGGGATGAACTTTAGTAACTCACCCCAATGTTTGTTGAAATAATACCAAATTAAAAATGAAATAAACCACGTTGTACTGTACATACACTTTACACATTAAGCACAAAAATAACTAGTAAACCTAACACTTAAGAGAAAAAAAAAGTCTTTTACAAAGAGACTTGTAACTGGTGTTCTGTCTCACCTTCACCTGCCAATCATTAAAGCCAAATTTAGGTTTGAATTTTAAAACCGAGTAATTTTAAGCTACAATTTCTCCTAGCTGGAGACTGGTCTTTCATTGATTTCCCTTTAAAGTCACAAACGAATACCTAAGAAAAGGATGCAACCAAGTTCCTAATCAACTCCCCGAGGGCTGCGCCTGGGAGGGCGGCACCACACCGACCTGGGGAAGCCCGGGCTCCGAGCTCTGGTCCGCCAGCTGCGTGAGCACCGAGGTGGCCACCGCCTCTGCCTTGGAAGTGGAGCTTACACCGTTGGAAGTGCTGACGGAGCTGTGCTGAATAGCTTCTGTGTGTGGGCTGCTTGGCACTGAGATGTCTTCTGAGCTGTCATCTTTATCTGCAGCTTCAGAAGAGAAACTGGTTTAGTTTTCTTTCCCCTCTTAATGCAAAACCACTTCCCACGCAACAGCAGTCCCCTCCTAAACAATCAGCATTCATGGTATCACTTAACGCAGCAAATTGCAAAACAAACAATCTAATTTTCATTACTTTTTTTTTCCTTTTTTTTTGAGAAAACACTACTTCATAAGCAAAGACATGGATTGCATTGTGGAATATTCAGCAAACAAGAACATTTTCACATCAAAACCATGATTAATGCCATCTGATTCCCCTAGTAAATGAACCGCTGGGCATGGTGCTCATGTTGTGTCAAGAAGCAGTACCAATAGATTGAAGGTGCTACCAGGTCTGCTGCTGCTATACGAATTTTTAACGGGTACCATTTACTTCATTTGCTCAGTAGTCAAGAGACTGGTTCTGTGATCGATGATCATGAATATCCTCTCTGAAAAAGGTGGCATTTATAACCTCATACGTTAGATAATATTTCCGCAAGTTTTCAGACCTCATTCTTTTAACATATTAAAGTTCAGTGACTTCTTTAGTGCACATGTCTCTCATCAGGATTTAAAATTATTTTTAGAATAGGAGTTCTAATATCTTTATTTTATTCTTAGTATCTTTAAGAATAATTCACTTTGACTGAAGTGAATTTGCCACACAGTTGCCTCATTTTTATCTCATGACAAAGGGTGAAGACTCAAAAAAAAATCTTACTACGCAAAATTAGAACTTACAAAGTGAGTATGATTTAAAATGTCTCTCACAAAGATGCCCTAGCTATGCTAAAATTATCCTTCTTTTCCCCATGATTTCAAGTTAGCCAAGACATGATGCAAGCACCACCAAATAAAAAGCTGAGTTAAAGACTAAAAAACAAAAAGAAAATAAATCTACTGTTGTTCACACTTCTAATTTTAAGTGAAGATCAAATTTAATTATAACTCTTCTGTAGCACTTTGTGCTATTTATTGTTCTTCAAGTCACTGCATAAAGCTTTTGTGAAAAATACTTTAACTGAACACACAAATGAAAGACTGGGAAGTCCTTTTCAAAACACTACTGACCATTGTGTAATCTAACAACACAGACATAGACAGAAGAAGCAAGAACCATTGTGGGTGGCACAACATTAGAACAAAGCTCGATTTTCTCTAGATTTGTTTTTGTAATCCTCTTCAGATTGCTTGAGATTGGCCTACAAAGTTGAGCTACACAGGGTAGAAGAAATAGGAAAAGATGACACTAACAATAAAAGATACCATAGCCTCATTACCATACAAAACCAGGATAACAGCAGTAACTAAAATGAAAACAAGGCATGAAAAAACAATGATGAAGTTTATGATGTACTGGGGTTTATATGACATACTAGAAAATTCAGTAAATTAGCAAGTCAAGTCCACAACATAAACATCTTTGAAGCAACCCTATGCATACTAAGCACCCGCTCCTTGCCACTGTTTATTATCAACCGCTTTCAGAAAAGAATGGTAAGGTCAAAGAAGATAAGTTAGTAAGCAAAACAGCTGTATTCTTTTCCAGGAACTATTGCCTGGTTGATGAACAAGGAAACAATTTCTCTTATACTCCTTCTACAAGTACAAATTCATAATCATTCGAAAGCATCAGCAAGTCCTTAATCGCAAGGCTACCTATTTTACAGATGGTGATTTTTTTCCAGAAACAGATTTTGCAAAAGTCCAAAGCATTAGATAGATAATATTGAGTTACATCTGCTGATAATTACTACATCGTAAGATTACATGGCAACTGAATACAGCAAGAAAATAATTATAGTACTTCTGAAATGTGTTCATGATCTTTAATAGGATTTGTCCATGCAAAAAAAGGAAGAACATGAGTGAGTGCCAATTTAGTTCATACTATTGAATAGGATTTAATCGTTCCTACACTTAGCTGAGACTTGCAGGATCTGATGCGAAAACAAATAAAAAGGAGCACATGCAAACTTCCTTAAGAACAGAAAGGAATTCTTGTGCTACCTCCCGAAAAATACTGAGTTACTAATTACGAGAGCAGCACGTTTTTCCTTTAGACAAAATGAAACAGCCATGAGCTAGACACTTGCAGGATAAAGCCTTCCCACTATCACACCTGATACTCCTCTTCAGACTGTTGTTTCTTCTATGAATCTCAACTTGCCTATCATCTTTTCTTTTCTGCTGATCCCCAATTTTCCAGGTGGCAAAATCCTCCTTATCCTCAAAAAAACATGAGATTTAAATGCTACAAGCAGGAGATAGAGAATGAAGAAGATAATCAGTCAGAAGGAAGATCTTCCATTGTTCTGTACCTTTTAATATATATGGTCTTAATGCAAAATAAACATTTGTAGTAGCATCACAACAACAAAAAATGTGAAGAGTTGACTTTCTGATTTTGGTTGGAAGATGATCTTAAATGCAATGGAAGAACCAGTTAGGGTAACACGTATGACCACCACTGTACAACAGAAACTTCGGTATAGTTGAGAAGATGAATATACTGTGGTGAAGAGATAAAAGGATGTCATTCAGATATTTTCAGATCCTGTGGATGTGGCAGGGAGCTTACAACAGTCAGATGACTATGTGAGATACAGATCTAACGCTTGCTTATACTAATGACTTCGACTGGAGGTGTAAATCTTTGCAATAACTGCAAAACAGTATTTTGCAATCAGGTACTGCCCTAAAGAAGAACTTTGACTTCTTTCATAGTCCTAAGTTGACAGGAACAGTAGCCAAAAACTGAACACAGTCCATTTAAAGAATCAAAACAAAGCAAGAAAATTTATGCAATGAATACAGAGTATCCTCAGAGTCACCTCATCACAGAGGTCATTTGTCACCTTAAGCTCAAAGATAGATAATTAAAAAACAAAGACTTTCAGAAGAACAATGGAATATAAATTTAAATTCAGACAGATTTTCCTCCCCCATCACTACTCCGTCCACTGGAGAACTTTCTTGCACAGGGTTGAAATTCAAGGGTGCAGCTAATACATACAAAAATCATAATATAGGTAACAATGTAGAAGACAGCAAGAACATTTTAATGTCTCCCCTGGTTTTGCCTCAAACCAAGGAAAATGCAAGATCCAAAGTAGAAGTGAATCTACAGAAATAACATTTGCTGCATGTTATAAGTTTTAAACTTTACAGACCTACATCACATGAACATTCCTGAAGGTTACATAGTTCCTAGACAGGCTGGCTCACAAAGAGGAGCAAGTATTTCAGTAATGCACCGCCAGGCGGGCTGGGCTGAGCTGCAGACAAGATTTTAAAAAATACCAAACAGAACACAGAGAAGACTTACAGGGATATATAAAGCACCCTTGCACAATAATCAAAACTTGCTATCATTTACTTCTTACCATTGCTTACAGGCAGCTTTCAGCAATGTAAGCAAAGAAGGAGTTGCAACTTCAGAATAAAAACCCAAATAATAATTCCCATATCCAGATCTAGTCCTCTGACATTCTCTAGAAAGGAAACCTTATGGTAATTGTCGATCACAGAGGACCTCACTGGAAAATTATCATTTCTAGACTTGAGTTTGCTGCATCACTGCAAAGGCATATTCACAATTTACTGAAGGATTGCTGCTTACACAAAACGGGCTGTAGAAACACCTGAATAGTTTGGGTTATCCAAGGTCTGACACTGGTTAGTTACCCTCTACTGTTACTTTAAAATTAACTTGAAAAAGAACACAGAGTAATTTCATTTACTACCATCTGTCTTACGGTCTCTATTTATCTTCTTTTACATCGAGTTTCATATAACTGCTCTTGAAAACTATGACATCCTTTTGAAAAACACCTGAAACTTTTTTTTTTTCCTCTGACAGGAATTTTCACATTTTCTTTTCACAAGTTTTAGCCTTCTTGCTTCAAGTCCAGAAAAAGTAAAATGGAAAATATCTGCAAGTTGTAGAAAACTTTCAGAAATAATCTGGTTTTGAAGAAGTAAAATGAAAAATAAATTCATTTAAATTCTTTGCATACATGTCCACACTTCAGTGTTTAAAGATAAATTCAGAAGCAGTACTATTTTTCCTTGGGAAAAAAAAAGCCCCAAACACTTAAACCATCTGAAAACACAAACGCTGAAAGAATTTTGTCCACAATACCTTGAAGCACCATAATAATAATATATATATATATTTTTTTCTGACCTTCTGTTTTTGAAAGTAGGCACAAGACTTTTTAAATAATGAAAATACGAATTCAAGAGCAATTTTCAGAATTCAGGATATCTTCACTGTTACACTTTCCTCACTTGCCCTGACGCAAAAAGGCAAAAATGTGCCTGAAAAATCCAAAGGATCTTATAAGATATGTAAGTAGGTGTCAAAAACATCCTGCAAAGCAATAGATTATTTCTGCCTATACTGCATCATAAGTGAAACCCTATTAAATTGTAGGCTTAGCTGTTAAAATACAGTCTCCCTGGTATAAAGTAGCACCATCTCAGCAGTGTGCAATACTCAGCACTGCAGGAGAGCTGTAATCTGGTGTCTTCAGTTTCTTCCACAGAGATACTCTTAAACCACTCAATACATTCTTAAGCAATTGAACTTAATATGTTTATTTAAAAATACTTTGTCAACACTGTTTTCAGGAACATCTAAGTTAGCTGAAACTATTTTTTCCACCCATTAATTATACTGTGGGTAAATCAGTTAGCAAATATGTTAGGAAAACATATTTGCTAACTGATTTATTTTCCTAACATGAAGATGATGTGACAACATTCTGTCAGGAGGATGTCACTACAACCATCCTTTGTGCTGAACGTTGACTTTCAAAAAAATTAAAAAACAAAACCGAAGACAAACAAAAAAAACCCAAAAGAATGTAAGTGAGCTAAGCTGCCCATTTTTCTCCTATTATTAGTTTTTTCTAAATTGTAGTCTTTTTCCACTGATTAGTGTTGTAGTACATATTCATTTTGTTTTCTTTAGTAAATCAGGAATCTTATAATCCTTTTTCAGAGGACAGAGAGCATACAGTATCACTAAGAAGTCTGTCATTAGTATTTCAACAAAGAAATCCTTAGCATATAATTAGCTTTCCAGTTTAAGACTTATGTTTCTGAATTTGCATTAAAAATATTTGAACACATATCCTTAAAACATCAAAATTCAAGAAATCTACAGTTGCTGCTCTTTTTGGGGTTTGGGGGAGGGGATTGTTAGGTTGTTTTTTTTTTTTTTCCCCAGAAAATCTTGCATGCATAATGTTATCCCCTAGTAGGCTTCTGTATGAAATTATGTTGTGCTGTCAGATGGGAGCCATAATGGCCTCATCCCTGCAGCAATCATTGTTAATATAAATCCCAAACATATTTCCATACTGTTCCAATTTGCTCCAAGATGCTATTTTCTGTCTTGTCAAAATGACTGGAGATCAAAGGACCAAGATTTATAAGCTCAAAACTGACAAAATCAGTATTCCAAGTATACGTGGCAAGAGAGAGTTGCTAAATCTCCTGAATCTTTTAAATTAAAAAATATTGCCCATTCTGATGAAACTGCTTACAATGACTACAAGTAAAGATGGTGGCCATTAAGTTTTATCGCAAGCACCTGAGGATCTGTTTGCATGCAATACAAAATGTTCTTTTATTCTCCTGAATTACTGACACTGGCAAATTAAAATGAAGTGGCTACATATGGCAGAAACAATCTTCACATTTACAAATATCCTGAAATATCACTAAATCATAAAAACGAAAGCTGTGGGTTATATATTATGAATGTTGCCTAATGCATTCCCGGCTCAGTTATTTGTAACAAATTTGTGTACAATGGACAAAATTGGCCATTTATTCTACAGCAGCAGCAGCTGGTTCTGGTGCTGCGTATCATATCCAAAAATGAAGTTACAAATCAGGAAAGCATAATTAACCTTTAAAATGCTGGAAGGATAAAAATCAAATGAGCAACTTTCAGTAAAAATATGAATTAGAAAATAAATGCTAACTGAAGCATTCGGTATTCCCTTCATATTCCCTTTTTAAAATACCCTGTTAAAAGAGGTTGTTTAACATGGAAATCAAAACAGCCTAGAAGACATTGTACAGTAGGAGGCACAAACCTGCATCTGATTACTTTAACAGCTTGACTGATCCTGGATGTTATGGTAAATGAGGACAGCTGTTGTATTACCTTTTCTGAAATCTCATTACGATAAAGAAAAAACCCACAAGGACCTTTCTCTGTACTAGGCTAAGATAAAGTATACAAAAATGGTTTATCATGTGCTCTTAATACTTTAATTATATTTTCCAATGCAGGTGTAGTAGCCTACAGTCCATATATGCTAATTACCATATGCATTTATTAAACCAACATAAAACCCTCAATGATATGCAACAATTCAACTGAGAAGACTTAAAAATATATTCTTCAATATTCCATATACATTCCTGCCTTATAATAACCTTTGAGATTAAAAAAAAAATCTTTAGTGTAATATTAGAACTGCACTTCTTATTTTTAATGTTGATTCAGTTCACTTTGGCAGTATTTCATTGACGCAGACTAAGGCTATAGGTAATGGAACATTACTCACTATGATAGCCAGATTTCTTCTGCATGGCGGTTACAGGGCAATCTTTATGAGCCAGAAGAAGCTGTTTCAGCTGTGCCACTTCATTTCTCAGCAGGGTGACTTCATTCTAAAGGAGAAGAAAGTTATGTACTTTACCAGGCTCAAACTACACACATTTTGAAAGTAAGTATTAAGTTTTATAGGATTTTCAGTTGATCATTTAAGGGTAAATAAAATACAAGAACTTTCCATTTGGTGTATGTATAGCAAAAAAGTATGCTTTTTTTTTTTTTTTTTTAAATCTTACAATACTTCTTAACTGAAACTCGATTAACTTTACTTTATGATTTTCTTAAATTAGGAAACACTTTTATGGAAAATACATGTTATTCTGTTTGCAGAGGCACAGTCTACTTATATTCTCATTCACATGATCCAGCTACTGTAAGACTCTCCTACAGAGTTTTACAAATTCTAACCAGAGTAAATCTACATTTAGCTACCTGCATTCAACAGATGCCACAACCAATAATACACTTATTTTTTTTAAGAAGCCTATGCAGCATTGATTTTGGCAGCTACATTTGTACTTGGACTTTAAAAATCTCATAATGGAAAATAATTTAGAAAATGTCTGTTGATTTTCACATTTCTCCTTAACAGTCATGTATAAACCAAGTATTGTATGAAGGAATAATTAAGAATGATGACAAAACCTGCAGTGTCAGTCTATACCGCTAAAGTGGAGCATAATCTAGGAGGCAGCACTTGCAGAATCCTAGTGACAGTGCTCGTTTCCAGGCTGTGCCTTTCCACTACTGGGTGACCTTGAAGAAGGTCATTTTTCTTCTTTGTGCTGCAATTTCCCCCATTTGTAAGATGGAGAACAATGATACTTACCTTCTCTGTAAAAGAATTTGATATCTATGAATGAGAAACACTACATAACTACACTGACGCTCCAAATTAAGAACAGTGTGGCATGGTGAGAGATTCATTTTCACTTAGAACATTAGAAAAACTGGTAGGTATCTACAGACTCATATTATCTGCAGTGCTTTACGAGCCTCACATCCTGATATGCGATATCTTTTCAGGTGTTAATTTACTTTAAATGTAAGTCCTTTCCACTGATAGGAAATACTTGAAGTTATTTAAACTGTACAAATCTGCGCACATAAGTAATATATATGCAAAATATATGTGTTTATGCATTTGGAAGCAACTTAAAGAAAAGCAAACATAGGAAAATTAGATTACAAATAAAATTATGTGGAAAAAAAACCCATGCAAATGTTGATTTGTCCATGTAAGCTAAGGTAGTCCAGTCAGAAGAGATGAATGATAACTAAAAGGATTCTAAAATAATGAAAACATTTTCAAGAATAGAATTTTTTTTCTTGTACTTACACTAGATAATATAAATCAAAAATACTGTAGCTAAAATATCAGATTTGTGTGACACAGCTTTTCTTCGTGCCCTCTCCCTCTAATTCGAAGACCAATTTTATATCTGCAAAATCTTCTTTAAAAAATTATTAAGGACTAATTTTCTGTTCAGTCATTTTACTGTGCCAAATATCCTGTGCAGGAATTTTAAAGCAAAAAAAAGAACTGAAAGAGAGAAATTTGACTTCACTGATGTTTCTAATAAAAGAGAACTGTGATTACGAAGAGAAAGGTTGTAATGAAGAAAAAACACAAAAAACACATCACCTACAAAAGCTCTACCATCTGGAATTGTATGTCCTGAAATCCAGGGCTGTTAAGAGAGCACTCTACTTGTGCCTCCAGCTTCCAGATCTCTTTAGTTCACTATGCTATTTACTAAGGATCCACATGTCTGGATGCCAACCAGGCAGCTGCATAGAACTGATACAGAAAAGTGCTGATGTAGTTTTGAGATACTTCTTGATAATGTACAGAAGCAGCAGTGTCCAAGAACATGAATCATACTTCTGTTAGTTTAAAGGAACACTGGCAAAATAAATGATCAAATCAGGAAAAAGTATTCAGAAAGTTTCTACCTTCATCTCCCCCATTTAAGGAAGAATTTTATACACAAACAGCATATATAAAAATGAAGCAGCTGTTTACCAGTGTAAATAAATCTAGTATTCATGAAAAACAGTTGAAAAGGCAATGCCTTGCTAAAAGGAATATAAAAAAAGCAAATATCTTATTTTAAAGCAGATTTGAAAAAAAAAAAAAAAAAAAAAAAGAGCATTCCTATACTAAACTAAAAATTTGAGGCACACTCCCTGAAAACATAGCTAGCACTGCTAGTAACATCAACACTGTGCCAATAGCATCATATTCCACTTACAAACCATTCCTGAAAGCAGAAGAGAATAAGTCCCAGACACATTTGGTATGTGGAATGTGAAGGAGAGACAAATCAATAGCTGCCATTTACACGCTACTAGTAAGAGCCACTTTGGACTGATAATAAAAGTGGGTTATTAGAATCAACTTCTATATACCTTGCAGTTTTCTTATCATGCATCTGACATTATGACATCCTTCCAGCTCTTTCAAAATATGTTAACAGGTGGCCTTTATGGAAAATAAGCTAACAAGAAGAAACACACAGAACAAACAATTCAACAGTCGGCTCGAAGAAAGACTGAAACTTTTTGCACGCAGAAGATGAACAGCCATCCTCATTTATTAAGTCAAGAGCAGGTATCAGTGTTTCTTTAAACAAGCATGAAATATACTTCGCATTCTACCTAGAAGAATTCTTATGATCACACATTTAAAAGCACGCTAACGTGGGAAAGCAGGATTCTGGAGGAAAGCACATCTATTTCCACTTGTACTCCATTTTTCAAAAGATATTTTCCCTTCTGTACGTCACAGTATACTGCACTGTGTACAATATGTTCTTCTGCATCTGCCTGTTTTCCCTGCATTCAAAACATATGTGTAATAATGGGACCAGATTAACCCTTATTAAGCCAGGCGCTGGGCAACATTTGTGAGGTATATTTACCAGGCCTATTACCAGAGACAGGCAGGTGTGGCAGTTATGGGGATAATGGACTGTGCATTTATTTTTTATATAGCCTTCCTAAAGCAGTTCCTGTAGCAGTAGCTACAAACCACCAGCTGCTGGTAAGGGACATCTCCTAAAGCCCAGAAAGACCTCCTAAGGAAGGTTCTTCTACTACACATTCTTCTACTACACAGAAGTAACACAAACTCACTAATTCTTTGTCCTTTGAAGTTTTTAAAGTGATAGGGAACAAATAGGGAACATGCTACAGACTTTAGTATCAGACACTGCAATAGCACTGAGCAGCTGCTGGGCACACATGGTCAACAGCTCCTTAAGAACATGTAACATAGCATACCATATTCAGGACAGGCACAGAGGCAACACAACAAGTTTTAACAATTCTCAGATCATTAAATGAGTCAACATATGAGTAGAAAACACAAAAAAGAAAACAATAAATGTATTTCAAAAAGTTGGAAGCATGAAATAACATATGTAGCCCATAGTATAGATTGATAAAGGCCGATCTAATATATGTTATTGACATGATTTCACTGAAACCTTCATTTCAGTAAAAAAAGAGCTTGAATAAATTACATTCTCATACACCAATTCAACTAAGGAAGCAGAAAACTGTGGAACAAAAGAATATGTATCAACTAACTACAGCTCTTCAAATCTGTATGTACTGTTAGAGAGCTCCCAGTTTTAAAAATGTTGACATTAGAATCTTTGACACAAATATAACACGAGAATTACTGTGTTGAAAGAAGTTAGAAGCATTATGCACTGCAACACAATTTCTAGTCATTTTGGTATTAACTTCATGTTGTAATAATGACATCTCAGCAGGTCACTTAGATATTAAACAAGCACTACTAAACACTGCCACTCAGTCCATAAAGCTGTACTAAGGCAAAACTCCAAATGTAACAAGTTTACTGTTAAATATAATGTAAGTAACCATTTCTGCCCACTACGCTGATCAGCTGTGTTACGTTATTAAGTAAAACATTACTATGGAAATTCAGGATGGATGAATGCTTTCACATAATAGTTTATTTCTCTGACATTCAATACTCTTCAAATCATTCTGTTCTTCACAATTAACAGTTTGCTTTTGGCAAATTAAGGAATTCCTTTTTCTTGAGTTATTACAGAATTATTGCTTAGAAATCTGGACATGTTTTGTTTTCCAGATATGTAAACAAATAAGAAAAAACCACAATCAAGATTTAGATGCAACTATAGGTCTAAGCAATCCACGCAAATAAATACAACAACATTTTGCATAGGCAGCCACAGTTATTCTAACAGTTTAGGAGACATTAAGATCACTGACAAAGTCCCAGGATGAAACATGTTTTAGCATTTGCCATAAAACAAAGCGTAAAACTTGATTTCCTTTCTGACTTCAGATTCTATTCTCACTCTTAATTTTATTTGTAACAAGAACTACATCATGCTACAAACATCAATTTAGAAAAACTGCAACTGTTAAAGAAGAGAAAACCTGTGGCCTTCTCAATGAGACGAAGCTTTTTAATTTTTTTCCCCTGGACCATTACTGCTGCTATGGGGCACTTCTTAAATAGAGCATTAGCTTTCTTCCACATTATTATCAGGTAGTATATTTGCATACCTTTATATGGATGCATTATTTTTATTAAAATACCTACAAACAAGTCTGATTCTACATTTTATCTATTCTAGGATGTTTGAACACCCACAGAGCGAAACCAGGATTGGACTCTTTGTAACAAGCAAAAGACTACTATGCTATTTTGTAACTGTACAATACTAATGTTGCTGTTACAGTAGCAGCTACAGTAAATAAGGTGTGTGTGTATCTAACTGTATGACAACTTTCATTATTGGTTTCAAACCCACTGTGACAATTTGTTACTAACAAATGATGATATGGTACTTTCATAGTTTTCAATTATAAAAATGGATACGTACAAGTTAAAGGTAATTCATCGTAGCAAAAACTATTTTCATTAAGACAACTGAAATATAGCCAATTGTTTTTGTTGTTTTTCTTCCTGCAAGAAAAATATGCTATACCTTCACTTGTTTCTTAGATTCTTTAACCTATAGTGTTACGTGTCATTTTGCAATTAATGGATTTACAGTGAGGGCTATGATTACGTTAAAGTCAAGTCCTCAGATTGTGAACAGGTATGAGAAGATTATGGATTTGCAAGTAAGTTAAGTAATGCTGTGATGTCAGGTAGTGGTTCTAGAACATGATTAAAGATTTCACATTATGTGCTTAGCTCTGAATTTCTTGTATTTTACAGTCTGATGCCAAAAATTTTTAAAGGCAGACTAGACATATTTTTTATTTTTAGGAAAAATTTCTTTAAGGTTGGACAAACACTGCAACAGGCTTCCTAGTGCTCCTGGTGCTCCATGCCTGTCAGTGACAAAGAAGCATTCGGATAATGCTCTCAATGACGTGTTTTGGTCTCATTTGGACTCAATGACCTTTGAAGGTCCCTTCTAAATGCACTATTCTATTCTAGTCAGGAAACTGAAGGTAGCCAATACTTTTTAATGTTGATTACAAGATAAAACATGCTCTGCTATTCTGTTGGTTGAGCTGGGACATCTTCATCAATAGCACCAAATGAGTTTTAAAAGGAAAGATCTGTGAATTTGACTCACTGAACAACTCTAAGGAAATGAGATAAACTTTAAAATACCAAACTACTTTTCATTAATTTTCTAAACAAATGCTTTATTTAGGAAACAACATCAAGCTTTCCTTTCCATAATTCTTAAAATGATGCTTTTAGACTTTTTATTTTGAAACAATACTTCCTTCCAATTCCTGTGTGCTGTGGCAAAAGATTAAGAAAGTATATTTTAGCAGTAGTAGCAATTTAAACAAAAGGGTCATGGATTGTTTAAGGGGGAAAAATGCGTCAACATGACAACTTTCCAATGAAACCTCTGATGGTGTGGAGAAATAACTGGTAATATATACTAGACTACCCTATTACAGTATACATCTCTCCCTCTAAGAGTTATGCACACTGGGAGGGCAGCGTGGTGAAATTTGCACTGACACTGCCTGTGCTGTACCTGTTCTGTGGACAAAAGAGGCCTTCAGTTTCCAGTGATGTCAATCTGGCACCTTTCACGAGCACTACATTCACTTTAAAGGAAAAAACAGTGAAGTTAAAAAGAACCAAAGGAAATAAAAGAAATGTTATTTAAATAACTCAGACTGTGATAGAAATCGATAAGTCCAACGCATTTTTTAAGGTAAGGCTATTAAGCCTTTACTCCAACATATCAAGTCACTTAGTATCACTGTCTGAAAGTTATTTAAAATGGAACCAAGGACAAATGGGAATGATCCTAAGTTTATACATCTTAAAATCAGAACACTCTTTTATATTCTTACTTTCTGGAATATGCAATTCAATACTGGATTTTCAATTCTGACCTGAGACATTATTTAAAAGTAGTTTACATTTCCGATTTCATGCAAAGTTTAAGTTTCACTGATGCAGAATCAATGTCCAAGAGTGATTTAATCATTTTTACTCAAAATAAAAAGTATACCTGTAACTGGCCATTTAGCGAGCTCAGGTCCTCAGCCTTTTTCTCCAATGACTGTACCCAGACTTTCCGTTTCTGTCTGCACCTGGAAGCAGCAGCTCGGTTTCGCTCAAGAAACTTTCTTCTTTTTTCATCAGGGTCTTCATTAGCAGCTCTTCTTCGCCGACCACCTGTATTTGGTGTTTGTTGTGTAGGCTGAGCTGGTGATGCCTGAAATCAACAAGAAGTATTAAAGAAGTTATCGGTGTAATAATCTTACGTTTTTAAGAGCATTAGGAAACAACCCTAAAACACATCAAAGTCTTACAGTAAACCTTGCATTTATCTCACTGGCCCTCTATTTAGGGACAGTGACTGTTTCCACTGTCACCTATAAATATTTTCTTAAGAAACTGCTTTTCTGACAGGTTTCTTAGAAGCAGAATGGCAGTTGTCCAGTATTCACCTTTGGAAACACCTCTTCCAGCAGCACTTCTAGTCTGACTTGGAGCTTTTGTCCCTTTGTTTCCTGTTTTCACCTGCCACCCCACAGGAAAAGACTACCACTTCTAAGCTCACTAACCTCCTTTCAGTGCTCAGAAAGACACAGTACTGAAACTCTTCTTGTGGAAGCCCAAAAAGGATCCTTAAAGCAATTAACACAAGTGTTATCCTTGATGCAGTTAGAAAGTTCAGAAGAGTGCTTATGATGTGAAATAGAGTAGACAGATGTAATATAAATGCAAAATAAAGTAAGCTGTTCTTTTTGATTATATAAAAACCAGTGGTATAATTTTCAGTTACTACAAAAATACCTGTTAGCACACTCCAGAAATCAGGAGTTAGTTTTAAATCTAAACAGACAGATAATACCTATTTTGAAATTATCATCTTGAATAATGCATTTTAGAAAGAGCATCGTTATAAACACTTCATTACTACACAAATATTGATACGACAGCAAAATACACGCAGTACCAACATAGCAATCTGGCAAAATTACATATAATCATATAGTTATGCAGCAGGCTGCTTTATATATATATATATTATATATATATATATATTTTATATATATATATATATATAAAAGATGTTGCCAGCATTGGAGCAGGGCAGTCCATTTCTCCCTCAAACCTCTAACTCTGGGAGTATTCCACAGTACTTGTTAAGCTCTGCTTTGTAAATCAACAGAAAAGAAAAAAGGTTTTATGTAACAAGGAATGGAGCAGGAAATGCATTTCTACTTTGTTGTCATACCGGTGTTTCAGTTGTTGAAGTTGCAGGTTGCTGTAGTGATTGTGGTCGCGGCTCATCTGACTGAGTCCTAACCAACCCACTCGGATGTCCCTTGGCAGTATCTCCATTTGTTACCTGAGGGTGCTGCTGGGTCAAGGCTGCTTTCAGTCTCTGAAAGAAAACAAAATTTCTTTTTCCCCTCAACATAATGGAAATATTGTAACATAATTACATAATCACAGGATAACTTGAGGACTTATGAATGATTTATATTAGTTAGTTCCACTCCACTTGGCAAACAGGAATTCCATCTCTATCACTACTGGATGTTTTTGCTAGTTTTTCACAGGCTTTCAGCAGCAATCTAGACGTATATCTACTTGCAATCACAATAACTTCTTGCAATCATCATAACAACATCTCAGAAAGGACTGTAAGCTGCATGGAGAAATAAAAAAAAAAACCTCCCTGGTAATGAACAGTTTCCATAAAGAAATGACTTGAAAGCATGAAGAAATAGTTGTTGAAACTGGTATTGTATTAACACTTGCAATGATATATGCAGAACCAGGAATACTGGCATAGTACTCAGCTGCAATACTTTGGTCTGAACTGGCTCATATATTTCCATTTTGAGTCCTTATCTTAAATGTTGACAATTTCATAACAGTAACCATTTTCTATCACATTCCTTATGCCAAACACATCTCTGTATAATATTAACAACATTTAATTATTATATTTTTAATTAATTCTTGTATCAAGGTAGTTTAGAATATGAAGCAAATATCAATAAAGTACTAATTATTTAAAAAATGTCTTAAAAAGGCTGGAATTAGGTTGTATTCGGTCAGTCCAAAAAAACAAAGGATTTTACATCTATTCATGCAGACAGATACTCCGTATCAGCTATCATACGGTATTCAACGCCTCTGAGGATTAAGCCATTGGAATATAGTGATAGCTCTCTTCTTCCTTGATGGGATTTCCTGGCTCCTGTTTCACATTTAAGCTACAGATTGTAGATTCACCTCTGCCAAAACTGCAAAAAAATCTTTGTGATATGGCAAATTGATCCTCTAAATAGTTGATTGCAGCCTCTAACCACCAGCAGCAGACATCCTATTTGAAGACTATACAGAGAACTGAGAAGGATGAGAAGGTCCTAACATTCCTTTGCTGGCTTCCTATTAGAGAAGCTTCAGTCAGTGACTTCTGTTTACTAACACAGTAAGCTTCTTTAGTAGCCTCTTTGATAGGAACTGCTCTATATGGATTGTGACAGCACACATCATCCCACTCAAATTCCAAATGCACTTCTCAAAAACAAGAATCTAAGAGATCCCCTACAGCTCTGTATGGACACTGTATACCTTTATACGTTATTCCATTAGGTAAATAGTTGGCTTTTAACAGCCTAGTTCTGGCGGATAAGCCATGAACTGGAATCATTAAGTGGGACCTTCCAAGCACTTCCATCTTTTTAAGAATACAGGACGTTTTACACTAGCAAAATATGAGTTAAATGATTCAAAAGCTTTACACAGCAAAATAACAGTTGCACACAAATTCTCTATGTATTGTGGTAGCTTCAAATTATAAACAATCCAACTTTTGAACTATTAATTAAAGAGTATGAACAACAAACAGCCAACCTACAGAAATACAGAGACAGTAAGTTTTGGATTGGTTTAATTTACCGTGGTAAAATTACTGAGATACGATGTCAGTTTGTCTACAAATCTTAATATCTGCCAAAACTTTCTTAATGCTGGGTGGTACTTAACATTTCAGTACTCTGGAAATCCTAAGGCCTTAGGTAGTTTTTAACTTATTTACAATAGCAAAGCAAACTAACAACTTGTACCTTCCTAATTCACCTTGGAAACGCAGGCTACCAAAAAAACTCAGTCCATGCCTCCAGTTAAACAAGAACAGAATGGTCCCAGTACTTTCTAACCGAAACTACTGAAACAAACTCCATGATCTAATTATAAAAATTAAAACGTTGATTTGATGATCTTCTTCATCTAACCACTAGATCAGGATACTGAGAGCCCCATCCAACTTGGCCTTGCATGTCTCCAGAGATGGGGCATTCACAGCTTCGCTGGGCAAACTGTTCCAGGTGTTACCATCCATTAATAATTACTCAACCACAACATAGTAACTTACCATACAAAGGCATTCTCCTCTTCCACTGTGATTAGATTTCATCCATCTCAACTGTCTGGATATTTAAGTTCAACAACAACAACAAGCTAAATTCTAATGTTTATGGCAGTGTAGCATAAACACTTAAATAGTATGTGGATGGTCAGCGTGCCTGTTCAATTCTGTTTGTGGTTGTATGAGCAAACTTTGATGTAAGCATCCACCACACACAAAAAAAGTAAGTTTCACTTAGCATATCCACTTCTCTAGCGAAAGACTGGCTCAGGTCAGAAAATGTGGAAGATTAAATAAAAGTAATTAGTATTTGAGAGGCTTTTGACTTTTGTTGTTGGTTTTTTGTGGTTTTCCTCACATAAGGCAAATAACTTATTATTGTCCAGGTTCATATTTTAACTCTTCATTTCTGTGTTACAGACATATTTACAAAGTTAAACTAAAAGTTAATGCTATTACATTTGTACGTTGCCCATTTAATTTGAAAATGGCAAAAGTAAAGTAAATACCAAAGTACTACTTATAAAACATATAAGCACAGGGATATACGAATAAAGGAGAGCTTTCTATATTGTAATGCTAACATTCAAATATTATTGTTTTGTATGTTTGTAAATAAATATACTTCTTTCGAAAATTACATTGTTAAATCAAATTAAAAGCTTTTGGGAAAAGAAATGCAAAATCATTGGCTTTAGCTTTATATCACAGTTTCAAAGTTGAAATAATAGTTATGATTAAAACTATCAAAAAAGTGAGAAATAACATGAAAAGTATTAATATTCTCCAAAGATATTCAATTTAAGCATTTCATTTCTCAGAAGGTAATGCTGGAACAAAATACTGTGTGGATGTTGTACTTCCTGCGAATAGTGAGACATCAAACACTATGGGAATCTTGGGAATCTCAGTTTGAAAAATCCAGTATATTGAAACAAATATTAGCATAAACATACATCAGCATTAATGTGTGGGGAAAGTTGATAAAAAAACTGGGTTTAACATTTTTTGCTTACTAGGGGCAACCTAGAAGTGGCATTTTCAAATAGCTTAATAGCTTTCAAAGTCTTGATTAGTAAGGTTTTATTGTTCATGTATATCTTTGAAAACAAATCCTCACTGCATTTGTCAAAATTTGGTAGGACTAGATCATTCCATCAACAGCTCACAGAAACAAGATAATATTCTCCAGAAACAATTCATGAAAAACTCAGATCCATATTTCATATCTGCCACAAAAGCTCATCAGAGTAATAACCCTCCTTCTCCTGGGTGTTATCCTACCATCTGCTGCTCTATTACTTATCTTTATTTTGCAACTAATTAACAGCATAATCTTCTAAATTCAGCAAGTTAATTATCATTATTGTGGTCTTTGCAGCATCATCAGTCCTTATGAAGACTTGTCTCTCCACCCCCAGAGAACATATGAAAATGAAGTAGGTTGTGAGAGGGTCTGTTTCTTTAGAGTAGGCTCATTAGGTGTTTGCTGATTAGCTCGGCATGCAGAGAGACAGGTCAGAAGAATTCTGCTGAACACAGGGTCCCATACCGGGCTCAAGCAAGTTAATGCAGGCTTCTGAACATTTGCCAAGCTGCCCTGTCAATTCTCAGTAGAAACCTCCTGCAGAAAACCCACTGTGTGCAAGGTATTTCTCAGTTTGTGACAAAAGATTTTACACGGGGAGGGGGAGGAGGCAGGGGAATCGTTGTAAAAGTTAGAACAACTTTTCTTTCACTGAGAAACTTCTGCAACCCACGCAGAAGGGTATGAACATTAGGTTTGCAGCCACAATCCATACACTCAGGAAAAAGGAATGTATTACAACTAGGAACAGCTCACGGCTCAGATTTAATCTCTGAAAGCACACAGTTTCAGATCTTTTCACAAACAGATCAGAAGCAACTATGCAGTACTTAGAATTACGAATTCTTATCATAGAGTGGTCTGTGTTGGAAGGAACCCTTAAACACCATCTTGTTAACATCCAAGCACCCCTTACCTGAGCAGCTTTGTTTTTCTAACAGCTATTACACCTAATTCTAACATTTCCTAAAATATTACAAGACTAATCTGTACATTTTATTTTACTAAACTATGTAGCATTTAGTTTGCTCAGCACAACAAATATGAAATCATGCCATAGAAGTAGACAATTTATTTTCAGTGCACTGCAGAAATGTAAAACCCATTTTCATTCCTACTGTCACTTCCAGTACACTTACAAGGATACACTGAAAAGAATACCAGCAGAAGACAAAAGGTTGTGCTTGAATAAAATCTCTAGTCATATTTCAATCAACTCTGCAAGCAACAAGAGTTACAGGTTCCAATCATATTCAAACTGCAGTAACAGTGCCTGTTACAAGTGTGAACGAAACACGTATTTGCTACAGTAGCTTAACAGTGTACAATAAAATAAAAATGCAATCCAACTGCGCACAATTATTCTATAGCACTGAAACATATATGGCATTGTATATGTAACATTGTATAGGTTCCAGTGATGAAGCAGACACATAAGATTGTACTTAACACACATAAGATTGTACTTAACACATTCTTCCTCGGCTAAATTTTAGCTGTTTGAGTTGAGAACAGTATGCAACAAGGTCACCAACTGTAAGGATGTGGATTGTTACATAGACAATACAATATTTCTGTCTCGTGGCTTTTATCTTATCTGCTTTGCAGTTGTATTACTTGCAATTGGTTGATTTTTTTCTGTCTGCTATTACACTCAGTGAACCCGTTTTCATACACAGCTGTTCCTCCACAAAATGCATGTGATTATTTAACGTCCAACAACTTTAACAAAGAGAGAACAGTGTTCTCAAAGTCATGACTCAATAACTCTCTTCACACTAAAAATCAGAACTGTCATTCTGAAGCACTCTGATATCAGATTAAAAACTTTTTGATCAAATCAGATTATTGTGCACAAAGCTGGGACACCACAATACAATGAAGAGAGCCCACTTAGAAACTGACTTCAAAAAGCTGTTCTTTTTTGGGTTGGAGTGGGGGAGTTATTCAGCAACTATATTAAGTCTCTTAAGGGTTATAAACTCCCAGGACAGCTGAAGTAAAACCTTAATTGTGCTCCAGGGAGGCACCCTGCACCAATTATGAAACAAGCCTTCTGCAAGTTATATTAGCCTTTAGCTTTTAGAAATCAGAAACTCAATTTGTTTTTACTGTAGTTGACCCATGATTTAATAAAAATAAACATATGATGTTGTATATACAATTTGGTATACACAGCTCACAAGTAGCTCATAAAAATAGGTATTCATCAAATAATAAGAAAATTTGGATATTTTTACATCTATCAGTAAGTGAAGTATTAAATTAATATTTAAATACCAAACCTCTACAATCATTGGAAGTAACAAAAATACAAATACAAAAATGTAAATATCTGTAGCAGTGGCCTTTTGTAAACACTTAAGAGAGAAATGAAGAATTGGGGTGAGGAACCAAATCAGAGCACAACATGCTTTCTGATCATACTTTAACATATCTCAGCTCCTTGAGACATCATGCAAAAAAAAAAGAATGGCAGAAATGACCTCTGTAAAGAAAGGCACAAAGTATAAATGAAGGGAAGTGCCTGGTTCCCACCTTGCTTTGTGCCAAGTATTTTACTTAAAACATACAGAGTTGCGTCTGCTACACAGGACAGCTCTGTACCTGGTACAGTTCTGTAATACAAGGCTATTGCATCTTCAAGTGAAAAAGCTGCTTGTAACATTTCTTCAAGAATTTTACCCCAAATCTCTAAAGCAGGTAGATCTGTCTTAAGAACACCTTGAAATAGTATTGTCATACATATGGACAGTAGAAAATGCAGACTACTGCATTAGGAAAATATGGGCTTTAAATAGAAGT
This sequence comes from Chrysolophus pictus, assembly GCA_037305975.1. Taxonomy (NCBI): domain Eukaryota; kingdom Metazoa; phylum Chordata; class Aves; order Galliformes; family Phasianidae; genus Chrysolophus; species Chrysolophus pictus. The sequence continues at coordinate 20,921,310 of CM074582.1, forward strand.
AAGGTTTAAACAATTATGGCCAAAAGCTTACATGACAAAACCTTTTGGAGTTGCATTAAACCTATGAACTTCCCCCATCTTGCAACTCATACATTATAAAACTTACCTTAATATCTGCAGAGTAGATGCAATGTTAGGAAGACATTTATTTATTTTTTAAAAGATTTGCTACATATTCTGTTCCTACATTTTATAATGCAGTATGAAAAATAGTATCTGAGAGACTGCTACATTTGTCTGTAAAGTACAAAAAAATCTCCAACTAATAAATAATTAAAAAAGAAAAAAACCCAACAGATAAGAGAATTGCAAAGATCTATAAAAATCCTGACTCCTATGCCCTGATTGCTGAGAAAGCAACATCACAGCTGTCCCCTTTCATTCAGTATTCCATTTAAAAATACAGTAAGAATATCAGGCTGACAGGCTTCGTCCCAGAGAATTGGATGCAGGAACTGCTCCCTACCTTCTGCTTATTTAAACATACCAATAAGTCCATAAATTGCAGTCTACTGTTAGTAGATGAAACATACACCATTTGATCAGTGAATAAATTTAACTAATAGAATAGTTTATATTTCACCTTCAGGAGAACTATCAATAAAATGAAAAGAAAACAAGTTGCAAAAATAGGTAATGAAGACTTCTTGTCTTAGCCCAGAACACAAATGAAAAATAGAACTGATACTATACCTTTGAAGAATTTGGTCTGTTGCAAGCAAAAATATTATTCAAGAGATATAAGAAAAAATTAAATAAAAGAAAGTACTTGGCATCACAAAAGGTTTGGATTTTTAAAATTAAATGGAACTTCACAGTTAATAAACCATAACATATCTGTCAACAATGCATCACACGGCATAGTGAGTTAGTCTTCCTTTTGGAAGCTTTTCTGCATAAACGTTAAAATTCTCATTAAGTTGCCTTTACTTGAGGAGCAATAAGAAATTAAGGTTTTTATTTTCATGAATAGGCACTATATAAAAGTAAATGAGCATAAGAAATATACATAATTCTGATATTCTTGAATTCTGCTCATGCTTTGTATTAGGAAACAAGGAAAGAAAGAAGAAATAACTGCAAATATACTTTTTTACAGTCTCATTTTAAAAAAAAAGATAGGCAATCACTGAAGTGCATATATTAGCTAAATTCTAACGAGAAGACTAATGAGACTATTAAATTTTAAGTCTAAAGATCTTTGTTTTTCTTTGCATCCAAGTGATTGCTTCTTCCAGTGAGAGATCAAAATCTTCACTACATACGTGTATTTTCTCCCCTGCTCTAAAGCTTCCTGAGGACAGATCGCTCAAGAGTAATCTGCTTAAGAACCTAATTTCCTGCCCAACAATGAGAAATACATATTAGGTAATAATTTATCCTTATTTCACAAAGCAAAACTTGACACGAGTCACCTAATAACTATAAACGTGCAATATCTGTGGAGAAAAACAAATCTCATTTTCACTTTTTTACCTTCTTCTCTCCTATATTTAAGATAAATTTCATCCCATCAGACTTGGTTACACTGAAGTTATTACCAGGCCCGGGGCCCCCAGTATAAGAAAGAAGCAAAGCTGTTGAAGCAGGTTGAGAATAGGACACAAACATGAACAGAGGGCTGGAGCAGTTTACCTTTGAAGAAAGGTTGAGGGAGCTGGGCTTGTTCAGCATGGAGAAGAGTATTTAAGTTACTGAGAGAAGATTATAAACAGAGGGAGAACGACTTTCTACGTAGTCTGATATGATAAGACAAGGGCAAATTCTTTTAACCAAAAAGAGGGCAGATTTAGGTTAGATGTTAAGAGAAGAAATTCTTTACTGAGAGGGTGATACAAGAGGCTGCCCAGAGCGGTTCTGTATGCCCCATCCCTAGAGATGTTCAAAGCCAGGTTGGATAGGGGCCAGGGCTCTGATCTGGTGAGTAGCAACCCTGCCCACATATGGAACTGGATGGGCTTTAAGATTCTTTCCCAGCCAAGCAATTCTGTGATTCCACAAATCTATTCCTAGTGGGACAAGGATGCACGAAAGAGAGTTTTATCCTTTCTGTCCCTCTCTACACTATTTTAATGAAACTGAAAGGATAACCTGACAGAATTAGGAAAAGTTTGGGAAGAGAGAATGGGTAAGAAAAGGTAAAGAGAAATAAGACAAAGAATGTTAAGATAATCCTCCCACTCAACAATATTGCTGTACAAAATAAAAATTAAAAAAAAAAAAATTGGCAGGTGTTCTTGATTCTTTTTTAGTTCCTCAAAAGAGGAACACTGCTTCACAAGACAAAAGCATTTTATATTTCTGTTGATACCTAGATAAGTGGGTTGATTACTACTACTAATATGTTTTTAAAATAGTTGGGGCAATAAGAAAAAGCCAGCAAAAAAAGCAAAGCAACTGACAATTTTTAAGTTAATTCAAACTACCAGCATAACTTGATTACTAATTTTTTTTTCTTTTTAAATCTCTGCCTGTTTTACTCACAATTTCCCTATATAATACCTCCTCAACAAAACTGCCCACACACAACTGAAAACACACCATACAACTTCTAAAGTATGTCAGTAGCATATTACAAAAAAATTTGTCAACTGGATTATATTTGAGAGTCTGAAAACATTGTTAACGCAACACTTTCTTTTCCCATATATATATACATATTTTTAAACCAAGAAACATCACATCTTTCAGAAAGAACTACATTCTGCTTCTCTGAAGATGATGCTCACCATCGACAAGCTACTATATCTGTCTTTCTTTTAACTACTAACATTTCTAGTCCTCCAATGCAAGAAGCAAGAAAGAGTTCATTTGAAGACCATTTAAAACAAAGACATACAGTGGAATTTAAAATAATTATATTCCAAATGCAGCTATTCTTCAATTTCATTAGATTTGTAGTTGCAGGTTTTAGACTAAGAAAAGAAAACTAAAGCCATTCTAAAAAGCAATAAAATTTAATCAATTTCTCAAGTTAGTCTTCTTGAGGAATAATGGAGTTTTTCACTTACCAATTTAGCCTCAGACTGCACTGGCTGTGGGGAGGAAGGCCCTGGGATTCCTGGGATACTAGGCACCATGGTGACAGGTCTAACAAGCTGACCAGATAAAGTATAAAAATGAAGAAAGCCTGAGTATGTTATCATAATACAGAGTATTTGACACCACTACCCTCTGAAACCAAAACAGCTGTTTCAAGTTCTATGCTGCACTTATGCAAACCTGCTACACTTTCAAATTAATGTAACATCATGCTTACTTACTGGAACTGCAGCAGGGACATGCACATTAGAATTTGTAATAGATGCAGGAATAGCAACAGGCATGGTTTGTCCATTAGGAAGATGTAACAGCAGTGGAAACGGGCCTGGAACTGGACTGAAAAAGGAATTACATGTATTAGAAAAAACTTATCCAGAGAAGAGAACAAGCTTATACATTGTATAAATATATACCAAATAAACAGTTTTAATATTTAGATTTAGTAATATTTAGAGACTAAAAATCTGAACTTGGTAATGTGAAGAATATGGAATAGTATTTCACATGTAGAGAAGCACCACTTTCACCCAAGCATCTTGAAGCTGTATAATAACCCCAGAAACAGTAACTGACAGTTAACAAGACAATCTTTCCAGAATCAGTAAGAAAGAATTCTTCAAGATATATGTAACTTACACTATTGGTCTGTTAGAGGATGGAGCCTGGGTAATAACAGTACTAGACGTTGGTGACGGTATTGCCTGCTGAATAATAACACTTGAGTCAGAACTCGTAAGTAGAACGTTAGGAACCTGTAGCGATGCTGGACGAACTATTGTTGATGTGGGCTGTGCAGTCTGCTGCAGTGACACTTCCTGAGGAGAAACCAAAGATCAATCAGTTTGTAAAATACAGTTATACACCATTCACTCAGATAATTTAACAGAACGTATCAGAAGTTCTCTAACATCTGAATCAGCAAGAAGAATCAGTCGTACATTTAAAAAAAAATAAAAATCTTTGGATTAATTATTTCAATCACTAAAATGAAATTATACTAGGGATATTTTAGTCTTATGACCAATCTTGGCTCTATTTATGATAAAGTTACCATTAATATCCGATCAAATCTAATTATTAGTTAAAAATTTTTATAGCAAGAAACTCACTGGCGCTATCTGCACCATCGTACCCACAACAAATAAGAAAACATTTCATGGTGTCCTTATGAACATTTCAAATTCAGCTATTGTTGCATCTTTAAACAAAAACAAAATAGGTTTATTTTCTAGTAAAAAGGAAAAAAAAAATTATGATCCTTTATACCTGACTTATATATGCTTTATAAGTAGAGTGTTATGCAGTAACAACTCCCTGGAATGTTACACGGATAGCTATGAAAAATATTTGGATATCCTGACATAGAGAAAGTTATCTGAGCACAGGAATTGAATTTCCTTGGCTACAACTAGATAATAGACAAAACTCACTGCAATTCTTAGCTTAGCAATCAGGTAACACATATTATGAAGCGCAACATAGTACAAGTGACCCAGTAAAACCAGAAATGCCTTACCGAAACCAATGCCTTCCTTCTCAGGAAAGCTTTCATATGGTCAGACTTCAGATTGTCTTTACATGGGATTTTTTGAAGTAATTTGGTATTTTCACACTAACTCTACAGTCCAGGGCACAAAGCTACACTCTTGAGACTAGCTTATTTTAGTTGCTCTGCTGTCAGACAGAATTTCAAATAGAATTTCTCACACAGGTGTCACACAAGCTTTATTGATGATCATTTGTTCTGAATTTAACTCAAGCTATTAATATTTATTAACAAAGCTTAAAATACTGGTATCTTAGCCATCTTGTTTTGTTTGCTTATTTTTGTTTTTTGCATACATTCCCTAGAAAATAAGCATACTCCTCTGAGTACTTTATAGAATTGTATATGGGCTAGCAAACTGTGGGCTTTAAAAAAAGAAAGGATTGCAGATAATGAAATTTCCTCCCCTCTGAAGTTCACATGCTAGATTTGACATCAGGCTCATCAGTTCATTCATCTTTTTGCCCAAAGGACCTAAAAGACCTATTCACGGTGACTGAGTTTTGGGGGAACAACAGAAATACACCAAGGAAGCCAAGAATACAGAATTAAAAAAAAATTTTTTTAGCATCAATATCAATCTAGCAAAATGATATGTGAACACTTGAACACAGTACCTAAGATTACGGATGAGTGCCCAAAGAAGACAGAAGTACAGTATGGAATTACAGAAAAAGAAATGGCATATTCTTAGGACAGGATTGAACACTTCTTTACAGATGAGGAATTTGATGTAACAGCTGTACAGATTTTACTCTGTGAGAAGAGCCACAGAAAGGAGAGCAGCTTCTTGACTGTAAAAAATTAGAGGAAGGCAGAAGGGGAGAACATTTGCCCTGAATCTAGCAAGAGTTAACTGAAAATATAGTATTGTGCCATTCTTCACTCATTTCAGCTTCATTTTCTCCTACATGCTGCTTGCCACTACTACCAGCATTGTTACTGCAACCAAGTAGGTTAGCAGAGTCACCAGAAAGTCTATTCCTACTGTAGGACTCGAACACAGGAACACCCATTGTTGCCATATGTAGAAGTAGTAACGCTTTAAGAGGTTTTTTTTGTTTTTTTTTTCCTCTTTCACCAGAAATATCTTCATATACAGCAACCACATAAAAATATACACATATAAATATAAATGCAGGTACATGAACACCACGGAATGAATACCCATGACAAAGTAATACTACTTTCTATAAAAAGGTGAAAAAAACCAAACAGGTAGCTACAGCCACAGAGCCATGGTGTATTACAGCTTTAAGACAAAAATGCACTCATGCAGATATTCATACCTTCTCAGTAACAGTAATGCCAGAACAGACCCTTTTCTGTATGGGTCTTTGGGAGTTTTTTAAGTACCTGTGCGAGCAGATGGGGCAATAGCTGCTAGAACACAACGGTCTAAGGAGAGAAGCATGTGCTCAGAGGCAGCATGTGAAAGACCGACAAGCTCCAGAGAAAAACAGCCCTGTTGAATTTGTAACAATGGATAATCTCAGAAGAGCAGTTGAATCAGCACATCATCACTGGGGTGTGGACAGACACCAATGTCAGTATGCTGTATGATTCAGGTAACATCCACAAACTTGGCTGCTGCTATGAGCAAGCGAAGACCACGGGATTACATACGGACTCAAAGAAAGAATGGAGCCCCTAAAAGACTTCCCAAACAGGCACCTAACCTTCCACCACTATAACCTTCCACTTACGAGCAAGCAGCCGGGACTGGCCTTCCAACTTCTGCTTCAACTATGTAATGCGGTAAGTTACAGCACTGTGTGGCTATTGATAACAGCTTAACTGGTGAGCGTCCTAATAAGGACTGACTGTAAATTGAATCTCTTCCTCGATTGAGTCTCTACCTGAAGAAAGGTAATTTGCAACTTTCACACCAAGTACTCCACGGTAAATGTATTTCAGCAACTATCAAAGATCAATCCAGTAACATAACTTAATTCTATAAAATTCTGAGAACAGAAATCTCACGTGCACGCAACTCTTTCTATTAAGTACAGCCTATCTTAAAAGCAGTGCTTTGCTTAGAAGAACAGAAACGATCACCAAACATTCAAAGACTAACATGTTTATTCAGTTGAAAACAAAGTATTTCCAATTTCCTCCTCTCACACTAACGCACATTAAGTTTAACTCTGAAAAACATAAACGTGCTCATTTCTTAAACAGTGTTGCAATAACGTAAGCTGGAGATGTATTGGATCTACAAGAAACTGTCATTTTATCAACATACAAAAACCCACAGGCACACCACTCCAATAAAGATACTCACTGGCCAAAGAATTGTTCTTATGAAGTGTAAATTTTATCTAAGATAGGGTAGTTTGTAAATTCTGCTAAAGAACAAGGACAAAAAAATAAAAAAAGATAAATTGGCAGAATCACGACCTTAAGAGATTTTACCCACCTGTACAAGAAAAGGTAGTTTAAGCCTATTCGAAGATACTGAATATTTATTGAATCCTCTCCAATCCTTTTATTCTTGAAACTAAAAACAACTGAAGTTCAGAAAATATTTTACAGAAGACGATAATTGTATTTTTACATTTGTTTTCAATACTTGCATATTTGCAAGTATTGAAAACAAATGTATCTAATGTATCTAAAAGCAAATATCATGTAAAAACTTCCTAATACAATCAATGAACACTTGGAATTCTTTATACAGAAAGGCAGATGGCCAGAACTATTGCTGTAATTGATTAACACTAAGAAAACAAATGGCTTTGAAATAATTAGTTTAGGGAATTAGCTACCTGGCAACAACAAGAACAACTTGAGAAACTCTGTTGAGGGTCTCCTTCTAAAATATCGTTAATTAGAAACTATAATGAGCTTGGAAACTCTCAAATAATAAATTAACCTTTATTTGCTTATTATTTTATGGCTAAAAGGCTTTACGTACTTGTAGTGGTATCTATTCTACATAGAATAATAACTGTTACTGAAGCTTTGTGGAACTAAGAAAACTCTCCCAGAATACTAAAAATAGGATGAAGCATAATTTTCAAGAGTCTAAGAAATTCCTTTGACAACTACAATGAAAGTGAGAACCTTCTTACACATACATTAACAGGCTGTGACCGTTTAAGACTACTAAAACATATTCAGCCAAGGAGATGGTTACGGTGGCATATATAATTTTAAAACCAGCTATGCCCTGAAGAAAAGCAACAAACCTTCCCTCCTTCAACACACCTATAGAAGGAGAATATAAAAATCTAACTGAGAAAACAGCAACACTCTGCTCACATTTCTCAACTTCTGCAGGCCACATTCAGCAGCAGCACACTCCAAGCAGCACCCTCATCCTTGCTCAGCTTGTCTCTACAATCAGACATCAAAACAACATTAAGCTGCAGCAGCTTTTCACTTCAGCACTGTTACAGTGACAACACTGAAATTACATAATGAATAAGTTTATAAGCACTGCCAGGCATTTAGATACAATTTGCTCTTGTAATGATGCTAATGAGATACTGAACCACTACTGTAACATAAGATATTAATACTTTCTCCTGCCAAGACTTGAGCACTTAGAATAATTATTTGCAGACAAAAACAAACTAACCTCTCCAAACTATGTAATACAGAAGAAGATTTAAGATTTGGGCTATGATAATGCTTGATCAAAGCAGCTCTTTATGTGTATTCTTTTAAACCAGTCTTACTATTTTTGACTACATAATCGCTTTGATAAGCCACGATTACTCATCTTTCCTAATTTATAAAACTCAGTACAGCCTTCTGAAGACAATTCTCTACTGGAACTCCCTTGACATTCTGTCACATACACTGTCTGTTGGGAGGACAAGAGAAGTGGTGCAAGTGGAAGCAGTAAACTGGATACAAAGAATAACATTACCTTCACAAAAACAGTCTGGCATTGGAATGTATTAAGCAGAGACATTGTGCATTCTCCCTTCTTGGAGGTTTCAAGGTTGGACTACATAAAGTCCTGAATCTCTTGGTCTGGTCTCAGATCTGAACTCTGCTTTGAGCAGGAAATTGAAATAGAAATGTCTTATGGTCCCTTTCAGTATGCATTATCTCGTAATCCCATATAGGTCCGCTAATTTTTGGAAATAAGGTATCTAAGTCCCTCAAATGCAGACTGCCTACTAGTGATGCGCATAGAAAACCTGACTATAGCAACCATGTTGCTTAGTATGCTTTGTTCCTTATACTTTTATTTCCATTCCTACTTGATTAAATAATTAATTCATTCCATTAATTTTGCTCAATTTTGTGTTCTCCAAGAGAACTTCATATGATGAAAACACTGCAAGTTACATATCAATCTTATTATCCAACTATTTCTTTCTAGTACTGCCAGAACAGTAGTTCTGAAATTGATTTAATTACAACATTCTCTTGAGACAGACAATACCTCACAAATCCAGCCTTCAGATAAACATTAAACAAGCAACTGCCCCAGATCACTGTTTTTAAAAATACTGATATAGCTGAAAGGGTATGGATTTTGAAATAAAGTTTTCCTGCTTAATTTTGAAAGACCGCCTATTTCACCCCTGTACATCTTTACAGAACACCCCATGCTGCTGCACAAAACAATTCATGACAAAACACAGGATAAATACAAAAATGTACACATGGAGAGTCTCAAGCTACACTTCATTTGCTTTTTCACAACTACTGCTTGATGATGCATAAAAAAAGAATAAAGAGCTCAATTAAGACTTTTTTTAACATAGCAGCAATACTAAATCTGATTTCCTTCGTAGCTTTACTGAATGATCAGTTTGAGGCAAATAGAAAATTGTGCTGAGCAAAGCTAATTAAAGAACTGAACAAACTATATACGTATCCAGAAAATGTGGTTAAACTAAGTCTTTTACTTTCAGCTGGTTAAGTAGCATGGGTATCAACCTGTACAAGAAACCTAAAGACCTTCAGAAGATTCAGATAATGAATTCCAAAAATAAAAAACAATCCATACCTTTTCATCATTGGTAGTAGACTCTGGATGAGGTAAAGGACTATCTTGATGAGTTGTCTCTACAACAGAAGGTTCTTCAATTTTGTTTCTTATAATTGGTGTTGCAAGAGGAGACAGATCTAGAGGCATCTAAAAGTAATAGAAAAGAAGAAAATAAGAAAAAAAAACACTAAAAAAATAAAATGCGTAAGAAAACACAAGTAACTAAGAAGAAATATTAGCTTTATTATAATAATAACAGTGAGGAGCTGATGCCTGGAAGATCTTGATGCAGATGTGTTAGCAGTCAAGCCTACTTTTTCCAGCAAGTGTATAAATACCAACTTTCTTTAAGACTTCATGTTTCAATTTCCACTGCCAGGTCAAAAATTTTTCCGAAGTTCTTCTTTCCCAAGATACACAGGAGAGTTATAATTGAGGAAGGACAGCACTACACTTAAAGGCTACACTTATGATACAATCCCTCTATAAATTACATCACATGCCGCAAAGTGTAAAATCTTAACTTCATTTTCAAAGTAGAAAAAAAGCTATAATGGACTTGTCATTTCAAACTTGGTGCAGCTAATAAATATTGAAAAGTTTTATATTGCTACACAGATAAAAATCCACCAGGACATCTGAAATGCTGCTAAGAAATTTAGTTATAAAAATACTTAAAGCAATGTATTGACTTGAAAACCTGCACTACCATCTAACCTGTTGTCCAAATACCTTCGAAAGAGAGTTCTTCCAGAACTCATATTCCATTTTTACTCTTCTAGGTGCTTTTTTTCTATTTCATTTTTAGTTTTCCTACTGAATAAGTTATTAAAAAGAAGGGAAAATTGCTAAAGGTGGAACCTTTTCTCACACTACAGCTGAATGTGAAACACTACAGAAAAAGCAAAAGTATTTTAAACAAACCTTAGGAAGAATTGCTGTTAGGGTAATTTTTTCTACCCCATGCCGTTCTTGTTTATTTATGTTATCAAAGATAACAATCAGCACAACTGTGTTTCTTCTTGTCAGCTTGGAAAACTAATATCAATTTTAAAAGTTGTTGGAATGTTTTAAATACTCTGCAGTAACTGTAACCTCCTCCAAGAAACTGGTGAATTACAAAGAAAATCAAGTCAAAATCAAAAACAGAATTTGTTTTATCATTCATATGATTTTAAGAAAGTTACTGTGCACCAATTAAAGAAGATCTGGCACAGTTGTGAGTGCGAAGCAAAGGTGAGTTTTCATCAGGAACACTCAGAAATGAGTCCTATTCACAAGTGCCTACTAAAATCCTTATTGAAACAGAGAATAACCAGACACTGATTCTGTAAAATCTATATACATATGTATAAAACAGACTTTACTTATTTTTAAATGTCACTGTCTGTGGAAGTTAAAGCATATAATCAGTCAAAGGTAAAATCATTCAAAGGGGACACAATAAAAATTTTCATTTGAAGAAGTGTTTATACGTTTGGGCCCTAAACTAGTTAGGGCTAGAAAGTTATACAAGAAATTGGAGAAAGCGTGTTTAAACTTAAGGACAGCTCCTCACGAAAGAACAGTAAATGCTGAACAGAAACTGTAAATTCTGCTTAGATTTTAATGTACTGTACAAAAAAGCAATGTAGATGTTTAGGTTGTGATCAGTAATTTCTAGGTAAAAATGATTATTTAACTGACAAAAAGAACATAACTGTTATCAAACTACTGACATTTCCAAATTTAGTGGTTGTGCTGAATTTTTAGAGTATTTAATACTATTATTTTCACTTCTTTCTTCTCAAACGTCTTTCTTTCTGCAAAATTCATTAATTCTCAGACTTTTAAAAATTGTTTGGAGCTAATGAAATTTCAGCCAAGCTAATGATGAACAGATAAAGGCAAGATACTTAAAGAATTCTGACAAAATCAATGTGTTCCAGTGTCCACTCTTCTTTCGTAAACTAACCTGCAGAATAGTAATCTTAACTTTGTATTCTCCCCATGGAAGACTACATGCTGGCAGCTGACCAACAACTACTGGTATAGTGTAAAAGACAACACATAAACTCAAGTTCGCTTTTCTCAATTGAACAGCAAGACTGAAAAGAAAATATATATGAACTTACCTTCTTAATGTCATCTTCAGAAGCCTTTTTAAACTCATTTTCAAAAGGACTTGCTAATTCATTGAATAAGCCAACTTCTTCACAGTTCTTCAAGAATCGAGTTGGTGTTGGTGTCTGATCTGAAATGAAGTTTACACAAACCACACAATTTTACTTTTAAAATACTGTTTGAGAACATACACACTGTAAATAATTTTCAAAGTAAAAGGAGACAGCACCAATATATCAAGATATTGATTTGTAATTATAAAAATACATAACTTTTACTAAAACTAACCCAGGTTAACTTAATTACATTAAAAAAATCTGAATTTATTCAGATAACTATTCATGAGCCTCAGTGAGTTTTATGCTACAGAGGAACTCTTCTAACTTAAAATCGAGATGATACCAAGGAAATTTATACATTTAAGAAATCTGTATTTTGCCTACATAAAGATGATACAAATAGGGTTTATTTTACCTAGCTTTATATTTGATTAACGTATTAATACTTCAAGTTATTTAGCGATTCACTTCAAAATTACTTCACTTTGTTCAGAAAAGTAAATATATGAAAAGCAAGGGTATTTTTGTATGTTTAGGATGCTCTTACATTCAGTTGCCTGTAAACTGTTAATTAAGTACATATTTTGAAGACTGATAAAAAGAACAAAACCTCAAAGACTTGTGCTGATTTTCTGATGATTACACTCTAGTAACACTCTCAAAAGATGAAGTACACAACAAAAAGAATGGCCAAAGAAGTGCTTTGATACCAAGTATTGCAGTGCATCTATTGGAAATGAAAGTATAAACCCAAAATCTCATGGTTGTAATTGTACGGCAGTTCTCCTCTCTTATCAGCCTTTTACAGAATTCACTCATTTCAGACAGAATTATCATTCCTTGCCAGCCAACACCACACAGATATTAATAAAAAGCAGTTGCATTACAAAACATAGCAACATACAGGATTTATATTAATATGCTTGATTTTTGTAAGCCAATACTGTCATTTTCATAGAAAACTAGACTCTTGATTAGAAACAGAGAAAACTCTTTCAATTCTGAAAAATACAGATGAGGGAAAGGAATAGATGATGTGGTTAAAAACATTGTTTTGCCTTGAAAGCACGCTCCTTTCTGGCCTGCAGGAAAACCAGCCACAAGGCATACTCCACCTGCTGGAGACAAGAAGTTCAAGTTTGCAGACCACTAACCCCTTACAGTGCTGGAAGGATATCAAAGTTTTCTTCTGTCCACATCCATCAACCATTGGGAGCTTCTCTCAAGAGCCAGTCAAGTATAGCACATCAATTTGGTGAGCTAGAAGCCTCCAGTTTCAAAGGCAAGACCTACACAAAGGCTTTAATTTTTTAAAAAAGTGCATTCACAGCTCACAGACAGTTTCTTTCATTCTTCTAATGTTGTGAAAATGACAGTAATCAATACCAAGTGTGTGAAACATGATAATAGGAGATACGATATCGTACAAAAGACTTCATTGGATCCTCTACTGCCTGTACAATTGAGCTGCAGTTCTAAGACTTCAGGCACCCTGCTTACTACTGCCTTTACTATGTAAATTCCTCTATTTCACTATTATTACTGAGTCATTTGCCACAAAGTAACTTCATCTGAAATATTATTAGTGTTATTATGTGCACCTTCACTAATGTAACCTAGCAGTTAGTTATTTAGTTAGTTCACACACTGGAATGTAGATGCAAAGGGACAGAATGACATCATAGTTTCATTCTCACACACCTGATTACAGACACGCTCTCTTTCTTATGGTTTAATAGTTGAAGACTGTCTCTAGAATATCAAAATGCAACTGCTAGTGTAACAGCAACTTCTTTTTGTCTGTTTGTCCTAACAAGTTAGTTTCTTAAAACAAAGATGCTCTGGAAATGTCTGAAAGTCTTTGCAACATCCGTTTACACCGGAAAAAAAAACATTCTGACTATAACTTCATAATTAGCATGTGCTGTCTTCATTGAAGAGCTTTAAAGTATATTATGATCCATTGGTTATTATGATCCATTACTTCTGATCCTGGACAAACAAAAAAGTTACTTACAACCACGAATATGCCTTGAATTCAGAGATCGAAATACAATAATAGTAGTTGGAATTTAAAAATACTTGAAATAATTAAAACTACTGTTATCTTTCTTGTAGTTACTAACTCATTCTCCTAATGTCATCACAGCACGTAAAAACATAATGCATTTTAAATTTCAAGGACAAGTAATCCCAATGAAACCGTAAGACTTAAATATGGTACAACCTAGGGACAGACCTGCTGGCACAGCCTTTATTAGTGTCGGTTCTTACTGAACACTTACTACACAATTTATTAATTATTAAAGTATTGATATCTGGAAAATATTTAATCATGTGTCAGATTTAAATAAAAGTTAAAAAACAGATGTTAAGTAAATTTAATAATATAGGAAAGCATTTACAAAACACTTTGCAGACAACTACAATGAAGAAAATATTTCAGTCTCATAACGCACAACTACTCATTAAATACAGAAAACAGACCAAAATGAATGCATGTTTCACCAGAAAAAAATGAACAAACTAGTTATGAAATTATATACTAACCAGCCACAATGACACTATCATTACGAGCCGGACCAAATTTCAGTGTCATCTCATGTTTATGTTTATGGACAGCCAAATGATCCTCATTGGTAAAACGCTGTGGCAGAAAATGTTAAGAAATGTAATTTTGAATACAAACACAGTAAATACAGTTCTACAGAAAGTCACTTTCATAACAAGTAAAACAGTTGTTACTAAGTTAATAGACAACTCTTTGGAATATCTTACTTATTGGTCAACAGTACCAGCAAAAATATGACAGAACTCAAATAATGCTCACAGTACCCAAACACCAATAATATCAGTGAAATGGCAGTACAGGTACCTGCAGTCATCAAAAGTCCACGATAACGTTTCAGAGTGCTGCAGACTCCATCAGCCATTAGCAAACAGCCATTCTCTACGCTAACAGATCTTGTGAATGTTTAGCAATTATCACTATTTGATATTATTGTTTAGTTTATCACAGTTATGAGAATTGATCTGTAATCACAAACACAGACTTACTGTATTTGATAGTGTAATAACTAAATAAAATGTAACTCCTGCCCCTGACAGGTTACTATGTAACATTCGGTCTGCCTCATGGGAAATACTGCTATATCATCAAACCACTGAAAGGCTGTAAATTATCAAAACTTATCAGGATTTAAAAGGCTCCCAGGTTTTCAGAAGTATCCCAGCAGTGTTTTGCATACTCTTCACAATTCAGCATACACTCTATGAAGGAAGCAGCAAGCAGACAAAGTATGTGCTGTACAATAGATTTTTTTTTTTTTTTTTTAACTTAAAACTTGCCATGCCTCTTTGATTGTGAGTAAAGTTAGTGATTCAACTGAGATAATCTAAGAAAGTCTTCCCAAAATGCACGTTTCTACATTCAATGAAGTATTCTAATTCTTACTTTTCTTTATGAAGATCTGGAACTCGCATAGAATGGCCTGGGTTGAAAAGGACCTCAAAGATCATCTAGTTTCAATCTTCCCGCTGTGGGCAGGGTCATCAACCATTAGACCAGGCTGCCCAGAGCCACATCCAGCCCTTGAATGCTTCCAGGGATGGGGCATCCACAACTTTTCTGGGCAACCTGTTCCAGTGCGTCACCATCCTCCAAGTGAAAAATTTCGTCCATAAAGTTTCTGATTTTTCCCCGATCACTTAAGTCACTTCATGTATAACTTGTAAGAGATACCCACCAAGCATCATCTCTCAGAAAACCATATAGAAAGCTTAATTAACCTCCAAGCATTGTCTTTAGAATATTTATGTGAGAAGGGACATGCATATGTGGAGTTGAGAGGAGATGTAAAATGCGAGATTACTGAAAAACAGTGTAATACAGGCCAGGCTCTTCTGTTAGGACTCTGCTTGCCAAGGATCTTATCTCTAGATATGCCCTAAGGCAGGAATACCATTGTTCTATCACACTAAAACTCAAACACATCTCTACATTCTACTACAAGAGACTTATTTGGAAGGAACAGGATCTCTATTCTACAGCACGATTGGCATCTGGAGAAGCTTTGCCCATTCTCTGAGACACAAACTTCACTTTCCTCCTTCACTTGAATGAAGGATTGCTGTAGCCCCATGATGCATCTTCTAGGAGATTTAGTTCTGACAGCTTACATCAAAATAGGATTCAGACAGGATGGGGACAAACATGCTTCTTAGGAGAAAGTATTCAACTTCTGCTACTTCTGATGTCTCTGAACATACAAGACATGATAAGAAATCTGATTCCTTTCCCACTCTAAATACAAAATGCTTCATTCATGTAACATTAATGCTGTCAGCCATCATAAAAAGCTATGTTTTCAGAACAAGAATGAAAATATTTTGACCTCAAAATCCAAATCAATCCAAGTGCATCAGTATAATGGAAAAAAAATGCAGTCGGTTTAAGAAATTGGTTCTATACAAAGGCAGCAGGAACGTCAACCTCATGCAGCAGATAATGTAAACTCACTCATTTTCAGGTTACTAAATTGAAAGTGTTAAGACACAAATTTTAAGTGACCATGTCTTAAAGCATTCATTAACTATTTTTTGTTGTTGTTGTTTTCTGCTCATTTAGTGCTACATCTACTAATGCTATTTAATACGATGTATTAGAAGTACTATAGGATTGTGTGGCATGCATAATGCTAACACTTTCCTTTATACAAAAAACATATAAAAATGATTCTATCAAGTATTAGCAGTCACCACAGATGGGAAGATTAATCCATTTTAAACTACTTTGAAGTGAAAGAAAAGTGAAATTTTTAAAACTTACTAAACACAAATCCTGCAAGTCTCACAGTGAGCTCCTCATTAATGTTGAAATATACTGAAAAATGTAGGTTACCTGCACAATTATTGCACACATTTTTTTCATGAAAACAAATAAGACAGGGCAAAAAAGGAAACTGTCTTCATTATATGATTAGTATTTTTCTGAATAAACTGAGAATTTAAATGCCAGAAATTCTTGCTGTCACTTGCTTTTCAGCAGAACTGGAAACATAGGTACTTTCTACCAATTAAGTTTCTTCTCTTCAGTCTCTGGAAATATGTTTCACTGTTTTACTTTTATTCAATCAATGTTACTAACTTCAAGTCAGACCATTACCTGGCCGCATCCAGGGGCAGTGCATAAAAAGGGTTTGTCATCACTCATATTCCACAGGTCGTTGTGCTACCTGTATTAAAATGACAGTGGGAAGCATTTTACAAACACTGCAACCAATTATCAATACAACCAACATCCATGGGAGATTTTAATATTCTACAAACAAGAACTTCTGCCTTCTGACTGCACTAAGAATCTAAATACCCAGCATGTGTAGCATCTGAACTACAAACTCTGTAAGTTTGTAGCCAAAATCAAATTGAGACAGATTTTAAATGTGCAACTCAGTTGGAAAGGCAAGTGTTTGTACGTAATGTAATTAACTGCAAAACATTTGTGAAAACATAGTAAGACCGTTTGTTTCTGAAACAAAAATATCTTGTAATAATTACCCAATTTCTTCCACCCCCTGCCAAGAAAAGAACAAAGCAGCAGATAAATAATGAGTACTGAAGACCACAGTGCCAACAAACGAAAGTGTTGATTAGTTTTTTTTCATAATCATGTAAACTTTTCCATAATCACCTATTTTTTTTCTCACTCAAAGCAAAGCTACCACATAGCCCATTATGTACTCTTTTACAAATATAACTGCAAAACACACATATACTTTAATAACATCTCAGCTATATAGCTGAATTACCAGGAAGCTAAAAAGTATTTAAGAATGAAGTAACGGACACTTTTCTATTTTGTGCTGTTTTGCTTACTCATCAAGCATGCTGAAACACGTACCTGTCAGATTTCACATATAAATCTGTTTCATAGGGCAAACTATCATATCCTCCTTTTCATGGCAATGAACTGTAATTGAAAGAAGATATTAATTACTATGCTTGTTAAATATGCAAGAAACCACGATTTTGTAAAGATATATGATATAATAACTCAATAACTTTATAACTCAACCAAGAAACGCTACAGCTTTGCCAAATGAATCGTTTACCTCAACAGATCCACTTCTTAAATTTTACTTCTCTCAGACAGTAAAAGCTGCTTCTACAATTTTTTGGACAAACTACATGATTGATATTTTTCTTGCAAAAAAAATCTAGTACCCTTTATTTCTTAAGTGAGACCTCTAACACTAAAAGAAAAATCAGTTTGCAAATTAACCTTAAAGCTACAAAAATCCTAATAGTTTCAGAGACTTGCTGAGGAGAATTAAAATACTGAAGAACTAACATTTTTTCTAAGTAATTTTTTCATAGCTGGATGCATGCAACACATTTTTTTCTTCAAAGCAAAGATGATCTTCACACTTCAGATGCTCTAAGGTAAGGTATTCCAAAGCATACAATGAAGCTTTAGGTAAAGCAGAGAATAAAGAGAAACACATTGTTTGCACTCACATCAGGGCAAGGGAAACAATTTCAGACAGATCTGCTGTCAGACTCTCCCTCCCACCTTGCTAAGAGCAGGACATTTCTAGCACATATGTGGAAATAAATGTGGTCATCTACTTGAATCTTTCATGATACCAGTACAAAGAAGTATTATAATTCCATCAAGCGTCAACAATGCTGCATTAACTTTTTGGAAAACGTGATCAAGGTAGATGTAATAAGCTGTGGACAGCAGGTGTAACTGCCCTTCATCTCATTATTATGAACTCTATGCTCCTGAACCATTTGGCTGGAAGTTCTCTCAAGTTCATTCTGGGCTCGGTTACTTTTTATGCTTTCCTGGCTATTAGTCCTTAACACAAGCCTTTCCTTCTGCCCCTTCTTTTCTGGTTCTAGCAAACCAAAATTAATCCACTGGCATGGTAAGTCTGCTCTGACTGTGTTATGTGTTAGGGAAGAACACAACTGGGTGGGATAAGAGAAAGGAGAGTACATTTCTCAACTACATTCTCAACAGGCAAGGTGGTATCGCTCTACTTTGGGAAAAAGGGACACAGATGGCATTCGGTCAACCTGTGCTGGATAGTGCACAAGATCTGTATGTGGATGCTGTGACATCAATAACTCAAAATAACAACAGTTCAGGGACAATTAACATGTAAAAACATGATATTGTCACATCAGAGATAAAGCACCAATGTAGCTAACAAGCCAGGAGACAACAAGCACTGTTAGGCCCTCTGGGAGTTCCACCCCACCCCCCAAAAGGAAACACATTCATATAAATATCCATATTTAAAGATAAGTACCTAACAATGTTAGTTCTGACCTCTGCTTGGCTTGATGAATAAATATGTCTTTGTGATTAACAATCACAAACAGAACAAATTCATCTCTCCCCATGAAGAGTGGTCATGAAAAGGTGCAAGGCTTCGGAAGCTGCTTAACTATCCTAAGGATACCATTTACCACTAAGACAAAACAGTTCAAGTAAGCCTAGGCAAATCATCTAAGGCATAATATCTGAGCAATCTGTACATGTAGGGGACACATTATCTGATCCTTATGCCTAAGACTGAATAGTAAAAACTACTGCATAGAACTTTGGATATTACTTTAATATCCAGTCCAGTATCCTTGGCTATGGGCACCAAATAGCAAAGAAGCAAATCTTGGAGAGAGATTCCAGTGTCACTTCTAAATATATACATTCAACAGAATGAGGATTCTGAGACTGAGATCACAAGCCAAGAAGAGATGAATGGCTGCCAGAAACTTTAGATTCTTTGGCACTAACAACTCAGGGAAACATTTACGTCCTACAGACAAGAGGCCAAAGCAAATCATGGACAGAGATTGCTCCGCCATTCTTTGCAAAGAACTCATAACCTGTCTCAAGGTTCTGAAGAGGTGAAATATTTATTGCACTGTTACAACTATGAACATGGTACTATCAACATTAAAGAGTATTAATAACATCGTGGGCAAGTTTAATATTCATGACTTAGGCTTCATGATTTAGGTTGTTCCCACTGAAGCCTTAGGATTCCACCTTTATATCATCTGGAATTTAAATAGACACTCAGAGGTCATCCCCCCTGAACACAGTACCTTTGTTAGCTATGTAAAGCAGATTTTTTTTATTATGGGTTCAAACTAGCAGGGACAGACTCCTTTAGGTCTCAGAAGGAATTAGCTTTGTTAAATCTTGATCATGAGGCAGCACATACTTAAATACAACTGCAATATACACACAAACACGTATTATAAACAAAAAAGTTATTTCCATAACAGACCAAAGGTATATTATTTTTTTCCTAAAAGATGAAGATTTTGATTAAGGGGCACTCACAACACTCTAGCTGTTAATACAGCTTACTGCGAGTCTCTGAAAGTGCATAGTATTAGTCACAAAAATCTACTACACCCACACTGTTAGCATTTTTTTTTCTTAGGTCATAAACTGTAAAGATTATTTTTTTTTTTCCTGTCTGCCCATTTACTCTTTTAAAGGAATATTACCAAAACATGCATTTGCATATTAAGCAGTCACCTGGTTTCACATTTTAGTTTGGGAAGCCTGAAATTTTTGACACCCTGCTTATAAAGAAAAAGAAAACAAAATGGTGTCCTCTTGAATAACTTCATGGAGAGAAGTTGGAGACAAATTCATATTCTGAACTTTCTGTTACTTGTCTGCAAACCACAAGGCATTCTGAGAGATAATGCCTTTGTAAAGAGATTCCAAGTAACATCTAAGGAAAAAAAAAAAAGTCTCTTGAAGTGCTAAGTTTTTAGAACTTAAAAGAGAAAAGATGTTCACTCACACATTCCAGCAAGACCTTGGACATTATAAATCTAAACAGAAACCAGATCTGACAGGATGGGAAAACAAAGGGCTCACATTCATTAGTCTAGCCACATCAGTAAGGATTGTATTTACCTCTTACAGAGACAAATGCAAAGCTCGCACCTAGAACAAAATTATTCCATGCAACACTGCAGGCTGAGGGCCAAATGATTGTCAAGCAGCCTTGGGGCAGAACTTGGATCTCCTGGTGGCAACAAACTGAACACAATTCATCAGCAAGTCACTCGCAGCACCAAAAGCTAACAACATACTGGGCTGAATTAGAAAAAGCATAGCAAGCAAATCAAAAGAAGTGACTGTTCTCCTTCATTTGGCATTCAGGGAGCTGCAGCTGGAGTACTGTGTCCAGTTTTGAGCCCTTAAAAACAAAAAAGACAACTAACTCGAAGAGAAACCAGTAGGAGCCCCACCAAAACACTTACGGGGTTGGATTATTACATTCAAGAACAGTAAAAAGGAGCCAAACTTGTCCAGCCTGGAAAAGGAAGGCTAAGGAAAGATCTACTTTCCTTCCACTGCTACCTACTGTGCTACTATAGAGAGAACAGATCCAGATTCTTGGTAGAGTACAAAAAAAGAATGAGACTCAACATCCTTGGAACAGCTTTAGAAAACTCCAGGTGGTTAAGTTTATGGCCCACCACCTGAAATTGTAGATGCTATGCTAAAACAAACAAGAAACAAACAAACAAAAACAACAACAAAAACCAACACAAAAAACATCCTTTGCCTGCCTCCTCTCTTTCTTCTGGATTTCTGTGTGCTCTGATTTCAAAAGGCTATTGGAGACTGACTGCTCTAAGAGAGAACACCACAATAAAAAAAAGAATTAAAAAATACTTTCTCCCTGAATAATCCTACATGCCATCTTGACAAAAATGTTCCCCATTCAACACAATGAGAAATGAAGTATGTGAGCTTCAATCAAACCCAATGGCCAGAGATGAATTATAGGCACTTTTGTTTGTTAGCCAGGTAACAAGCAAAAAAACCTTGTCACATAGAAAAAAAGAAGACAGCTCTTGAAGTGATTCAGTTTGAATTTGATGAACCAAACACTTGAATTAAATAATTCTTATTATAGTCCACTGAAGTACAACATTCTTCTACAAGCCTTCCTACCCTGCCTTCTCTTGGAAAAATAGAGAAACCTGTAGATTCTCAGCGTAATTCTCAGGGAGAAACAGTATTAGAGATGAACATGGGAACAGCAACAAATAATCCCAGCAGTACAGACAACTTTGGTACTTAAATCAGAATGCAATCTCTCATTTTTGGTGTTCATTTGCTTCACATTTCAACACAAAGACAAACCAGAATGATGCGAAAGCATTTAAATGTCCTAAGTCTCATCACTTTTGGAAAGCAAGCAATGCAGTAAATTATATACTTGTAAATAAATACAATGGTTAAAATGCATTTAATGCAAAGCAAAATAAATACGGTAGCATTTACAAATAATTTACTGACATCTAAATAAGCACTGACAGCGTGCTTATTTAAAAAATAAAGGTGTTCCTATAAAACATCAAACCAGGGTTAATCTAAACATCACAAAAACAACTTCAACAATCATCTGTATATTTTTAATAAGATTTCAAGTAAATACCTCAAGTACACTTTCAAGAAGCTATTACTGGATCCTCTGAAGCTTGCCTGTAAGATATCTTCCTGTAGACAGCTTGTAAAAGACAACCACAGTCTTGACCAATGCCTTGATGGCTTATTTTAGTGGTAAAGGTTCTTCTGTTTTCTCTCTTAATTCCCCATACAGCAGAAGCACGGAAATCTCAACTGGCACCCCAATTCAAAATTTTTCTGTTAAACATTTAAATAGTTGTTTAAGATGTATACATGTACTTTAACAATCCCTGCAAAAATATCTCCAAATTTGCTGCGCAAAGTCATTCACACATGCCTATAAAGATTTGTCAAGACTTGCTGCTAAAGCCTCTCAACATTACCAAGCACAGTAGATGCCAAAAGACCCTTATGCCCAATTTGCTCATCAGCTATGCAAGCTTACCCTGCAATTTCTTATTCTAAACCCTGTAGCAATAGACTGCTCTCTTGTAATTTCAAAGCTGACACAAACAGCATGGAAGAAGACACCTTAAAGTGAATACAGGATAGGATCTGCTGAGAAGACACAACTATAAACAAACGAAATCTGGTAGGCAAAAAACCCAAGAATACTACTTCACCATTCCTCTGCTGCACAGAAAGCAAGAAGAAACGCACATTCCGGCAGGCGTCAACCCATTCCTCAACTGGACGGTCCACGGAGGACAATCTGAGCCTAGCAGCTACTGTAATAGCTGGTTAATCTACCGCTGCTTGCATGTGTTGCAAACCCAAGTTTTGCAGCTTGGGTGACCACTTGCATACAGCTCCAACTCAAGAAACAGCTATACATCCTTGTTCAAAAAAAATGAGAAAGTGGGATAAAACACAAACTGGGCTTTTATCACGAAGCAGAATTATGGTAGCCTATCAGCATTAAGGCTCTCCTAAGTCTGTACCTCACAGAGTGCTTAAGTCAAAGCATCAGAGATGTATTTTCCTACAGATGTTTGCATTTTCTCAAGACTAATCATGTACACTAAACATTTCTTCTCATTCTTTACATTTGATCTGGGATTGCACCCCTTTTTATCGCACAATAAACTGACTGTATATAGAGTTATTAACTCTTAGTAACCTTTAATGTAGATCTCATCGTAGCATGTAATTGCTTTCAGCATTAGGGTTTTAAGATCTTACTTTAAAGTTCCTATAAAAGAAAAGTGAAGCATAAAAGAGCAAGGGCAAAAATTATCAAAGTCTTTATCGACTCATGAGTTCTACTTGAGGTGTGTAACTTCTTCGTCTCCTTGTTCGCATTTAAAGTCAAGTGGACTGTCTTTATTCGCACATTAAAGAATAGCATTCTCTTAACAGGCACTTGAAGAGCAGAATTTAATGATTTGCTTGGCCCCACACAAAAATTTTAGTAGAGATGCTTCTTTAGATAAAAAAAAAAAAAAAAAATAGCTGTTTTTCTTTTCCAAGCTTAACCACTCCAAAATTAAAAGAGCTGGCTCTCATGCAGCCAAGCAAGTCAATGCAAATCAAAATAAACAAAGGGTACCTCTTATACTTTCGATACCTGACAACAGCATCAAATTCCATACATCTTAATCATCTCTCATATTTAATACTAAGCTCTAAAATTTTCTACAGGGGCACTCAGACTTGCAAATTTTGCTTTCAGGAGAAACCAAAATTTGAGTGTGGAATTTACCACTTAGTAAAAAGTTAAAGTCAGCATTTGGATTTTAGAATAAAAGCTATCACTTCACTTACCTAGAAGGACTGGAACAACTTCTTTTTTTTTCTTTTCAGTTTCCTGTACGCAAAAAAAGAAAAGTGAAGCAGAAGTGGTGTAATGAACATTCACCATTACAGACCGCTTTCAGAAGTGTTCTGACTGACTGCATTTCTGTCACGCCACCACAGAATTTAACATTCCTAAAAAACGAAGGCTGAAAAATGAACAGACTGAAGGAGGAAAAAAAATCGAAAAATTTATAAATAATCCTCCTTAAAAAGGAAGTAGAATCACTAGCAAGCAGATTCTGTAGCAGAATCAGTAGATTCTGGAAGATAACTATAGGCTGTAGTGCCAAGTTTATAAAGGATGCGAACCTCAAGAACTGGCCAAGGGGAAAACGGGAGCTCCTTCTTCAATACTGTCGCTCTACTGCTTAGTAGAGTGGTTGTTCCACTTCCTCAAAGTCACGGGGTCTCTTTCAGAGAGTTCTGGGGAGGAAGAAGGCAATGCCTGTTGCAACAAGCTTTCTTCTTTTAAAAACAGGCCTAATGTTGATGCTGTCAGTCACCTGTCTATAAATGATGTCTAAGACAAATTGAGGAAGGCACGGGATCCAATTCAAATAACTAAGAGGGAGAACATTTGGATAAGAGGAAAAACGTATGACAAGTGAAAATGATTGACTTAGTAATTTCTAATGACAACAAGAAATCCACTGGCCAGCTAGTCACATGCATGGAAACAAACCAATGAAGTTACTTTGGTTTTGCTGAAGGAGCAAGCTTTCTGCATAAGAAGGGACAATTCTGGTAAACCAGGAGCACTGATGGAATAAAAGAGACATGACTAGACCTAACAATTCCTGCTGGCTGAATACGACAGTTCCAACACTAGCTGCCTGGCTTGGATATTTCTCAGAGGGGCTTGGATTAGTAGAAGCTTGTGCTATGTGAATACAGCTCTTACAGACAAGTAGAAAGTCAGGGAACCCTCAGAAAGGAAATATATAAGAATTAATATTCCCTAGATCTTTCTACAACTTGTTTAGCAAGATATTAGCTTTTATGCCCTCACCAGCTCAATTACCTAAGTTTGAAAGCTTTAATACTGTCCATCAACCTAACAGACATTATAAATCCAGTTTTTGCAACTTTATTTTCAGCAAATTAAAAAAAAAATCTTAACAAAGGTACTTCATTTTTACAGATTGCATCCTTTGGGTACCTAACTGCATACAATAATTAAGGGTTTAGTTTTAAATCCTTAAATATACCAAGGACTATACCACTGAAGCACTCTCATAGCTCATTAAAACAGAGTGATGTATTTTTTTCCCATAAGCAACGAGGTAAATGACCACTGGCATTTACCCAGAAATGGAAACACGCTACATTGTTCCCATTAACTTACCGAAGACAATCTCCAGTCTGAACTAGAGCTAATAGAAAAGTTCTGAGGTCGAGCTCCTGCTAAACAGCAACTGACACAAAAATCAATCAGATACAGTATGGCATCAACTTGAAACAAAAATATGAGCTATTGCATAGTAATAAAGTATCGACTTGTATTTCTATCACTAGCTATATTCAGGGTCTCAGAGTGCACACTATTGATTTGAAACAAATACACTTAAGTTATGCAGGACATGGTAACTTGAAGTCTATTCATTATTACAGAGAGAAGTTAATGCTACTGAATCATGTTTACTCCTCTAAAAACAGTCAGTGCATTATTTTAATACAGAAATTCCAAATCATTTTTAAATGTGGCAAAAATAAGAAAAATTTTAAATGTTAGTAAAGTTTCGCGGAGCTTTGAATGTGCATTTGTAAGTTTAAAAAAATTAATGGTGGGGGGAAAGAAAGAATAGCTGATAAAAGGAATTTTAGGCAGTAGATGGACCCAAATTAATAAGATTAAAAGAACACCATATTTCAGGCTGCTCAATGCTGTCACAAAACCACAAGAGAAGTAGCACAAAAACAAAAATTATTCATCAAGTTGTGCATGATTAATTCAGGACCTGAAAGCACCTTATGTTTTACACTGCACAGTTAAGAATCTTCTGGAAAAAGATGCACCGATGTTTGTATTTCTAGAATTCAAGTGAGGATGGAAATCTGACTACACACAGCGAAAGATCAAAGATCAGACTAGCTGCTTAGGCGTTAGCGTGCACTATCAACTGCAAAACAAACTCATCACTGAGTTTTTTTGAAAGCAACTTCACCCCATGTGCACACAAAGTTATTTTTTATTTATTTCTTTGGATGCATTATAAAAAGCAGTTTATGACAAAGCTGCTGGATTTTTTTGTGGGTTTTTTTTTTTTTTTTTTTTTTCCAATAAGGCTTCAATTGGCAAGTAAGTAAAAGAGAATCCAAGTGAACACCACTAGTTTGTGCCTGTAACCAGGCTTTCATTAACAGAGAATAACTGCTGTTTCATTAGGAGTCTGAAGACACGTCTACCACACTGGAAACAGAGGACCACAAAGTTTTCCTCTTCCTATGAACCAAAGTTGAATGGAGCATCTAATGCATGCACAGCAGTTACTCAACCCTAACTTCAGGCACACTTGTTTTTTTCCTTTTTGTCTTGTTGTCTTTTATTTTGTTTTAATCAACTCTGTGCCTTTACACCCAGCAAGAGCTTGAGAGAAAAGATTCACAGCTCTGAGTGCAGCACGACAAGGTGACAACAAAGACATTCTAAAAGGCAGAAGAGAAAGGAGAGGCAGGAGAAAATTCACTTTGCATTAGCTGTTTGCAAAGCAGCGGATGATTCACAATTTCCTGCTCTAGTAGAGTTTTTTATCCCACTATGAAGCAGGTGACAACACCTTTATTTGAAGAGAAAGAACATTTCTGGAAGAAACTAGCAACAAAAAGCAAATGATGAGATAGGCACGGGGGTGGGACAAGGAAACGTGTCGATGGAACCCCCTCCTAACACAGGGGTGGAGGAAGGCTGCAGCACGAACAAAGCTGCACGATGACACCTGTACCCCAAGCCCACAGTCACACGGCACGGGGGCACGGAACGTCTGCGCCCGAAACACCGTGCAGCCATCAGTGCCTGAAGGCCCGCGCTGTGCCGCTTGTTTTTAATCCGCTGACACCTCCGGAGCCCTTCCATTAGGATAAGCCCGGAGGCACGGGCACAACCACAGGCACAGGCCGCGGCCCCGCCCGCACAAGAGGCGCTCGCCCCCGCTCCCCACCGCTGATCCCGAGGCCCCCGGAGCCGCGTACGGACGCGCAGAGGCCTCCACCTCGGGGCCGGGGCTCAGGCCGAGCCCGGGGCTGCCGCGGCCGCTGCCGGAGGCGAGGGGAAAGCCGGCGCAGCCTCCGCCCCGCCGCCCCCGCCCGCTCGGCCCCTACCTGCGGCGGCGCCGGCGCCCTCCCGCCCGGCTCTAGGGGCGGCGGGAGCCGCAGGCCGCGGTGGGGGAGGGGGCTGCGGCGGCGCGGAGCCGCGGCGCCATGTTACCGCCTCCCGGGAACCCCCGCCTACCGCTCGGCGGGGCCGCTCCCTCCCCTCCGCCCTCGGGGCGCTCCCCGCGGCCCGGACCCGGGCGCAGCCGGCGCCTCTCCCGGCCGCGCCGCGCTCCTGTTTACAAACTCACCCGGGAACGCGGGCCGCGCCGCACATGAAAGGCCGGGTCCCCCACAGGCTTCCGTCACTTCTCGCGAGAGCGCCGCCGACATCTCCGCGGGCCCGGTGGAACGCAGGTCACGTGGCGCAGAGGGGCGGGGCGAAGGGCGGGGACGCCGCGGATTGGGCGCCGCCGACGGGGCGGGTGAGCTGCCTGTGTGGCCGGAAGCGGCCGGTGTCTGGGTGTGGCCGCGGCTGAGCGGGTGTCGCTCGGGGCGCGCGTGGGCGGGTGACCACGCCGAGCACGGCGGCGGCCCCGAGGCGGAGATAGGCGCGACGCTTCCGTCCAGCGTTCAGAGCACTTACAGCCCTACTCCTTCTCGCTAAGGATGTTAACGTTCCAGCATCCGACTCTGGACAGCACATGTGCCGGGACAGCCAAGCCAAGCAGTGCCCGGCCGGCTCGGTAACACGGCTCAGAGGACTTCCACAGAAACTCATCCTCGAAGTCTGTCCTGCAGGGAGCTGCTGCAGGGGCTGTGCTCGGTGACACTGCTCCAAGCACATCACAGCCAAGCCTTGGGATAAGCACACCTTGCAGGAGCTCTATTCAACATATGGCACCTAATACTATAACAAAAAAAGCTTCTTTAAAAGGAAGTATTTGTACCCGTGGCATAATCGAATTCTGCAACATTTAATTAAATTCCATTTCCCTGAATTTGGACAAGAAAATACAGGATACTTTGTTTCTTGTAACTGCTTTGTTGGCCCAGTACTGCCCTGGAAATTTTTTGAGATACAGTAGAATAGAAAAATCCCCACAACACCACTGACTTTAAGGCAGAATTACTTACAACTAAGCATTGCAAATCACTCATATGTGAGATGCTGCAAAAAGGAATAGATCTTGCTCCTATGCAGCTATAAGTTTTCCTCACAAAGCACCTCAGAGGACAATATTGCCAATGAGGAAGATAACTTCCTGCATGAAGGCTTGTTTCTGTGTTTTGTAAGAGCATGATTTGTCCAACGATGAGATCCAATTCATCCACATTTGGCATTACTTCACAGCAATTTTGGACTGTGTTCAGCAGCATAAGAGCTATTTAAAAATCAGTCAAACCTGGGGAGATGCTACTACTAGGACAGGTGGCACACGTGAATTGTGTGCTGCCTTTCAGACAAGGCTGATTATAGGGACAGGGTGAGCCACAATGGAAAAGATAGGATGTACATTCAGTAATTGCCATAATTTGGACCGCTTCCTTATTGAAGTTCCAGAATAGCTAGCCAGAACTTCTCTCTATACTAACCACACAGCTAAACCTCAAGAAAGTCTCATCATACACAAAGATGAGCTTTAGGCTAGAATTCTAGTTGCTTTCTGCCTTTCATCCAAGGCAAATACACTGTATATTAGCTCTGTAACAGCTTATGAGAATAAATGATAATAAGTGCATTAAAAAAAGAACCAACACTGTGTGAGCACAACCACAGATGATAGCTACAACATGCTTTACCTCCTGCTATCCCTCCAAACCAAATCATTTCCAGGCCTAGTCATACAGGGTACTACTAACACTGTGCTAGATCTGAATGTTTGAAGGTGCTACATACTTTACTCTCAAACCTGAGTAAAATCAACAGTTGCTTTCCATATTTACAAAGCAGCTTTTAATCCTTTTGCAAGGATGACTATTTCCTCTGAAGAACATACAGAGAAAGAAGCCTCTTATGCTGCATTTAAGTTAGGCTAAGTGAATACCTATTTGATATTTAAGTTCAAATTAAAGCAAAGAATCTACCTGCATACTGCACCCCCATCAGAGCGCCACAAATCAGTTTCTCTGTATACCTGAGAACAGGCTAGTTACAGCTCATAGTAGATAGTTCACTAGAGTTAATTCCTATCAGCAGGAAAGCAAAGCTCATAAGCTTGTTCACCTTATTCCAAAGGTCAGTTTATAGTTGTTTAATGATCAGACCTATTATTTAATATTCAAAGCCACCTAACCAATTAGTATACAGTAGCACACAGTACGTTGCTGTAAATGCAGACAACACCTTAAATGCATTCAGGATGTTAGAAGATGAAACCATGAGAAGCAAAGCTTGCAGTGCAGGCATTTTGTTATTAGAAGTGCTGGGATCCTACTATTTAAAAAAATCAGGTAGATAAGAAATTTTCACTAAATCAGGAAGCTGGACATTCTCCCTTTTAGTTAGGTAATGCCAAGAATGCTGTAATTAAGTAAGAGTATAATGTCCATGTGCCACAACTAAAGGCTTCGGACCAATGTCAACCAATAGTTTGGTTCAACATGGATACTGATCAGAACCAAGCAGAAAGCTTTTACTAGAGTGATCAAAATTTGTAGTGAAACTGACAACAGATGCAAACAGAACTTCCTTATCACTGTTTGAGGATTGTTTAGCTCATTCTACCATGGGGAGCCAAAACTCCTTGTGCCAGCTAATTGGGGGGTGGGGAGTGGAGAGCAACACGAAATTGTGCACAGAAACAGCTCTGGATAAATTTGATATAGTTTAAGGAACAAGGCCAGAAGTATAACTTCTCACACTTTGTCAACGCATCCTTTGATTTTCCTAGGATAAGTCATATTGACTTCAACCAACAAGTGACACTCCCACAAATATTATGCTTGACTTGAAGTCATTGTTGTGACCTGGTATGTCATAATCACAAGACAAATACCCTAATAAGAAAGATAATAAATGCAAGCAACAGGTTGACAGTTAAAGTTGTTATCTTTAATGAAATGACTTTGGAAATAGCATCAATTTCCACGACACCAACATTTTGGGAGTCCCATAAAATATGCAGGATTACATTCCAATGCCAATATTACAGGCAGATCTCCTTTCACATGGCAAATAAGATCAAGAAAGCAACCATCAGACAGAAGAGACCCATAGCTTCGGACAGGGCGAATCCCAGGATAGCATATGAGAACAGCTGCTGCTTCAGAGAAGGATTTCTAGAAGAAAATAAAAGTGTAAAATCTTTTCATCTTTAAGAAGTTTCTCATACTCAGCTTAATGATTCTCACAGATTTAGAATCTCATACTTCCCTTGCACAGATTCTGTAACAGGAAATTCAGTAAATACAAGCATCATCTTTTTATAAGCAAAGATTTCATGGAAGAGAAGTGACTTTGTTATTAAGGTTAGATTCAAGTTATGCAGATTATACATGCCTTTTCCAAATAAGTATAGCAAAACATGAATGTAGTCATAAAAGCATCTACTTTCCTCCCATATGGGAACTATTAGCACTATTTATAAGTTTACTTCATATCTTTCACATTACAACTATATTCTAAGGAAGCTGAAAACATGGAGCTCACAGAAAAATCCAGGAACTGAAACCCTCTAGAAAAAAGAAATTAGTATGCAATAGTTTGTTATTAAAAAAAAAAAGCAATGCATTATTCCCGGGCAAGTAAAGGACTTTTCAGCATAACAGTAAGCAGTAATACTCCAAAAACTCTTACTGAATGTTCAAGCCTATGACAAAAGAGGAGACATTCATTTTGTATGACAAGCCTCTCATGTTTCTTAAATCAAAGCTGAACCTCCTTGTCTTCAGTAGGGTTTTTAAAAAAGCCTTATTAAAACAGAAGACTTAGGTCTTAACTGCTAGAAAGAATAATGAAATAAATATTTCCTTAATGTCTGTTTTATAAAGTTCCTCTTTAGGACATCTCCCTTCTTCTAGGGCAGAATCTAGGCTAGATTTTGAATTCAGTTCTGGAAGTGAATGCTGGAACACTGAACTCCAGTGACAAAAGCACAGACCAAGACTAAAAATCTTTTCTTCCATGTCTCTTCTCCATGCAGACAGTATAAGCTCTGAATTGATCCAGAGAGTCACCCTGTTATACTGCAGCTTCACACTATTCCATTTAGCCATGCTTAACACTAGCAATATATTAACAGAATCTAATATACCTCCATCATCCTTACTACAATTTAGCTTACTGGGAATGCTGCATCAGGATACAACTGCAAATAATCCAACGCTTGTATGAGGGAGATTGATTACCTGGCGTAGCCAATGATTAGACTACCGAAGACTGTTCCAATACCAGCACCAGATCCAGCCACACCTACTGTGGCAGCACCAGCACCAATGAATTTGGCAGCAGTGTCAATGTCCCTGCTGACAGCACTAGTCTGGAATTCTCTAAGTGCTAGTTGAGAGACAGTGTTTTGGGCCCCATTAAGCGTGGATTTGCCCTAAGAAAACAAGACATGAAAAAAACCATTATATTCAGACACAGACTATTTCTCATGATAACAGCGCTACTTCGTAGTTACAAAAGTTGCATTAGAACCAGAGTCTAGTTACTCTTGCAAGTGATGAGACTATAAGAGATAAAGACTTCAGAATGTTGCCTGTTCACCTGAAAGCAATGAACATAAAATGCAAAGGACTTTTCTTAAGCGAAAGACCAGGACAGCAACAAGTATCATTAAACATTTGATTTAAAGCAAGTTTCAGAGCAGAAATATTTGCGTTAGCACAAGTGAACTCTAGGTTGAGAACATTTAGGCTCACCAGGTAATTTAGGAAGATACAGAATTTTGTTTATAAGGTACCTCTCCAGTCCTGACTTCTGGCCTAGAAAACACAGATGCTGAAATTGGTCTGTACAAGACTCTTGATCCAGCGCGGATCTGCAAGAGGAGGAAAAAAGTTAAAGAGAAGTACTTAGTTACAACTACCCTCATAAGATCTTCTTTAAGTTAAGGCTATTATCTGCTAAACCACTTGCCTTATTAGAATGACAACACTCTTTGCATAGCCAGATACACAGAAGACCACACAGAAGCAAACTCCGCATGCAATTTGTTGGCACCGTTTTCTAAAGCCATTACAGCAAATAGCTAGACCATTCAGCGAGCCTGTGCGTGCCGTACGCTGACAGGAAAGGGAACAGGTCGGGAGCCACAGAAGAGCCAAACAGACTAGCAGGCAGCGATGCACGTTTTAGAACGGAAAAATAAAAGCCACCAAAATGAATCCCCGAGCCGCTAAACGCACGGACACGGCCCGGCCTGGGAAACGCCGCGAGGCGCAAATGAATGAAGGCTGTCTCACGAGCGGCCTGCGCGTGCCCTTGGGCTGCCAGCACTGTAAGGTCACAGCGCACAAAGCGCTTCCTGCAGGGAGAGCCCTGCCCGCAACACGCGAGCGGGGACGTTCTGCAGCGCGGGAGGACGTCGTGAAGGAGAAGAACCCCTCGTCTCCCAAGGACAAGAAGCCCAGCCCCGCGGTTTGACCTACAGCGGCGCTCCGGGCCCGGCTGCACCGCGGCCCCCCCGCCGCGCTCCTCACCCCGGCCGAGGGCCCCTCCGAGGATGCGGGAAGGAGACCGCGGCCCCGCGGCCCCCGCCTCGCCTCGCCCCAAGGGACCGCCCGGCTCGGGCGTCCGGCGGCAGCCCCGCCACCCCGCGGCAGCGCCAGCGACGGGGAGGAGCGAGCCCGCCCGCGGGGCCGGGGGCGACCCACTCACCAGGGCGGGCGAAGCGGCGAGCTTGGCGCAGGCGAACATCTCGGCGGGCGGGCGGCGTCCCCGGGGCCACGATCCGGAGTCTCTGCGGAGAGAGCGAAAGGGTGAGCGGGCCGCGGCGGCGGCGATGGGGGCGGATGCCCCGGCCGGCCGGCACTCACCCTCTGCGGCTGCCGCTCCTCGGGGCTGACGGGCTGAGCGCGGCTGTGCGCAGGCGCGGCGGGACGGGCGGCGGGCGCCCGGATGCGGCGCGGCGGAAGGGGAGGGAGCGGCGCCAAGGTCACTTTATGCCGACGCCATTGGCAGCGGCGGGGGGCGCGAGCCTCGCCACGCCCCCTCGTTGACCACGCCCGTCCTTAGCCACGCCCACGGTCGGGCGCCCCCTCCCTCGGCCACGCCCCCCGCCCGCTCTGAGTCTCCCCGCAGCCCCGGCGGCGGAGCGGCACGCTTCGTGTTTGCCTATTGCAGCTTTGCTGGCGTGATCTGCCGTCCTCCAGCTGACACCGTGCCTTCTCTCACTGCGTACTGTTCTGTCAGCCCCCACAACCAAGCCGCAGTCTCACCGGTGCTGTACATTTTCTGTTATGATTCCCACTCTGAAATGCTGTGCAAAAACACGTTCACGAGCTGCTTGGTCAGAGCAGCATCGACACCACCATTAAGCACCTGTTAATTGTGGCACTTAAGGCATAACAGCTGATACTACATTTTACATCCAGCTCAGCTGTTGCTTTAGGGAGGGGTCAGAAGAGCAGTTACTGATCTCCAGGGACCCTACTCAGCTTAATTCAAGCAGGTCTCCATTAAAAAAGACTTCTGTTAACCTCACTCTGTTTCTTATCTGCATAAAATGCTGCTGGGTCGACTGGTGTGCCAAAGAACGGTGCAGTTCCTGTTTGTTCAGCATGTATTTAAACCCTTAAGTTCTACAGAGAGTTGGATCTGGTGTGGACACAGTACCTGTAAGCTGGCATTTCTGGCTGGAGGGTGTGGGCTGGTTTTCCTCCAGACGCAGACAAACACTGGCAGCTGTAGAGTGGGTCAGAGGAATGCATTTAGAAATTCAGTGAGTCGCATGCTGTACAATGTCAAATAAATGGCTGTGTCCAGAGTGCTTTGCACCAAAGGCCCTGTCAGTATCCTACATTCATTGGTAATAACTTACAAGAGACGAATGTCTGTTTTGTGTGTGCTGAAGGAGAAATCTTATCTAGTCAGGAGAAATCCCACTGTCCAAAGTCTAAGTAGATAGCTCTCTTAGATCAAAACCTATTCCTTCAGGTTAATTTTTACCTGCCAGCGGGTGATTAGTACCTCCAAGCATGTCACATACTCACACTAGTCTTAAAAAAAAAAAAAAAAAAAACCAAACCAAATCTATTTTGAAGAAGAGATGTGTTCGGAAAACCACCATATTTCAATAGTCCTTACCAGCTGGTAGAACACCAAAGGGTAGAATTGGATCAAAAGCCTCCTGAGAAAGTCCTAATGTGTGTGAAAATGTAGAAATGGTGTTACTGCCTCCGGATTAGCTGTCCAGAGCTTCTGTATTTATGCAGGGCATTGATTGCTACTGATGCACAAAGTCAGGGTTTGTCACGTTTCAGCACAGAGTATCTCGCACCTCTCCCATTCACTGCTGTGTGCTTGACTCTTACCAATCACAACTAATGGATAGCTGGAGCAATAGCTTGTGGGAGAAAGCTATATAGAGCAGAATTAATATGCTGTGGGATATTTAAAATGACTTAGCTCTGGAAAGAAGAAATTAAGCCATTATTATGTGGCTCTGCTTTAAGTAGAATTTCTCTTGGTAGTATGCTGTTTAGACCCGCTTGCTTTATTGATTATCAGTAGTTGGCAAATCTTGCCATTAGCAGTGCTGGAAGTTTTAATAGCTGACTTGGCTGGATTGGAAGTGATGTTTCACAGGAAAGCAGACAGTAGAGTTTTGGGTTTTTTTTCTTTCTTCTCATCATTGTAAAGTTCTCTTTAACACAGAAAAGGGAGAATCTGCTTCCTGAGTGATCTTTGTGCCTCAGAGTACTTACCCAAGCAGTTTTTTTTTTTTGCTTAGATTCGTTTTCTTTTAGTCTCAACAGCTCTGTTCAGTGAAGAGTTGAAGGCAATTAATAACAGAAGACTAATTCAGTCTATAGAGCATTCTGCTCAACCATTCATCGATTATTTTAACACCAGAGTCCTAGAAACTGATGGCATGAACTAAAAAACAAAACAGCCAAAACAGCACACCATGTCTGTACTTAGCAAGACTCCAGATGTATACAAATCCTATTAAGAGCTCCACTACAATTTGAATTAAAAAATCACAATAATCCCAGCTATGTCATTTTTGGGTCTCTAAGATCTGCTTTAAATTACAGAATGATTGTATGTATATATACAATAGCCATTACACATCAAAATGAAGAGTTGTCAGGAAGAAAACTACTACAACAGAAACTGAGCAAAGGAAGGTGTTCTCACCTTCATCCTAGCTACTGGATTCTGTTGGAAAGTGAGACCAAGGCTCCAGAGCAGCCAGAAAGAGGGGTAGAATCCCTTTCACCCTGGATAATAAAGCGATAACAAAGCCCTGTTGTCCAGCATTCACGTCCTGCTGGTTGGTTTCAGGATGCTCTACACCAGCAAAAATATTCAGTAATGCAGCCACCCTTTTATAAAGTCCAGCATGGCATGTGACCTCAAAAATTCGTTTTCTATGTCAAGAAAAATTATGAATTTTCTAAAATAATAAACATAATCTGATTACATATTTGTATTTGCAACATAAAATTCTTAACGGGTTGACAAACAGTTTTACTTTGTTTCCCTCCTATTAGTCCACATGTGTTATGGTCGCCACCTTCAGGTCACATTTTCATGTGTTTAAACATTGCTATTAGGCATCTACCCAATATTTTTCTGGAATTTGTTTTGTTACTGCATTTCATCAAAAATAATCTACTGATGTTTAATCACTTTTTTTTTTTTTTAATAAATACAAAGATGATTCAATACCTACAGAATTAAAGTATCTCTTAGAACAAGAACTCCCATAAGTCAAGTGTTTTCCTCAGATGGTTTATGTGTTTCCCATGGCTGGTTCACTCTGCCTCTGTGCTGTCCTGCAAAAAAAGCCCAGCTGATACCTGAAATGGTCACTGAAATGGTAATTGGATAGCACACACTGATGCATTGCTAGTTTACGGCGTGTCACTAAGATTAAATTAGAATAAGTCCAGCAATGCACTGAACATCTTTTCTAACAGAAAACACAGTTCAGCTGTAAGTTGGCAACATTAACTGCATGCTTTAGAACGCAAAGCTGGCAACACAATTACACCACAGGTCCAGAGAACAGCACAGGCAGCCAAGATTTTGGCTGTAGTAGAGGCACTGAGTCCAAAAGTTTCCATCAAACCTTTGGCTGCTGAAGTTGAAGACACCATAAGCAAAGGGGAGTTTCACCAGTGGGCTCTTTCCGTAGTGGGCTTTTTTTCTGGCAACACCAGATTCACAGTTTTTAAACAATAGAGATTTTGTACTTTCTCAGAATCATTTGGCTCTGGACATGTGTTTGTGGGGGTCTGTATTTTAGTTGTTGATAAGGTGGAAAGAGAAACGTATAAGGTAGCTGCCCAGTTCTCAGAAACGTAAGCATTACCAATTTCCATTTAGGGATTAAATCAGCTTTTGAGTAACTTATAATGTATATAATAAGTGACTCTGGGCTGCTTCTCCCTCTCTGCAGTGTGTAGATCCAGCTTATAGTCCCTGATGGGAGGGAAGATGGGATCACAGCCATTAATGTATTCACCTGTTTAATTGTAAATGACATACCTCCCAAGTACGAGTCTCAATCCTCTCATGCTCGCAGACTGCTTTGGGATGAGTGCCCAAAAAGAAGCGATAAAGACAGAACATCCGTTAACATCCCAAAGCCCTCAGTCTGATGGCCCAGCAGAAAGCCTGTCGGATGGCTCTGAGCCTGAGCCCAGCCCTGCCATGCTGCTGCCGGTCTGAGCCTGTGGAAATAGTTGTTCACTTCAGCTGGCAACTGCTGTGCTCTGCATGGCTCAGGCGGGCTATTTTTAAATTGCTGCAATTAATTTTGCTCACAGCTACAAAATAGATCATATATTGTTATGTCCTGGACCTAAAGCACAGGAACTCAGACAGCCCATCCTGCCTGCGTCCTGCCCCCAGTGCTCAGACCCGAGGCACACACCAGTCCCTGGCATGCCTGCGCTCAGCCCCATCTGCCGTGCTGGCCCTGTGCCCACTCAGAATTAGCTATGCCAATTTCAGCAGGGCAGAGGTGCTAACCAAACATGCTTTTAGAGGGACAGCTTTCAGAGCGCAGTGAGAACCATCCCTTTTGCCAGCAGATCCTGCTGTTTGCAAATAATTCCAGCTTAAGGCCACATGCTTCATTACATGGGATCACATCTGTAGATGCTTGGAGGAATTATTAAAAAAATAAAAATCAACAAATGTCTTCTGTATTTCTCTTTCAGTTTGGTGTGGTGCTTGGAATTCTTCATGTGGAGAGTGACTGCTCTTCTCCTTGTTAATAGGAGCTCTATGTACTGCAAGCCATCTTAGCAGGGCTCTGCAGCAAAGCAGAGGCAGCAAACTGAAGGAGCTTAGCAGAGCTGCACTGCTCTTTCCAGCAGCTCCCAATTGCTTTGTGCCTGAGGTCAGGAGGACAGAGCATTGCCTTTTTGCACTTTCCTGATTCTGGACAAATTTGCAGAAGGCGTATCTGAGCCCCACTCAATTCCAAAGCAACATGCATACAGGACAAAATTAACGCTGCTCAGTAAACTGTTTATTATAATGAGGAGTCTGTAGATGATCTATAAATACTATAATAATATAACATTGACACCGTAGTAGTATATTATAGCTGCCCCGTCTCCATTTTTCCCCCCCAAACAGATTGCTTGTATTAGCAGAATTACTCTAATGAAACCAGAAATGCCTTAGGAGAATGCAAAATCTGTTCCCAAGCTTCACCTCCACGGATCACTGTGCTCAAATTTAAGATGCAACCTTATAGCTAAGAATATTTTGCCCAGAGTTTTCCAAAAAGAATTTCTAGAATAAAATAAGATTTGATGCAGGTAATTTCCAGGCAGACTTCTTTAGTACTGACTTTTAAACATTTTGCTGTCTAGACAGGATCTGTGGCAATGAAACCCAAAAGCCCACCTTGCCTAATGCTATCAAAGCACCTAAGGCTATTTTAAACCTATATTTAACATTCAATTATTGAATTTAAAATTCAATTGAATTTAAACACATGTAGAAGAGTTAAATTGAATTTAAGCACATGTAGAAGAGTTAAATTTTTTAAAGGTTTTTCAAGGGTTAGAGTAACAAGAAGACCCCAGAGTTAGAAAATTCTATTGAGAATCAAGGTCTAGAGTTCCAAAATATTTGTACTAAGTGTACATTTCAGGTTAGCAATGAATATTTCTGGTCCTATTTTCTTTGTTGTAGGTTTATGATATTAGGTACAGTTAATAAGATTTCATAGGCTTTCAAGCATACTGAACATATATTTCCTATGACATTGAAAAGTCAGTCTTCAAAATACTATGCTGATCTCAAGAAATGAAAATAGCTAGTCTCATTTCAGAGCACAGTAGCACATTGCTGTATCATTTGCTCCCAGCATCTCTTCCTCTTACTTGTCTTCTTTCCTTAGTTTTTGACAGTTCACCTAGCATTCTAGAGCAGAGTACTATTTGTTTTCAATACCACTTGATCTCAGAGGCACTCCTCTTTTTCTTCTTTCCCCTAGCCCCTAAAAGCATCCCCTCATAGTTCTATTAGTGGCCTGGCTTCCACACAGCTGTTAGCATTCCCAATTGCCTCGCATACCA
The DNA here is from genome assembly GCA_037305975.1 of Chrysolophus pictus. Lineage (NCBI taxonomy): Eukaryota > Metazoa > Chordata > Aves > Galliformes > Phasianidae > Chrysolophus > Chrysolophus pictus. The sequence continues at coordinate 20,960,237 of CM074582.1, forward strand.
GTCAAATTTGTGTTCTTTTAGAGAGATAATACAGATATCATGACTAGAAAGTGACCTTCCCAGCAGTGCCCCATCCAGGATCTCGGTTACTGTGTTCCTTGGAGATCACCTGTGCCATGTGGGAGATCTGGCTCCTGGCAGCTCTTGCAGTTTTGGGTGTGCTGTAATTTGATTGATAAATACCAAACACAAGGGCAGATGTTATGGCTGCCTGGTAAAGTGTCAGCTGTGAGGGCTGCAGTGAGCAAGCAGCTCGTTATCCCTCCATCCAAACCTCATCTTCTTCACTAGAACCGAGGTGGTCTGTGGCACTCTAGCCAGGGTGCACCAAAGGGCAGCACAACCCTGGGTAGGAGGAGAGCTGCCTGGAGAAGCGACCCATGTTCCTACAGCTCACAAGCTTCACCTCATTGAAACTACTATCTCAGGAACAGCAATAATTAGGGACGCATATGCTTGCTAATTTGAAAAAGACATGGCGGGCTTGCACAGGTTCGTGTCTGGATAGTGCTTTTAATGCCTCTAAAATGACTAATAGTGTGTATATATAGTGACATCCAGTGTTCAGTCAGATCAACCACAGGTCTGTACTCCGTAAGGTCATTCAATTAAAAGATTTATTACTGACCCTATTTAAAATGCCTGTGTAAAGATACCAGGCTAATCTGAATATTAACTACCTGCCAACTTCAACACACCTCCACAATAAAAGTTTCCTTCCTGGCTTGTTGGGGAACAAAAATGGTGTGGCTCTTGTATAATGCTTTAACTTTCTCTTTTTATGACAGCAAGCGGCTGATTATTCCCAGGTGCTCCTGATTTCTTCTTTCTCTGCTCCTGTTGCTGTGAATGTGGCCATTAAAGCAGCAGTCATAAAGGATGTGTTCACCACTTCCTTCTCTGCCTGTCTCTTAACATAGCCACAAGTTCACCGTCTTCCATCCACATTAATTCCCTGAGGTATCCACACAGTATTTGTGTTGACTGCCTTAATTTTGATCTTCTCTAATCATTCCCTGCCAGATGGTAGTTAAAGTTTAATGGTCCCTGTAAAAATAGTTCCCTTTCTTCTTTTAATCAGTCACGTGTGTTTGCTTAGCTAACTGTTAGATGTTCAGAAAGCACGAAGGGACCACCAACACAATTACTTCAAAATATACATCCGTGCTGTGATTTCAGCATTATGCAAAAGTAAAGGGTTATAGAATAGGTGAGGTTCCTGGAAATCAGCATGGGCTACATGCTCTGTTTTTTTCTATGTTTCTTTAGATGTATTTAAAAAAAAAAAAAAAAAGTACTAATTTGTGACTTTTTGTATAATCAAATGCAAATTACCTTTGGTATTTTCTAGGCTGTCTTGTTTGTATGTGCTGTGCTAGATAGCATGGAGGTTGTGTTTTTAGGGATTGCTTGAGCAATGCATTTAGGCACGTACTCGGCTTGGAGCAGATGGGTATGACTAAATGTCTCCAACAAGGTGCTTGGCATGTATTTCTATTTCCCATTAGGTCCCCGAGGAGTTCCCATGAAGTTATTTACCTCCTCTGTGTTTCAGACTACATGTCGACGCCTATTGACACACAGCCTGAAATTCACCAGTATATATTTACTTGACTTAAGCCCATTAGAGGTTTGGGCATTTTGCTGAATCAAGAATTTAATTCAATTGCACATTCATGCTATGCCTAAGTAGCAAATTGCTTTACAAGCAAATGGTTTAAGTCATATCAGATACCTATAGAGTGCACATGTAGTATTGCACCACTGAGGAATATAGAGAGCCTGGAAAAGTGATAGGCTGGAAGCTGAATCCAGCTCACAGTGCTGCCAGTGGAAGGATTGCTGTTGAATTAAGGGGGGGCTGGATCAGCTCCTGAGTGTCTTGCCTAAAGCGATACAGGAAATATATAGCAGAGCCACTAACAGAACCCAGATCTCCTGATTCAAATTAGGCTTCTTTTGTATCCAGCATCTGTGTATATTGCAACTGGGTGTGTCATTGTGACCAGCATAGGGGACATCCTGGATTAGGGATGAGGACACCTGCATGCTGCAGGCTTCATGCTGCCGATGCACCGCAGGAACATGAGCCCAGAGAAAGTGAAGAGCATCTTGCAGTTTCCTCCCTAGTGGGATGACAGAGCAAACTGGGGCCCTTGCATCTTCTGCCAAACAGTATATGAATAGCCACCTCCAAAACAAGGCACTGGATGACAAAGTATAGTGCAAATAATGTTTTAAATGGGAATGAGGGAATTCAATTGTAAGAACTTTCTGATCACCTTAGTGCTGATTGCCTGGAAGCTGGACAACAAAGGGAGTTGCTTTGGCTTCAGTTCTTCCTGTTACATCTTAATTAGCAGTGAGTAATGTAGTTCTAGCATAACAGAAATAGCTATGACATTTGACTTTAAAATTTGACCCAAAAGAAAAAATTTCTGTGCTGTAGATAAATATTTTTCCTGGTTCCTTTTTACTTCTTTGGGAAAGATCTAAGCTAGAGAGTGGAGGAGTAGATGGTGCTGTGTTATGATAATAACCAGTTGACCTCACTGAGATCAGTGCCTCAGGGTACTAGATGCTGGAAAAAAAATGTCATAAAAGCCAGTCCCTGTGCAGAGGAAGTCTAAGTACTCAAGCTATTTTGTAAATCTGGGACACAAGAGGTTGATTTGCCCAGTGTCAGACTGTGGCAGTTGCTAGTGACTCACTCCCGATCTCTTGTGCCTTAGCCAATGGCCTTAACTCCAGCAGCATCCTTCTTCTCTATTAATATTTAATTAAAATGGCAGCAGAGTCAGGCTTAGCTGAATTTCCATATGTATGAGCTGTAAAATCTGTCAGCTGGGGAAAAGTGGACATACCTTTATTTTTTTCTCCCTTGGCTCCTTCGCCTATTTCCACATCAGAAAAACATTCATTGTTTCCTTCCCTGTTTGGCTGAAGACAGCAAACACATAAGTGATCAAAATAGAGCTTGCTGGGCTGATGATGGCTAATAGCAGGTGTCAAAATGAAGGTGTTCCCCCGTGGACACAACCCATCATGGTTGGGCTGGTGCCCAACTCATAGGAGAGAACACGAGTCTTTCACATGGAAAGGGAGATAAATTACATCTAAACACTCTAATGATGATAATGTAGAGAGACAGATGTGGTAACTGAGTGTTAGAATCCCTCCATACGCTCTTCTATTATACAATCGCATTATGTACTATTGACTAGCACAAGCCAGATGCAAAAGCAGAATGTTGTTTGAATTTATCCTTTGGATTTCTCCAGATTTGTATTGTTCAGAGATAGATAGCAATGTTTTCCAGTGGTGAACTGACACAGAGGTCATTTCTACGAGCTCATGCAAAGAGTGCAGTGGAGAGCTCTCAACAGCATTTGTTTTAGCAGCACAACTTTTGTCAAAACATCTACCTACAAAAAGCAAGATAAATACAGCTCAGAAATCCTCATTCTGTGTCTTTGCCCCAGATGTGGCCACTATCACCTTTGCAAAGAGAGTGCCACACACAGGAATTGTAGCTCAGAAGCACCGTGGATCTGCTTTATATAAATGTAAATGCCATAATGATTTCAGAAGGTTAAAGGAAGCATAGGAGGGAGTAGAGGACCGACTGCCAAGTTGGAGCATGGAGAATATGTAGCAACCACATAGAACATTTATACACCTGATATAGCATCCACCAGTTGTTAAGGCAGAAAGCCAAAGGTAATGAGCACCGTGAGCATTATGAGAGCTCCTTCTTGGCCCGGCTTCTTGTCTGTAATTGAAGCGCTATCCTCTACTGATCCTTCAGGTGCTATCAGAGTGATTTTCTCCAGGCTTCAGGAGAGAACCAGTCCCTGATGAGGGAAGGAAACTTTTTTTATATTATAGCTCTGTGCTGGAAGAAAGCTACAGATGTAGCTCATGAGTATTCTTAATAGTTTTCATAGAAAGTGAAATTCCTAAGTGAGGTTTTGATTTTAATTTAGAAAGTGATTTTTATGTGTGCTGTAAGGTGAATGGAAAGCCATGTATGTGTTTACATGTTTGTGTTTTTAGCACTTATCCTTCATGAATTGTACATTAATGTCTCTATTGTATTTATTAGCATTTATTTTTAAAAACATTCCTATAGAGTATTAGAAAAAATTGAGGCTAATAATAGCCATCCATAACTACTATCTATCACTCTGCACTCTCTATCAGTTTTAACAGTAGGCTGTTTCTTTTTTTCTCTCTCTTTAGCCAGCTTCTAGCGTATTCACAGGTAATGAGTGGTTACATGATATTATAATTGTATTCCTGAGTAACAGGTGCTAGCTTTGTTATTTTAGTGAGCTCCTTCTCATCTACAACATTGAATTTCTACTCTGTGAGGCTGTAAATTTCTTTCTATTTCAGTTTCCAGCCCTGAAATCTTTTTAAACAGATAATCTATGCTCAAGATAATCAGACTGGGAAATCAAACACTAACTAACTTGGCAATCTCATTTAACTGCACAAAGTAGCAACTTTGCTTGCCTTCCACATTCTATCTTCCTTTCTATGCTTTCACTTCAGTTATAGATTATTTAGGACCAGCGTATACTTTTGGATTAGGCAAGGGACCTGGGACAATTGTATGTTGCATAAATATTAAAATGTATTTTTTAATCTATTCTTTTTATGGTTAATTATGGAGTGTCTGAGTATCCTTAACGAATGTCCTCATAGGAAAAACTTCAGAAATTTTTTAAAGATAAGGTAGTAATTCTGGGAAGCATTGACTATGCTACTGAGAAATCAGAAAGTTTAGAAAAAACATCAGACTTTTAGAGAACATGCAGGTTTAAAGAACACTGAAATGAAAAAAAAAAAAAAAAAGTATTTATATCTCTGTCTATATATTTTTCCTGGGCATTCAGTGATGTGCCATGTCAATTTGAAATGGAAAGGGAAATTCAAAGCAATGAACTTTACTACAAATTAGAAATAACAGAAAACCCTGTGGTTTGCTCATTGGCAACTAGACCAGCCAATGCACTGCACTTTATTGCACACTTGCAAGGATGAGACAAACTGTTGTCAATATGTGTTCCTGCTGACATCGGTCTGAGAAGACACATTTACTAAGTAAAGTTGAATGCACTGTTTCTGTTACAGGGCAGTAAATACAGCTGCTATCCAGATTATAGGAAGGACCTCCTCTGACTGTCCATAACTACCTAAAGTCTATGCACAATTCGTTTCTCTGTGTATCACTGCAACATTTTTTTGGAGCATACAATAAAAAAGCACACTGGGAGAGTTAAAAAACAAAGCAAACCAAAAACTTTGGTATTGTAATGTATTAATTCATACACTGACTACTAGGAGTAGACTAACAGATCCAATATAAAAAAAGCTTCCATGCTACAAAGTATGCTTCTATTTATTGGTAGCAGTAAGAAATCATCTTAATCACAATGCCATTTGCATTTGGTTTTCAAGCAGAAGGCTTTTCTGAGGAGCAGGTACCTGAGCTGCACACCAGCCGAGAGGAACATAGCAAAGCAAATTTTTCAGAAGGAGCAATGTTGGAGAAAAATGAACAGCAGTGTAAAGTACCACTGCTTCTGCCAAAGACCATGAGGGGAAGTCACACTGTCCTGTTACACCGGGAGCTCACAGGCACTGATTGCACTGCACACACCTAGTTCGTGGAGAACATTAAAGAACTGCTTTTGCACCTGTTATCCTTCTATCACACTTTGCATTTTTAATGCTTAGCAGAAGCTGTTGGTGTTTAAAAATTTTTACCAAGCATATCCACATAGCATGGATAAAAAAAAAAGCTGATGTCAATAAACTGCATGTCATACGACAGAATCATCTTGCATTTAATTACTAAATTGCAAACACAATTACTAAATTCGGCCCAGGTGCTTGCCTAGAGGGAAGCCAAGTTTTTCTTTCATTCTGAGAAATTAGTTCCTCTTGCTTCTCTATGGACAAGGAGCGTGGATAAAGCAGGAACACTGCCTGGCACACGCAGGATGCTGCGCGGGTGGCTGAGTGCTGGTAGGCACTGGGCACATAGGAAAACTTGTTGTGACCGAGTGGGTACAGGAACAAGAGGCCTGCTGTTCTGCTGGAGTCAGAACAGAGCCAGCATTCCCTCTCCCACTAGCTGCTTCTTTACAGAGAAGCCCACCTCTCTGACATTTTCTGCTGTTTTCCCTATATGTTTCCATGATAACTTGACACAGAAGAAATATAAAATTTTGTATAACTACAAACAGGCATTTAGTAAATGCCAGAAATAACTAACCAGTCACATTTTGGAAGCAAGTAAACAGCAGTCATAGTAAAAGTGTGTTAAAGAAATAGGTTCACCTAATTTAAAGCAGTAAAATGACCAAGTTCCAGGGCTAAAATTGTCCCTGAGGTAGTACCATGACTTCACTCAGGAAATATTACTCAGTGGGATTACAGCTGGAACTGTAACCCGAAGAGTCATCTTCAGAAGCATCATTCCTGGAGTGCAAAATATCCTGCTCCTCCCATTCCTAGCGTGAGGTTCTGATTGTAATTCACATTTCTGCGCAATATCAATCTGCTCATGAATCATTTTGCTGCTCATGAGCTGTATTAAACGTATATTTTTACATCAGTAAGGGTTAATAATCCAAGGAATTCAGCTTTCATTGATATGTGGGATTTCCCCACACTCTCTTGAAAATCCTGTCTCGAATATTGAAACACTTAACTTTTTTTGTCTTCCAGTTTCTCATGGCCTTTCCTCTGTGAGATAAGATTTCACCAGAATTAAGAGATAAGGTGGTCTCCTACTGTGCGGTGGACTGCTCAGTCTGGTAAGGAAAAGGAATTTGTTTTATTTTTATTTTATTTCTTCATTTACAAAAGTACACAGAAGATTGACATCTAATTAGAGTTCAGATGTGCAAAGTTCCACAACACAAAGATTTATGGGGAAGGGGTTTTTTTTGCCCTCTGTGAGATAAATCAAGGGATTGGCAAAAATACAAACTCTACTTAAAAGGAATTGCAGTGAAGTGGTGTCTTACTCCAGAATGCAGCAGGAGAGAGACAGCTTTCACAGTATCATGTCTCTCTTTTTCCTTTTTATTACACAGGAATGACCAAATTGAGCACAATTCCTCTAAATTTCACTTAATGCATACAGAAACTGATTGTTTCCAAGCTCTTATTACTTTAATTTGATTCTGCTGTGGAACTGAATAGTCCTGAATTTTTGTTGGCAGATATTTTGTCAAAAAAAACCTCAAACAATATGAAATAACTTTCATTATGCTGAACGTTTAAACTCAGTTAAACTTTTGTTGTCATTGTTATAGTTTGTTTTGTTTTTTTAAGTGTCTGCCATTCTTCTGTGACTGTGAAAACGTTTCCCTGGAGGATCATTGCTGATGTGGAAACTGCGTTGGAATTAGGTTCATATTGTTTGTTCTTATTAGAGGAAAAGTTGAGAAACTGGAATTATGCTATCATCACTTTCACTGTATTCCTTTTCAAAAATGCTGTCACTGCTGCTGGTGGTGGTTTGTGCTGGAGTACTACCCTAAGTCCAAGTCATTGCAAAGTCCTTTTGTATTTGGCAGAAAACTGGATTTTATTGTTAGTAGCTCTAATCAGTGATCTAGGGCTCCTTGGGTACCTAAGTGCAGCTACGTAGTCTACGCTCCTATTATCATGTGTTTGACCAAAACATACATTATATCATGCATGCGTACAGCTACAAGCTGTGTGCTAAACACCAGACAAAGAATCAGACTCCTCTAAACTTCAATTCAGCACGTTAGCTCTTTACCTTATTCATACTATACAGAAGAGAAGGCCTGTGGTGTAAAGGCAGATTTAACAGGAGGCATGGAACAGCCTCGGATGAGAAAACGTATGAATATAATGCAGCACATGTACCACTTGAGTAAGCTGTTAGTTTCACATACGGCACCCTGAATAATTTCTGATGGGAAAAGGATACGGGCCATACCTTCACAGAGCTTTGGGAAGGATCCCTCCTTGAATGCAGCCTAGTGGTTGCTTCAGTGTAAAGATTATTTTTATTTTTTACATGAAGCAGTGTGGTACTGTGCAGAAAGAATTGCTTTTGAAAATAGATGGCATGGCAGTAGCTATGCCACGCTGCACAGGTCGGATGAAATACAGCTCATTTTGCTGCAAAAATCTAAGGGCGTTAAGTACCTAACGTGTGTGAACTTGAAATATGTTCCTTTATCCGATGAAAGTCACAAACCCGAGGCGCAGGATTGCCGTTTGACTTTTTCTCGGTGACGACCAGCAGAGGGAGCAGCAGTGACAAAGCAGCGACAGCCCCGAGGCTCAGCGCAGCCGAGGGAAGAGATCCGGGGCCAGGAGTTGGCCTCGAATGCCGCCAGCTTTCCATGCGACCTTCAAACTAAACTCTTGCCCAGCCGAAAAATATGTGCCACGCAGCAGTAAGGGGTGAGACCCGGCCGCACAAAGCACGGCCAGCACATTTTGGAGGCTGAGGGCACGCTCCAAAGGCTTTTAGCAAACTTTATTTCTTATTTTGCAACTTAAACCACAGTTTCCCACAGTTCTGTGGGAAAACACGCTTCAGGTATGAAAACTAAAGTTACTTAAGCTAAGATTTTGAAAGATGTTGGAATGCACTCCAAAGTTACCATTCATGGTACATATCTAATATTCCTTACTGACTTTCAGCAAATACTAAAAAGTCTCAGAATCAGGCCTCAACAGACGTTTTAGAATTTTCATTCAGTCAAATCTACCAAGAAAAAATAAAAAAGGAACTTTACAGCTGTTGGAAAAATGTAAAAAAGAAGATACAAAGCAGCCTAGCTCATCTCCAAACAGTTTTCCCTTTCCCTTCCTTTTCACTAGAGGAAAGCAGCATCTCTATTGAGAATCTCTGAGTCTCAATATGCCAGAGAACTCCTTAGGTGACTGCGTAAGGTTTTACCCTTTTCAACAATTGTCTTTACTACATGCCAACACCTATGTTGCCACTTCATATAAAGCAATATGCAGCTACATGCACAAAAATCCTTACACTGACTTGGATTTTAGCCTGTTCTCCCACGGTTCCCTCCCCCTGACAGCAGAAATACATAACAGTAAAGAATCTCAGAGCTAAGCCAATGTATGTGCTCAGCCAACATAACCGCCCTAACAAAGACATTCCAGACTTCCTGAGGCTGTGCATGTGAAACCTTTTTCCTTCAGCCCTGCCTGCCTTATGGAAGATCCCCTCTCTCTTTACAAACCTTACTTGCTTGTAATTCCAGCTAAAACAAACCTAGCACTTCAGTTCTAGGTCTAAAACTCCAGTTCAGATGTCTAAAAATGGAAACCCAATTGTGATTTCTGCTGAATGCAAAGCAGCAAAACAGGGAAAATGGCATTTATGGGTAATTCATATTACAGGCAGAAACAAGATCCAGAGTTTTGCTGGTGGTCTTGTTTGAAAAGAAGTGAAGGATCCCAGAGGCTGAGTTCTCCCATGCTGCAGTATCACACATCTAGCTTTTTGAGGAAGTGCCCCAAGAAACATTGCTGGCAGCTACCCTCAGCCAACCTAGACAACTTGCTAAGGATCCACTTTCCACTTGCTTACATGCTGTAGTCACTATTGCAGTCTTTACTTACTGATCGTTCTTGAGAATATGACAAAATCAAATTTTCTTCCTTCAGGTGACTTCAGAATGACAAAGCACTCTTCGCTAGCCAGAGAACATGTTTTTTCCAGTGACTCCTGCGGTTGAGGGATCAAACCTTTCCAGTACCTGCAAAGAAAGAACTCAAATGTTCATACCTTTCACCACCAGATTTTCTCAGAGAAAGGTCAACATTACTACATCCAAAGGGCTTATTCAGCATGCTGTGCTGCCACATGGACTAAGCAAAAGGCACAGGGCTTTATTCTGTTAGACAAACACCATCTTAGCCAGCTCTGAGGAAAGGGCAGAGGATGGATTGCCAGTGCGACTGGAGCGTGCTTTCTGTTTATCACCCTTACTGCACCTCCCCATTCCTAGCCTAATTAATAAAATGTGCACACTTCCCCAAAAAGATATTCCTGAAAACACCAGGGCGGTTTGGTTTGCAGTATCATTAACTCACATTCACTCACACAAGAGTATTTGGTCACTGGGTTGTTTGACAGGGAATTTTGAGCATACTTTCATTGTGTATTTGACACATATTTTCCATTTTGCTATATTTTATTCCTGTTAGAAATTTCTTACAATTTTTATTATTTACAAAAACTCTTTTCTACCCAGGGAAAGAAGCAATGCTTTCAGAATTCACCCTGCTAACCAAGTGAGCGGCTCAGTTTTGTAACACAGGAACTTAAATACTGAGTATCCATCTTTCAGAGAGCTCCTGTCACTAGATGTTAATTACACATTATTTACTAACGTAACTAAAGTGGGATTCTCTTTTCAGCAGTTTGTATGGTTGGATTTGTAAGCTACTTTTCTCTGTGTTCCAAAAAAATACAGTCATTATTTTTCCTTAAAATTTGCTGCTCTGCAATGTTGCTTTCTGATCATGGGATATGTCTCTCTCCTTAGCTAAATCAGAAACGTTGTTTTGCCTCTAATACAGAATAGTTAACCTGGTTTACCTGTAGTTTACATACGTGCATATGCGTGAGCATCATGATTGTTTACTTCCTCATAGCATAATTTTCCCCAATATAGAGAAATGTATGATGTTTTCACTGAAAATAACAAATAGAGAACGATACTGTAGGTTGTCTTTTTGTTGTGATCCATAAGTGTATGTGCCATTTAACAACCAATAAAATATGACAGGCATATACGATTCTGTCTGAGCAGGAAAGGAAATTTTATTGCTCAGGTTTTAGTCACACATGCCCTACATAAAGTTGTACAGTCAGATCAGTATTTTATTGTTACTTACCATATGTGTTACACCCCTTAGGCATGAAAGAACAAGTTAGACAGAAAGCATTCGCCTTATCAACAGAAGAAAGAATTGTTTCAAATGAGTTTATAGTCAAAACAGCCTTTAGAAACAAAACTAATCAACACCTGGAAACAATTAGCTCAAGATCTCAGAGGAGTCAATCCGACAATCTCAGATTTAGAATTTTCTTTCTTGAACATCACATTTCCTCTCACACACTGAAATCTGTGACAATGCACTACTGAAGACCTTTGAAATCAAGAAGTAAAATTCTATTTGCTAATCCTCCATACCTAGACCAGACTAGACATTAGGATGCAGTTCCTTACTGTGAGGGTGGTGAGACACTGGAACAGGTTGCCCAGTGAGGTTATGAATGCCTCCTCCCTAGAAGCATTCAAGGCCAGGCTGGATGGGCTTTGAGCAACCTGGTCTAGAGGGAGGTGTCCCTATCAACAGCAGAGGGTTGGAACTAAATGATCTTAAATGCCCCTCCAAACCCAAACCATTCTATGATTATATAATACTCATCACATCTCCCCAGAACTCCAGGCATTCTGGATCTTCTTAACCTAACACAGAGAAAACATTCAGAATTTTATGTGGCTATGTGCATAAACGTATGCATAAAATAGTCAGAACCAGAGTATGCAGGCATAGATCAGTGGTGAGCAGGGAACTCAGAAGGCAACATTTGCTCTCCATTTTCTGTTATAAGGTTCCAACTTGATGGGAAAGCAAAACAGAACGCGGTGATCTTGAGGCACTTCTGTAGCTAGGGGAGGATTTCAAAGCTATGAGCATGGGCTCATTATCTTGGAATATGCAGATTACTTTTTTTTTAATACAGTAAGAATTTCTTTTTATTGATGTACCACCTGTGTTCATCTCACAGTTTAAGAAGTATGTTAGCAACCTGCAATGCATTAGAAGGCTATGCATATGAACCAACACAGGATGTGAATACATAGATGCCAAAGGAGCATAGCAGCAACAACATACAAGTCCAAGTTCACAAAGCCAGGAAATACCATTTTTTGGAACAGCTGACAGAGAATAGCAATGTATTTACTGCTTGGGGAAACAGCAAGGATATTGTGGGAATGGACTGAAGGGTTGAATGGCCTGTGGTCACCCTTCTGGTAAGGATACATTAATGATGGGAGAGAAGGAGAGGAAAGAAATTGTATGTCAAATTCGAGCATGTGATACACCAAAAACACAGAGTGGTGTCTGAAAACCAAGCAAGAAAGCTTTACAGCTTTTTTTTTCCCTTCTTTTTGTGCTTTATCAATTAAAATAAAAATAAAGAGCTACAAAATCTTCTTTCAAACTGTTCCAGATATCTGTTTGGAGATATTCTTTTTTAAGTAGCATTGGCTGAAATAACAGCAGAGAAACAACATCAAGAATCTTACAGACCTGGATAAAGCTGCTAATCTCTATTTCAGATAAACTGATATTGTCCTGGCCAAAGCAAGACTTCAGTACATCTACCTTGGGAAGCAGGGCAGAAACTGGTTTTCTTTGCAACCACATAAGCACATAGAAATAATATATTTGTATATATATTATTGCTTAGAGGATTTATGTCTGTCTATAGATTTATAAAGATTGCAGAACTCTTGAATATAGCAATATTAGTGGAATATTAATTTTTCTTCCTTTATTTTAAATTCAAAGTGATTTCAGATTTCTGAAAAACTACACATGGTGGGAAATGATCTGTTTGGAACACTAGAGATTCTAAGTAGAAGGTGTTAATTATAGCTAAATGTTCAGTTCCCCCTCTGCCCTCTGGGCCAAACCCTTCAGTTTTAGGAAGTTTTCATTTTAGTAACCATTTGATCTTTCCCAGGGGAGGATTTGGTACTATTTCTTTTAATCTTCTCTGCACGCAACTCAAAACCAACTCACTGAACTCGATTTTAAGCCCCTGTTTGTGTTTATGAGCAACAGACTGCAGGATCTACAACAGAACAAATAAGAACAATGTTTATAAATGTCAGTTAATCACATGAAGTGAAATGACCTGGTTTTATCTGTATTTCATATCATAACATCATGCAACAGGCAAAAAACCTCAGGCATCGGATTTAATGATGCCTTTAGCCCCTCTGTTCACTAGAATCCTTGGGAAAATTTAATTCAGAAACATTAGACCTTTGTAAAGTACAATAAATGTTCATCATAATGCCTTTTCAACTCGTGAACCATCTAGCAAGTAATAATAAATGCATGTTGAAAACAAAACAGACTGATATTTCAATCCATGCATATGATTATCACAGCAAATCCAATCAATTAACCAAAGAGAACAAAGTTAAACAAACACATAAATCTTTGAAGGGTGGACATTCTATGCAGTAAATAATGCAACACTTCCACTGTTATCAGATAACACACGCTGAGCTAAGCCAGTGAAATAATTTCCACTGAGCCAGATTTTGGCACAAGCCTTGGTGCCACGTAGGTGTATCTTGCAGCTCTTAACTTGAATGGATCAAAAGTCTCTGGAAATCAAAACTTCTTTATTTGATCAAACTGGTTAGAATTTGGGTTAAAATGAAATAAGGTCATGTGGTCAGCTAAGAAACTGCAATGCCCACACCTCAAAATATTGCCCCATACCTCATTTCTTCTGTAAGAATGTAAATAAACCCCAAAACTTACTTTCCACATCCACTGTTTTAAGAAAGTTTCAAAGAGACATTAATTTCCCAATCTACTTCTATCACTGCAACAGCAAAGCACACTGCTGCTCTTAGCCAGTCATGACCACAGTCTGGTCTCAGACAAAATGACAAACAAGCTGAACAACTCGCAAAGCAAGGAAGTTGCAGCAATATCCTAAGCTTGCTTACATCAGAGAAACATATTGCCAAAAATAATGAATAAACACTTGAAAAATTAAGGAAAAAAAAGCAAGAAATAAATAAAACAGAACAACAACAAAAAAGAAGATAGAAAAAAACTAGCACAGTATGTACTGGTTTAGATCCCACAGAACTAGGATTTCCAAATATTAGAACTAGAAATCTTACTGGCTCTATTTTTAAAACCTCATGAGGCAAATTAATGCTGCGGCCCCATTAAAACCCACTAATTTCAGAGTTGTTGAACTTAGGAGTACTGCATCATATAACTGGAAGCAGAAGTTAATGTACTGAATGTTGTTATACTAAATGAAATATGAATTCATGTTTATTCTGTACGTTGATTGTTTTAATACTCTGAATTTAGCAACAGAAAATTGGGTCTAATGGGTCGTTTCCATACATCACAAGTAGCCCAGTTGCTCTTTTAACTGTAAATTTCATGAGTACTTTTTTCTTACCTAGCAATTCAAATGATATGAAATTAAACCATTTTCCCAGCACCTGTAAAAACGTGCAAATGACAGAACTGGCAGTATGATGATTGCTTTACAGATAAGCTGTTTCTTCATCATCTTCAAGGACATTCAGATTTATGATCCAATCACTCAGTCCTTTAACAGGACGCATTTGAGTTTGATTAAAAAAGAAACAAATAGCAGGGCAGATTTATTAATGAAATCTTCATGACCTTTTCACATAAGGAACTATCTCAAAATAGCAGGTTTGAAGCAGCGTATGGCCCCTCCTTGGCTTTAGCTTTGCCTGTCTTGGCATGCAGAGTGTTTTTGGTGCTCTTTTTCACAATGGCAAGTGCAAATTTTGGACAGTTATCTCCCCCTCCCCCTCCTTGAACTTTAATTGCTTAACCTACATCCTAATTCAAGTTGCTCATAAACCTTAGCCTTTGTTGTAGGTCCGACAGCTGTGTTATGTCAGTAGCAAGTAAAACCTTCACAAAGTTCCGGAATGCTGCAAGACATTTTATAGGTGCTGCAATAAAAGGCAAATTGAATTTACAAAAATGCATTTGTCACTGATTAAAAACTTACAAAGTTAATTGGAAACACCGCGTAGGTGTTGCCACACAACTAGAGGTGTAACCGGTGGTTCTAATTCAGCAGGAGCACAGGGAATAGTAGCTGTTCATGTTAGGGCCAGTATTCTTATTCATATTTCTTTTCCCCTTGAACAAATAGAGTATCTACTGGAAGATCTATGTGAGTGGACAACATTCAGCAACATTAAGACGTTAGTCAAGAAGTAGTGACCACTTCCTGGCTCAGTTTTCAAGGCCGTATCAAAGTAAAATTTACAAGCATCATTCGGTGTCTGTTAGTAATTGCTGCATCCCTTGGGAAAGTTTTCTAGGCCTTTCCTCTCCCCTTTCTTTTACTTTGGCGAAGTTTACACCACCGTTACAATCATTGTTTCAGCAAGTGAGGAGGGAGGTAACCAACAGCCATGGCAATCAGCACCCTCCCCCTGGAGCTGAGTGAATTATCTCCACATAATCCACTTAACCTTTGCCACTGTGGAACCTGGGAAGCTGAAGGTATTTTTAAACTTGAGTCTTTTAATTGCCAGTTTATAGTGTCACTAGTCCAGCTCAGCTGGAAAGAGGATGATTGGGAAATAGTTCCATGAGGCAATAGCTTTTCACCTCGGCTAGGAGTCCTAATTATTATTAGTTTTGTGGCTCACTGTCCTCTAAGTCTGTGTGGACAGTGGTCTACAGTGAATCCACAGGTGGTGGAATCTCCTTAATGTAATATTATTCCTGTTTAATACAGCAAAAATATCACAGGATTTGGATTAGTTACAATGGTGAACTTGGGTGATACATTGTCATTAATAGTCAGCGTACAGAAAAATCCAAGCTAATGTATTGTGAGAACAGTTCTGTAACAGCAGAGTTGAGTAACATAGGAAAACTGCTTTGCAATTTCTACTGTTAGTCATCTTCACTTGCTAAAGTAATTTATTTAAATGCCACTTAATCCCTTTATCACACAACAAAAAAAAAACAAAAAATTGCCTCTAGGGAATGCAACAGGATGCTTGTTGGTAGTTTTTTTTAAAGCCAAGCTATTGAAAACTTAATTAGAAAGTGGTTAGTTCAGTAGACTGCAATAATCTCTGAGAGCCTTCTGATACATCTGCTTAAAACTTAAACAGAATAGTACTTATTGTGTTGATCAGTGTTCTAGCGTGCTGGACTGTGGGCACGCCTGCATTTTAGTCATTCGATCAAGCAAATAACCTTGCATGTGGTCTTACCAGAGATACCATGAAATGGAATTTGTACCTTTTCTTGAGCTGGAATTCTCCAAAGAGCTCCAAAGAGACATGCATTAACAAATTTTGGCTCCTTTGATAATCTTAACCTTGATTCCCTGAATCTTGGGTCCATTATATCGCTTTGAGATCTCTGGTAAAAAGTAGAATGCCAATACCTTTTTACAAGTAATCAGTTGATCCTCAAAACTATAGTTTTTTTTTTTTTCCTCCTCTGTCTCTTCACAATTTTAAGCTTCCAGTTACTGAGAGAGATGAAGAGAGAACATGAGTACATAGATGATGCCCTACAGTGCTGATAGCTTTCATTCTTCATGGTGCAAGAACATGCCCATTCTCTGCAGGCCTACTGTGTTATTTTTCAGCAATGCCAATAATCATAGTTTAACATACATACGCACCAACACAGGAAACAAAATGGCAGACACTGCCATTTATGAAGCACAGGCTGGTGATTCAGACATCTGCTTGGTCAATGTTCTTCGGTGCATACTCAACCGAAAAGAAAACCTCTCCATGTGATACCATAGCATCAATACAGAGATAGAATTACTTTGTAAAATTGATTGCAAAACAGTACTAGCATTTTTTTCATTACAGTCTTCTTAGTTTACTTGATCTTCTATTAATAATAAAAGTAGGAGTAGTCAACACTGAGAAGTAACAGCAAGGTTGATCCTTGATCCAAATACTTCATTCCTATTGCTATCTGATAATTCAGCATTATGTGATAGGAACAGTATATTACACTATTTTTATACCTGTAGACTAAAGAGGGAAAAATAAAATTAAGGATTTCCAAGTCCAAATGTATAACGCTATAAAGAAAGAAATAATTTTATTCAGAAAGAAAGAGCATCTACTCCATTTTGTTGGGCATTTCTTCTCACCTTCACTCGTATGTGTTCATAGCTCAATACTATTCTTTCCAGAGACCTCACAAATTTAAAAGAAAGAGAGGATGTTTTGAAAGATTTTAGGAAGTATCAAATGTCTGTAACTTTACCAGATTGCACATCTGGGTAGTTCTGCACCACTGTTTCAGCAGATTCTAATGTAAATTCGTTCTTCTTTATCTACATAAGATGACCAAGTATGTGTGACAGAGAAAAAATAAATGAAATTTTAAAAAGTGAAAATGTTTGTGCTACTTTTGAAATTTCTCTGCTAATTTCTCCAGTTAAGACATAAATAAAATCATCAGTAGTAATACGACTGTAGCAATTGAGCAGATCAAAATGATGGGAAAGGCATTACAACAGAGGTGTGATGATAGAAAGACAAACATGATAGAAAGATGCTATAAGGAGAAGGAAAAAGATTGCTCACCCACATCAGAAAATTCTTGGTTCATCAGGGAAAACTCCACCAACAAGAAATCCTCTGAAAGAAATCCTTTCCCCAGTGGCAGTCAGCCCTTAAATGAGGTCTAAGAGAGGTGCAGCCAAGCTCCACCCCTTCTGGTCACACAGCTGAATTGCCTTCACCTGTGCTCCCTGGCCTGACCCAGTCCTTTCCCCAGGTGCTCAATCAGTGCTTCAGGCAGTGACTCAGCAGTTCCCATACAATGACAGTTAGCAATAAAGAACAGGCAGAAAGAAGGGTTATGGCTCTGGTGGAAAAACAAAAGCAGGAAGCACAGTAGCCAAAACCTTTTTTTCTGAGGACAGACCCCATGTGGAAAACAGACTGTATTTATACTGAATTTAGGAGCACTCAAACCAATTTAAGGACCTCCTTTGGTTTGGATGACAATGTAAATTTTTAGATGAGAATTTCAAAACAGAGGTTTCACATACAAACAGATGAGCATTTTTCATTTTCACCTCTCTTAACAAACTCACAATGAAAGTCCATTGTGTATAGACACTCTAATTAAGAAGAAAAGTAGTGAAGTTTCCTCTTGGTTTATGACTGTGGTAAATTTTGAGTAGGCTCGGCCATTTTGGTGGGCAATGCCACAAAATAGCTGTCAAGAAAGTGCAGCCACCGCAAGAGTGTGGGCAGGGAGTGCTAATGGGCAGAGCCACCAGCTCCATCACAGCCCAGGCCATACCTGCCTGCCAGCACTGCTGCTGGGACACACCGTGTGCCTGCTTTACATAGCTGGAGAAAAGTTCCTTTTACATAAAAGTTCTTTATCAGCTTAACTTCACTTACAGCTGATGAGATAGGGTTTTCACCAAGTCATGATAAGGCTGTTATGCTTTTAGCTGTGTTTTTCTGTAGAGATAAAAATGTCCCTCTCTGTCAACATGGTGACTGTAACTCCAGATTAGAGAGATAGCAATGGAACAGAAATA
The DNA here is from genome assembly GCA_037305975.1 of Chrysolophus pictus. Lineage (NCBI taxonomy): Eukaryota > Metazoa > Chordata > Aves > Galliformes > Phasianidae > Chrysolophus > Chrysolophus pictus. The sequence continues at coordinate 20,978,652 of CM074582.1, forward strand.
AAGCCTCTGTTAGAGAACATGGTATCTCTTGGCTGACTGACCAGCAGGCAGCCGGCTCGTAAGATTGTACATGTGCATTATACCATAAACTAAATTGGAAGTTATGTAACTCTTCATCCTGCTGTTTTCACCTCTGCCACATCTGAGAGTGCATTACTTCCAAGGCAAAAGATTTTGAATTTTTGACATGATTAAAAATAGCAGGCTGACATAGTGCACTTTGCTGAATCATTAAAGTGGGAAAAGACTGCTAAGATCATCGCATGCAACCATCAACCTATCACCACCATGCACACTAAACCATATCCCTCAGCGTCACAATGTTTCCAGTATGCATCACTCGTATGTCCTCGTGACTGTGACCAAGGCGTTACTGATGTTAATTTAATAACTGCCTTATTTAAAGGTAGAAACATTCTCATCACAGATGCGATGTGAGATCAGATTGGGGAAAGCAGTTCACCCATTTCTTACATGAACCTAATACTAAACTCAGGTGGGCAGAGGAAGCCTACATTTTGCAAGTTCCCCTGGACATGAGCTCAGCCAGTTTTGATTAATGAATCTGTGTCATGAACTGCCATCCCCTTTATATTCCCACTGCCACTATAATTATTACAATTCATATGCTTCTCCTATGTTTGTAAATACATGTGTGCTGTGTTTGCTCATCTAGCTAGGCACAGCTTGTCTTATGTAAGCTATTTCTCTTGGGAGGAGAATTGTCAACTGCAAAAAACTTCACAGCGTAATTAAGAAATGAAGTGTTTTTTTCCAACTCGTGATGCATTTTTTGTATTGTAATTTCTTTTCAGAAAGTATTGCTGTAGTGGCAGAGGTAGATAGAAATTCTGTTTGTATTTCAGTGAGTAAGGGCAAATACCACATATTGATTTATTTTAATTTTACTTTGATATATGGAGTGATGAGGGATAAAAGCAAAGGAAGTAGTGGGGAAAAAAACAACCCTAATGTCATTCTTCAAGATGTAGATAAAATTTCAGAGAAAAATGAGGAAGATATCAGTAATAAGAATAAACATCATCAAGCCTATTTCTGAGGTGGAGCGTTCAGAGTGGGATGTACCCACAGTTTGAAAATATGTTGATATATCAGAAAACCTCTGAACAAACCAACCAACAAAAAAACCCCTGAGAAGTGGTAGCCTGCCTTTCCATAGAAATTTGGAGATCATGCTCCACAGTTATCTCCAAATGAAGAAGTTTCCTACTTGTAAACCAGTTAAGCCGCTGACACAGATGCAGGAAAATTTAATCACTGGAAAAAAGACTGAAGGTCTTAGGGAGAGAAGAATGTACGAAGGGTACTTAACCAGAACTATTTCCACACGGCAGACTCATCTGCATCTGAATACTTCTTAAAATTCTCTGTGTCAGTCTAAAGAAACAAAGTAGCTCTCAAAGAATTTTGAGGCTGGTTTCATGGATTGTGAGGTGAATTTCTACTGCCCCTTTTTCATTCAGGATATGTGATACCTGATCAATGTAGGGTTGCTGCAGATTGTGGTCACTGCTAAGAGTGAGTTGGTGACTGTTTATCCATACTGAGATTTTAAAAAGATTTTCAGGATGTCTGTTGGCTTTTCTGAAGGAAGGGTTGAATCAATTATAGCCAGTAATGCTTCTTTTTGAATCAGAAAATGAGATATAGTCTGATCTATTCTTACCATCGCTGTGCAAGTCTATTGGCAGGAGATAACGTCCATAAATTGCACCATATGGCTTAGTCCATTAATACAATAATAAAAACGAACAAAAACCCCAAAAGAAGCATCATAATCATCAACAACAACAACAAAAATAATTACTTATTTACCTTAGAAATGTCACCTCCTAGCTGCTTCTCTTGTTTGGATAGAGTTCCTCCAGAGTCATCTTCTGTGACAGCTGCTTCCATATGCTGAGCTCCTAATAAATGAAAGCTAAATGAGCAACATTCATTCTGGAAGCAAAGTGCACATTGTCAATTTTCAGACTCCTTTAGTCATCTTTTAAGGAGATTTTATAATCTTTTATGAAGAATTAAATACTTTAGAAGTCCCCCTGGTCTGTTATTTGCATGGAACTTCTCTGTGTTTGACCATCCTGCTGTTATTCCCTTAGCTTCTAATTCTGCAGTAATTTTCTGTTGTACTCTAACCAGAGCAATCAGTTGCATCCAAATTGTGAGCACATCAGATGCACAACGCATTCACTGTTTTGTTTCAAAAATTTTTCTGAATTAAACTTGACAGTGTTTGCTTTATGGAATAAGAGGAAAACCAGGTTTGTGTTTTAATAAACCAATCCAAATTCTCTTTCTTGAATGGTAGTAGCTTGCTCAGAGCTGATTTTTCCATAAATTTCTTTTCATGGTGTTATTTTACCCCTAGCAATGTGAATATCTGCTACAATTTTATTACCCAGACAGTTATTATGGGACTCATCGGCAATTCCTACTTATGGCTTCAGATTTGACTACCCTGCAAAATTTTATATCATCTTCAAATTTTGTCATTTGACATGATGCATCCTTTTCCAAATTCAAGTTTCACGGAAAAAAGATGGAGAAGGGAAAAAAAAAGATTTTTCTAATGTTAGAAATGTGTACGTTTAAAAATATTTCATATTCTACTTACCTTCTTTTCATTCCTCACAGATCTTTGCTGTTTTGTATAATAACATTTTCAATCTGTGGGGAAAATTAGTGACATTAAGAGTATTTCTTTAATCAAATTCAGAGCACTGGTAACACTATTTCCTAAGGTATATGCTATCTAACAAATCTTGCATTTTATTGGCTGTCTCATTTTGTTCTCTTTCATATTTCACATTTATGATATGCTCAGACATACTCCTGTTTTGTTGAGTAGGAATCTGTGTGGTCTTTGATGTAAGACATTATTTATTTGACAAGGAAATATGAGACGGTGCCCTGAATCTGCATTTAATTGATGGATAGAGAATTTTTAGCATTGCAACAAGACAGATTCTCATCCAAAGTGTCAAGGAAAGAGCATTCTTTTAATCTGTCCTCCCATGAATTTAAATACGTGTATATATATTTTGAGGAGTAATTTAAAAAATTCTTTATTTAAGGTAGTTAGCAGGGTTTCCATGCATGCCTGACATCCAAATGCTAAAAGTGATTGATGCTATTATCTGTTTTTAAGGATAATTTCATATCTATGAGAAGTGAGCACTTGATTCTGACAAGTCTTCAGCGAATATGATTTACACCGCAAACAAATACTGGCTCTTGGTACTGCATGAAGGCAAGGTATAAATACAACCCTTTTTCACCAGTGCCAACTTGCTTCAAGTTTGCCATTGTAATTAAACCTCTTGCCACTTAAACGTCAGGCAATCATCTCCATTTAAGAAACTCAAGAGACACCTACATTACTCTTACACAGCATTTTGCACAGGACAAATCACACCGAGAACTTTCGGAGACTTCAGCAAAGCATGCAGTACCTTAACCTGATGTCTTACTCCACCTTTTGCTTGCTAGTATTTCTGTCTATTACCTTCACAGATCTTCTAGCTAACAAAGTTACAGGATGCCCTCTGTCAGAGACAGCTTTCTTTCATCACTTGTTTATCTTTGAAATCCTATGCAATGTCTTTCTGCTGGTTGTCCCTGTGACATTTTCATATGAAAATAAAGAAGCATTTTTGGTCACCTATTCTGCCAGAGTTTCTGCTTCTTAAGTTATATATTAAAAAGTTATTTTAGAGCTACAAGAATGTTGGCAAATAACCAAGTCTCTAAACAGTGCATTCAGAATTTGCCATTGTCTGCTTATTTTCTTAGCAAAAGGAAGCACTAAGCATGGGAATTACACAAATGCCAGCATTTAACCCAAAATTTCTGCTCCCCTGGATGTCAGTAAAACTTTATCAACTTTAGTGGCAGCTGGATTAGACCACAAAACCAAAACAGAATTATTGGCAGCGAGCCTAATTCCTTCACTACTGAAATGACTGGGAACTGTGCCACTCGAGTCCATAGAAAACAGACTGGGGTATATTATCTTTAAGCTGATGCCCTTTCTGTTTCCCAGAAACAATAAAACTAGGTTATAAACAATGTAGGCAACTGTAACTTTTTTTTTTTTTTTTTTTTTCTTCACATCACAGTTAAGTAAACTCCATACAGCAGTCCATAGATATTCTTGGGCCCACAAAGTTTTTTTGCTCCCAAAGAACTCACGTGTGTTTATACATATATATATATTTAGGACTACTTTTATATCATTTTATCTTAAAACAGGAGATAAACTAGTTTAGTTTGTGCAATTCAAGTCACTGACCACACAATTTTGCTTTTGGATTTGATTCATTTTCTACTAGTAATAATGAAATATTTTTCATGGCTTTATTGTTCAAGAACAACTTCAGAATTCTGCTAAGTGCTATGATTTGTTTTTGAGAAAGGACTAAGAAATTGTCAAGCAACTGCTCATTTTTCACAGAATATGAACTACTGGCAAATATCCTCAGACATATGAGAAAATAGGATAGTTAAATTTACAAGGCATTTCTGACTTCACGGTTTAAGTATGTATGTAAAGGCCCTTAAGTATTAAGTATGTAAAGGCCCTTTATATCCATATGTAGAAGCTGAGAAAAACAAGGAAGATACTAAACATTCAGATGTTTATGTTGTTCAGAAAATTCTACTCATGGAAGGTTCAAATTTTTTACATTTGCACTGTACATCACACTACAAGGTGTCACGGCTACAACAGCAACAGCTTTAGAGGATAAGGGGCATAAGGTCCCTATGAAATATGAAAATAGTCCCCTGATTAACTTTTGATGTTTTTCTCTCCCCAATTCAGCCACTTTCTTTCCTTCCGGAATTCAGTATAATGCTTGCTGACTGTAGTAGCTTCCTTCATACTCTTGTTTTGTCTTCATCCTCACTGAATTAAGCAAATTGGATTTTTCCTAAGTAACCGTATGGATCATCACATCATTCCAGGCTCTCCTGTTTGCCTTTAATTCCTGTTCAGATGCTACAACAGCATGGAAGGATGGTTTGAGGACTATTTATCCATTCCTAGGACTGAATCCAGAAGACACCTATACACGTAACCAGTGGCTTTTCAGGGACTTCTAAATCACATCTATCTTGTTTTTCGGGCCCTTTAGCAATGCAATGAAATAAAACACACTCTCCTTTCTTTTGTTCTGATGCTGATAAACACCTCAGTAATTTGAATTTGTAGTACATACACAATGATAAATTCTTTGACTCCATTATTTTCCATAATTACAGCAAAACACAAAACAGCAGGAGGTCAAACCAGCAGCAGTGGTATTCCTCAGAGAGTACATCATATGAACAGCTGTGTAAAATAGAACAGATAGTGCCATAGCAGTCCTTACATGGCTCTGCCATGCTTTGTTCAACACTTTGGTGCTGCTTTGATGCTGCTTGGTGAGAAGGCAGTGTAGTGTCCAAGGCTGACAATTTCAAACTTCACAGTAGACATACAGCAGCTCCACAAGCCCAGCAGAGCAGCAGCTACAGCACAGAATCTTTTTACATAGGGCCATTTACTAAGCATGAAATGGTTAAAAGGGCTTTTGCACCGTACTGATTTCAGCTCCAGTAATTTGTGGAGCATCACCTTCAATAGTCAACATCAGAAGGTGCTTACTGACTAACTAGGTCCTGAAATGTTTTCTCCCTCTTCCTTTGACTTACCTGCTAGTGAGACACATGCTAACAAGCTCTTCCAGTATCCCCTAACAAAGGTGATCTGTATTACAACCAGCCTCAAGACTATGCTTGTAAAACTTTCTGAAAAGCAAATTTTATCTGTTTTCATGATGTCTTACAGAGCTTTCAGGGACCGGACTGGTGACCTGGAAAACCTGTTAGCCTTCACCTGAGCAAAGGCTGCAAAATTAGATTCAGATTCCAAAATTAAAATAAGAATGAAGGAGAGATAATACACAGCAATGGCCTCCTTCTGTTCTAACAACCTCCCTCTTTTTTACCTTGCTTGCAAATCTGTGCAATAAAGTAATTTACATTTTTCATCCCTATGTCTTTGTATCTTTCATAAGAGAACCACTCTCCTTGATATCTTTATTCACTGCTGCAAAATAAAAAAAAAGGAAAAAGATAATATCTGTTACTTCATAAAACAATGCTGTTTTAAAGCTTTCATTTTAGAGCTAGTGTTAGGCTATGATGAATTGCTGAATGGTTGATTTCCTGACACTCTTTCTTGCTAACCTTTCCTGACAGCTTCTGGATTGCTCTACCTGGTAATTTGCACTATAGTAATGGCTACAGTGAGATGTCTCTTAACTATTTCCTTTATTTTTAACAAGATTCTTAACACCCTCTGTAGGTGACAAAATGCAATTACAGACATGAAGTGTCCCCTCGAGGACGGCTGTTCGCAGATGCCACCAGTACTTTAGTAGTGCAACTGTTAAAAAAAATGAAAACAAAGAATCGGATTCTCTAAACATCCAGTTCAAATAAAAATTTAATTAAAAGTTATGAAGGCATTTTATTGATTAACAATCTTAGTAATTAAATAGTGTAGTTGACATTTTTTTTTTGGTTGGATTTGTTCTTCCTTGGAGATCTCTAATTGTTGTATGGCTTTACATTTATTGATAACTCTGTTTGATGAATACAGATGCCACCTTTTATGGTAGTCGTTGACAGAGTAATCATATTGTGAGAAACACCAGGCTTATGTAGTAACAGCTGTTGCAGTTATACATGCTGATATCCATTGGGAAAATGTGTTTGCTGCTATCATGGGTACACAATAAATGGAAGGTGCAATAAAGCACAAGCTAACATTTTGAAAATCCTTACAACTCTAGGAACTTTATTGCAGATTACAAGCACTTTGATCTCTGTCCAGTACTTAAGTCTTAATTATCAGACTAATTGCACAGACTATGTTCATTTTCAGTGGTAATCCTTTTGTGATTAGCTTCTGTGTTCAATAACTGACTTATCCTTTAATTAAAAGGACTATTAACCTTAAGGCTGCTGCTGTGGCTTGGGATTAAACATACAGAGTTAATATTTAATATCATTGTAAAAGCCTTTGGTGAAAAGTATAGAATGAAAATATAGTAATTCCCTCCTTTACTGTAACTTGCTTTAAGAGAGCTTCATTATATATCAGTATATCGTATTTTACTTTGACATACTACTAGCTTAAATCCATTAAGAATATGCAGAAATATGTAAGCACTTCGAGCCCTTTCCTCATTTACAGGCAGGGCGTATTCATTTTGGATATTTCCCAAATCTTTCTACACAGTCATGATTAATGGCTGATCTGCAACACACACACACACACACAAATATATATATATGGGAAGAAACATTTAAGGTTCTGCTTTTTGTAGCATTAAAGTATTTTTGTATTATTGAAGCAGGCATTCTATTTTTATTTAGGTGACAGTAGGAAATTCGTTCAGGAAAAGAGAAATGCTATGTGAAAGGTGCTATGGAGGAAAGGGCTTTGCTGTTTTGCCCAGGGCTTCTGCAGCCCAACAGTTAGAAAGACTAAGAAGCAAATCCAGAGTCATCAGTGCCCAAGTGCACAGACTGCCAAAAAGCCAGATGCTGCTAGAGGAAGCACTTTGAACGTTTTCTGTTTTGGCGTCTGGGTCCTGATATGAGCAGCCATGCCTAACGTCTGCCTGCAACTTAAGGTTTGACTGATTCAATTAGTAACATCTTTCCTTTTGCCTTTATTTATTTATTCTAATAACGCCTCCCTCATAAAGCTAGTAAAATATTGCGTGCAGTTTAGTTCAAATGTGAGCTAGGTGCAAAGTCCTAACATCTGCTCTCCTCAATACTCACACTGACTCACGGTGTGGAATCTTGTTACTAAGTGATCAAATTAGTAGCATTAAAGTCAGTCTTCACTAAAATTTTTTGCTTACTTTTTATACAGTTAATTTGAAGCTAAGATGTAACAACTGACTAGGTGCTATTAATGAACGATTGGAACTATTAACGAGCTGCTCAGACAAATTAAATGGGAAAAATGTATCATCTCCCACCCACACTTAAGAGAGTAACAATATCTCTATCATTTCAGTGGGGCTTTTATTTAACTTCCTAAGAATATAAACCAATGTTGCCTCCACATACGTATGTTACTTCATATTACATATTCCTTCAGTGGGTTACTTTTCCTGTTCTACTCAAATGACATAATATACAGTGAGGGTGACCCAACCACACTCTTTCCTGAATGAAGCAGAGATAAAATAAACACTGTATTTAAAATCAATAGAGGTGACTTCTGGCCTATGATGGGAGCGTCTGGCTCCAGAATTATTATCTGGTGTTAAGTGCTGACAGTGCAATAGGATCTTTACAAGACATAAATACAAAGTATCTCCAAGCCTAATGATAGCCTGAAAAGTGAAGCACTCCAGGCTGCCTGGATGGAGCATGATGGCATGAGGAGGACATCCACCTTTCTCCTAACACAGCTGAAGAACACAAACAGAAATTTCTCCCATTAGACATAGAACAAGAAGCCAAAGTACTCTGCATTAGATTTCTATACATACTATGGCAAGTACCTTAACCAAGAGCAAATCTGTCTGAGTTCAGAAAGAGGGGAGTGGAGCAGGGTTGGACTCATTATCTGGAAGATATTAGCTTTCTTATACTGGGGGATTTGGGAACTACCTTGTGTTTAGCTACAGTACTCTGGTGACTCATGATAATTCTGCTTTGTCTTACTAGTCTTGTTAGTAATAAGACTAACAATAATACACTTTTTTTTTTTTTTTTTTTTTTCCCCCATAGGCAGAGCTAGCTAATTTTAGCTTCCCCCTCAGAAAAAAATAATATAAAACTCAGGAGGGATTGAGACTCCTGGAACAGTCACTTCACAATTTGAGAAACAGGAAACGAATTTGAAGGATAAATCTCCATTTTCACTGATTGGAGAAAAATAAAAAATAAAAAGTATCTCTGCCTATTTTAAAGCAGGCATCTCTCCAAAAAACCTTTGCTCTGTTCCTCCTTGCATGTCTACACATCTGAGAAGCTACTTCTAGGTAGATACCAGTCCAAGCAGGGTGCCTAAAAATTTCTTCAGGTATCTGCAGCAAGACCCAGAAGCAGCAGGAGAACCATGGCATAGCACACTGGTACGCAGGCTGTCACCCAGTCTGCAGCTTCCAAGCCATGTTTAAGGCTACTGTGTTCCAATAATTCAATTAGACTAAAAGAATTGTGGATATGATTGGACATGCTGTCTTCACAAAGGAATCATAGGTACCATCATGGATATAAATTACTGCCAAAGGTACCTGATGCAGAAATTAGCTAGCCACAAGAGCAAAGAGACCCAGTATAGCCTTCAGTTACGTACAAACAGAAAAAGCACCAGGTTTCTTGCAGTCAGGGAAGCAGATTCTCTTCTTCCATCTTTTTGTGATGATAAAGACAGAGCATTAGGCTATCCAAAACAACTCATTCAGTCTTGTTAATGCCACATACACAATCCACAAGGGAAGTGGGAACACAGATCAAAATAATGCTACAGAATATTCTAATATAGAGCCAATTAGGATGGTCCCAAATAATTTCTCCTCTAAAGTCACAATACACATTGAAGGATATGCACTTCATTATTACTCTGTGACTTCCCAAGACAAAGTTTTTACTGTGTGCATGATTGTGCCCGTGCTCTATCCATCAGCCAGAATCTTGAGGTTAACAACAACAAGTTATTATGTTTTTAACTGTAACAGAAAATCCTTGGATTTTTTTTTTAATTTATTTTACAGAGCTATTTACCTGCCCATGAATGGTAAAAATCCATCATTCTCAGCAGGTGTAAGACCTCTGGGAAAAAAAAAAAAAAAAAAACAACACACAAAAACCAGCCAACCAAACAAATAAACCATTACAATACCATTATTAAGAAAAGCAAAATCTACATTTTCACCTACAGTCATCACAATATTATGAAACCTCTGCTGCAACTGATTGGTCCTGGAATAACTCAGTGTAGACTAATTACTACCCAATCTATTGCACAGTTACCAGAAACATCTGATAATGGACAGAAAACAACTCTGCAAACAGAAAAGTGCCCAATTTAGCTATGGGTTTGGGCTTTTTTTTTAGTTTGTTTTGTATAAATAGCTGTGTGAGAAACAAGTCAAAATATCTTTTTAATTCCTATCATAACCAATGCAATTACATAAGCATTCATTTCTATGTGACCTTTAATACCTCAACTCTAGTTGGCATCCTTTCAACTATTTTAGTCAATCTATAGCTCTGACCTACTACATTAGCATAGTTCTTTGCCCAAGATCCCGTGGCAGCATGATCCTAAGAACACATTTAACTTTAAACTTGTATGTACTGACTAAGTAAGCTTTGCTGCCAGCCTAGTAGTATTACTAGAGTGAGTCACAGAGCCTCAGGAACATTGATGCATTTCAAATAATAGTTCAAAAGCCCTACATGCTTATCAGAAATTTAAAACCATTGTGAAATATAATTAAAGCATGTCAGAGCTTACTATAAACATAAAACTGAATAAAAGAATTAAAACAAGTGGACAGGTTATTATCTGGAAGTCATTACTGAAGTTCAACCTAGAAAACATTAATGAGCTCTACATTTAAAACAGGAGCTAGCTGTTGCAAATACATGATTTATCTACCGAAGTTGGGAAATACTGGTTATATGGATGGTAAATTTAACTCAATGTTTTACTAGATTATAATTAGGCATTTTCATCTTGATATTTCCACACCAAGAGCAGCTTTTGAGCAAGTAGCCTTATGTCGCTGGATTCTGATCGCCAGTTTCCACTGGCTGGGATGCAGTGCCTTCATGTGTACTAAAGATGACTCAGTTGCCCATCACGTTCCAGTAGCTGCCAGTTCTTTGCTTTTTTGTACAATGATGAGCACCTATTTCCATCCTTCCTGATAATCTTGCTGTTCTTGTGATGTCATCAGTGCAAGTCAGAACAGAAAATGTCAGTGGTACAATGACGTACTGTATATAAAATGAGCCATTAGAAGAAAAATAATAAACATTCAAATGAGCGAGCTTGCCAAGGTGTGGGAATAGCTATTCAGCCATCTCAGGGGATAATTATTTTGCAATTCCCATTGTAAATGATGAATTTTACTCCACTGTATTGGCCTAGAGTGGTACAGCGCAAGGGAGCCTAGCCATATTTGGACAGACCAGTGGGAGTCTGGTTGAACATAGATTTAATGACTGACACTAAGTATATTTACTGTATCTTTTGAGTACCAAATCTTGCCTTCTAATTTATCTATCATCTGCAATATAGAAATATGTACAATTTAAATATAATCTTTTGATGTTTAAGACTTTGAGTAAAATAAATTAAATGGCCAAATGTATTACCACGACAAAACCATCCAGTACCACAAATGAAACAAGAGATGGCATCAAGATTCAGACAAAGATTGATATTACCAAAACTTGTTAAGTAAAATTCCTGTGACTATACACAACAGAAAAGAAGGGAATAGGAAAAAGAGAGAGACATTGAAAGATGCAATGACTGACTCCCACTAATTTATCAGTTAGTCAGCTGCAGCTACTGCAAAATATACTGTTAGATTAAAGGAGCAAGTCAGAGACAGAAGCAGGTGAGCTTCAGCAATGAGATCCACAGCTGGGCAGATCAGCAAGTGTTCTATGCAGAGCAAGAGAAATGTCTCTTTGTCAGATCTTGCACTTTGCTTAGGAACAGAGCAATCAAGAGTTGTCCAATATTATCAGCTATATTACCCTACTTTTTTCTCCAGCCTCCCTCTTTAAAAATACAACTGATGTTCCTTCAGGTACCTTCAGAGTGTGTCACACTGCTCCACTTGGCTCTTCACAAACCGGCAGAATTCAACACACGCAGCACATACAAATGTATTATCAGCATTCTAATTTTGTGATCGTCACAGTTCTTTCTGTATATCCATCCATATTGCTTACAAGAATACTGATAAAGAAAATCTGGCATTTCTGTATCTCCAGCCAATACTGCTTATTTCTTCATCACTACATTTTTACAGAAGTTTGGTTTGGCATCTCCAACAGGTGGGGTATCAGACAACTTGTTCCTTTCAACAGCTCTGTTCCCATTCTAAAACACAATTAGTTTCATATCACCATTTGCATTGCACAAATATAATTTATTGTTTTCTTTTTAAAATGGGGGGAAGCCATGTGATTTTCTATGAAGACTACAGTGCTGCTCTATTTGCAATGTATTCTTAGAGACATTGTATTGATTAAAAGAGAACTGGCTAACCTGAGATGTAAACAATGGCTGGCATTGGCCTTAACCCATGTGGTTAATATCACTGATTTGTCATGCTGAGTGATGTGAAAAGAGAAACAATTGGTTGTTGATTATTGAACAGCTCAACACAGGGCACATTTGGCATGTCAGACGAGACTATTCTAATGAGCTAGAGCTGCTGCCAATTACTTAAGAGCCAGTGCCTCCTCTACAAGCTATTCTGTACATCTTCAAGATGTTTAACTAAATTCCAGATCAGTAACAGATTGAAAATAAGATGGTTAGTTTTAGGAACCTGTGCATACACGCTCTTCAGCATCATCTCACATGCACTTGCCTGTTAATGGAGTCTTTCACTCTCTGGTGATAAATAATTAACATACAGTACAGCACTCAGTTTAAGGCAGTAAGTTAATGTTACACTCTTTGTAGAGTCTGACAGACTAGTGTAATTGAAACACCCCCTTGTACTTTATATTTATTGGATTTAGGAATGAACATCATCATCTGCTAGAACAGCAAACTCTAGGAAGAGATCTCTGATCTTGTGCTGCCCATTGTAATGACACTCTTTTTCAGCTCATAGTTCAAAAGGTTGGGAATAACACCATTACCCTTGAATACATATTTTAAGATTTTTAATCACTGCTGCTCAAGAATTGTTTTAACTGTCTATACATCAAAAGGACAGTTCCACTTTAAATATGATTAAGTTATTTAAAACTGCACAAAGGATAATCTAGAGCCCTGCTCATGCAAGGGTCCCAGATTATGACAAGACAACGCCCTCCAGTTGCCTATGTGTTTTGTTAGATCAAAAAAAAATCTTGTGTTAATTGCCAAAGTACATGCTAATAACATTAGGGGAAAAAAAAAAAAAAGGTGAAGTCATCTGATAATCTCTGAGAGAAAAGACTAATAAGAAAAATACTAACATCACATTGATGTGGGGACACATACTTTTCATAACATTGAGAGCTGTGGATTATGTTACAAATAGATACTTTGGAGTAAAGCTTTGACTATCTAAGCGTTCTTGATTTTAATGCTTTGACATTACAGAGTGAGAACATTTGTTCTGGAAGTTCCTTTTCCTGTAGTTTTAGCATGCCTTCCAGAGAGTCAGCGATAACAGAAAATAAAAATGTTTTCATTCAATTTGAGATACTTTTTATCAGATGTTCTTCCTACAGCAATTACATTGCTTTCCACCTTACAGTTAGATTCTATAAACATTTCTTAAATTGAATATTGAATAAATTTGAGTTTTTGTGAGCCAGATGGATCTAAATAGGCTCTGTGACTAGGAAATTAAGGATACATCAGTATTGTTTCTGGCTTGGGCACATATGCAAAACAGCAGGCTGCTACATACAGACATGCACAAAAAAATACATATCTACTTCTGTCAGAGGGAGGAGGCATTCTATATATATCTTACAACTAAAAACCTACTTTAGTTCACTTGCTGCAAACAAGTTATTTAAGGTATGCTCACACCATAACTACGGGTATTAAATTTAACACTCTTCCAATTTTCCTATCTTTTCTCTACACGCACAGCGTATGAAAGTCTCTTTTAAAAAACATGTTTGCCATAATATGTTTTGTGTTCTGTGGTTAAAAGACATTTATATATTTTTCCTGATGAAATATTTGCTGCCTCCAATCACCTGGGGAACATTACCTTGATGAAGCCACTGAAATATGCTCCATCAGTCTCAAAGGGTTTCCCTAGCCTACTTTTCACCCCCTTCTTGCCAATTAAGCTGCCACATTATGTATGACAGTGAGGGTCACTTGTTTTTTCCAAGCGTTATTCTGAATTGGTGAAGATGACAGAAGCGTAGTGGCCTAGTGAATAATTAGAAAGGATCTTAGAGCCCCAAACCCCAATCTTACATTGCCACGTGCTAACTATTTTTTACTTCAGCTTTTCTCTTCTAGCAGAATACATACATTTTTGTCAGGAAAAATACTTTCGTATTCTGCACAGACTGTCATTGTTTTATATTAAAAAGTTACCAGGTAAAAATCAACAAGAGAGATTATGTTGAAAAGTATAAAATTAAAAAGAAATATTTTTTGCAGGGCTTATTTCTACAGAGTAAAACACGTTGCTCTTGGATCATGCAATGTTAATTACACTGTATTCAGCAACTACTTATGACCCTTCAGGTTGGGAATTTGCGAATGTCAGTTTATGGACAAGTAAAAATTAAAAAAAAAAAAAAAAAGTCTGCTCCTTAATACTTTACAATCAAGAAGTGCTACTCCATCTTTCTGAAGTAGTATTCCCCACTGCAGTCATTGATACTTGATAACATCTTTTTAATATTTTTTTAATAACCAGAATTTCTGTACAGTTTCACCACTGCACAATCTCAGAATAACCACAGGAAGCACAGAACATAGTGGGAGCAGGATTTAATAGCATCACGCAGTGACAAATATTCGTGACTGTACAGCAGCCTTTCCAAAAGAAAGACAGTTATCTTAAATGCTCAGGATTCATCCACCACGCAGGACATTTAACAAGAAGGCTCAAAGGGAAAATTACTGAAACTGGATGAAATTCTTAGTGAAAGAGCAGAGATGCCCCAGCTTGGCTAGCTTCCCTCCTGCAGCTACTAACAATTTTTACAGCAGCAGTGATTGCCAGAAACAAAGAAGCAAAGAGTACAGCAGTGGACAGCTGGGAGTGACCTTTCTTTCTCCTTCCTTCCCCTCATCCTTCAGGTTGGGATAACACCACATCTCACGACCAAAGTCTTTAGCTGCACCTTAATCCAGGACAGGATGTAAGAACTAGAATGTTTGTCACATAGAACTTGCAAAATAAGAAGTACAATAAGATTAAGTCAGCAGAAAATACTCAAATGACTTCTAGTTATTTTTTCCCTTTTAAAATTTATCCGTGCAATTGTACAACTTTCCCCAGCCTCTCACTGTTCTTCCTTACACTCTTCCTTAACCTCCATCCAACAGCAAGATTCCCAGCCACAAGAAAATAGCCTCTTCCCAAATCCTCTGGAAAAAAGCATTATTCATTATGTGCAGAAGTGGATGGGAAGCACAGAGCAGATGCTCCAGACCACACACAGAGGTTCTGGGCAGCTTAAAGCTGAATCACAGCTTAGAACACGGGTCCATACCTGCTTCAGGCTGCTGAGAGCTGCACTGACTCATCCAACACGAAACATGCAGGAAAAGATCCTCTTATTAGTTGTGCTATGCTAAGGTTACTTCATTCAGTGAATTTTCCCTTTCCCCTCGAATATGAACATTTTTTGGATCAGCATCCTTCTGATCAGGCCATTTCAGAACTGCTTTCCATGCAGCAGCTCGCCCTCTTCACCTCAGATTGCAGTTGGCAGTTTTGGTTTTGTTTCCCTCCTTTCTTAATACAGTATGATTAAATGAATGGCAGCAGTACAAAAACTCAGTGCAGACAAAAACAAAAAAACACAAGAATTCCACAGCAGTGCTCATATGCTGGTCCTTTAAGATACTCTGAAATGGCACAGTAAGGGCAGTAGGAAGCAGGTAACTTGAATATAATGTTTACTTTAGAGTTAGTGATAAATCACTGTGAGATAATAATGGGAGCATATGTCTCCAACAGCTTTTCAGAAAAGGTGTTCTATTCTAAATGTAAACTAGTGGACCAAAGAGATAGTGAAGATTTATTTCCACTTTCCTGGCAGAAATAGATTTCTTTCCTTAGTGTATTAATGACGATACATTAAAAATGTTTACAAAATACCATCACTTGAAATTATGGAACAAATGTAATTAAATTGCCTACAGGCCCTTAGGGCTGTGAACACCAGCTTAAGCATTAGTGAGACAGATTGCAAGCTAGGAGTCTGGTTGTTTCTCCCATGCTGGGGAGAAATGGAAATAGTATCACAGCTGAGAGCTCTACCACTGCACTAAATGTAGCACTGGAGTATGGCAGACAGCAAAACTCTCAGTGGTTGTGAGCACCAACTGGAAACGCTGCCAAGGTAAGCAGCTCTGCCAATTTGTATCTCCAACACAAGGTTATCCAGGAGAGCATTTGCCATCATCTATTTTCCAAGCAGCTTATGTTGTAGTTCCTAGGGTTAGACTGAAAATGGTCTTGCTTGAAAAGGAAAAAAAAAAAAAAAAAAAAAGGACAAAACTAAAAAGTATCTTTGTCTGAAATTCTCCCACCTCCTTCACTCTCCACCTTTGAGGGAGATTGTTCTTATCCATGTTAAAAGCACCACACGGCACCTAGCAGAGCAGCTCACCTGGTGAAAGGGGGCACAAACCCTGTAGCCCTCTGCTTTAAGCTTCCACCACCTCCAGCTCCGCTGGGCTCCAGGCAGCATCTTCCACAAGATGCAAGCAACTGATGCTGAGCAGGAAGGGGCAAAGCACCTTCTACTTCAGGGCAGTTTGGTATGCTGAAGTGCCCCTTGGATCTAGAAGCCTGACCAAGAGCTCGTGGTGCATGTTCAGAATGACTGACTGTCACTCGTATGCTTAAAAGCTAGAAAACATGCAAATCAGGAGAGAGAAACTGTTTATACACGATATCTACTTCTGCATAATGTCATTGATGGCATCTAAGTTTTCTTTTGAATTTTGCAGAGTCTGTAATTAATATGACAGTTCTTATTTTCTTCAGATCCCACCTAGAGCGTTCTGGGGAATATCATTACAGAGAAAAGCTGTGAAGCACTGTTTGAGTCTATCAAAAAAAATATGGAAGTGTGAAAGCATATATTCTTATAGACTTGACTGCAGAACTGCACGGTGAGCAATACTTAAAGAATAACTTATTCATAAAAAATTAAATGAATTTTTCTAGAGATACTGAAGAACGTGGTCTCACAGTTAAGACAAAACCATCAAACTGAAACAAAGCAGTTCAGCAACAATGTAAGTGACCCATTAAAGAAAAAGCTCTCCACAAGTAAACACAAATTTCTGTTCATCATTTTTCATTTTTTACAGTTTGTGAACAATGCAGATTCCAAAGCTGTTAGCTACACATACAACTGGAGCCAAAAGACCTACAAGAATGGTGGGACATGCCAGGAACAGGGGGTCTCAACTTCAGCTTTGAGCTTTTCTTGCTGCACATTTATTGTGTATTTCTCAGTGAGTGCTTTTTTTTGTACTTGCATATAAACTGGGAAAAGTAATGCTTATGAACCTGTACTTCAGGACTACCTTGCTGCTTAAATAATTAATGCTCAAGCAGTGCTTTAAATAGGCTGTCTTTCCAAAGGTTTGCCTAGAGAGAAGTGTTCCACATTTCCTAAGAATGAGCTTTCTGAAGCATCCAAAATTAATTCACATTTAATCTCTCTTTTTCCATCTATCTGCACATGCAGTAAAAGGTAATTTCAAAGCTGAATGCTTTAATGGCAGTAATATCTGTAAAACTCCAATGGCAGTGATTCCTTCATTAAGCATTTGCCCCACTTCCTGGGAAGAATCTACCCAATGGGATTGGGGTTATGTGAGAATGTAGTCAAAGTTTCTATAATATAGCATGTGCCTCAAAGTCCCTATGGCAATGATGCCTTATTCAGTTCAGGATATGAACATCAGGCAGACTGACACAGACTCACACAGTGAGGCTAAAAGCTGACATTAAGCATTTTCTTGGTTCCCAGGAATTGTCCATCCAGTGAAACTGGAGTCTCATGTAAAAGGTATGCAAGGAAGTGTCATGAAATAATGTAATGCAAGAATCCCTGACATGGCACATGCTGAAAAAAGTTTACAGTTTCATCAACTCCCAGTTGCATACACCCATTTCAGGTACACATGAACAGTTGAGTACTGTAGGCAAACACTCTATATAGAGCATAGATATCTCCATACAAGTTTAAAATGTATAATAGGCCTTTCCATAGCCAGTGCTCATCAAGCTGGCAGTGCCTTTCTGTTTATTTGATAAAAAGTTGCAAGTACCCTTTCCGCCTTCTTCCCATAAGCCCCCATAAAGGGCTGTGCCCATAGACTGCCTTCTCCTTGGGCTGATATTACCCATGGCCATCAGTGTAATGGGCATTTCAGTGTTTTACATCTTGTTTGGTCCAAACTCAACTCCTAAGCTACAATTCTCTCAATACACGATTGCTTTTCAATATGGTCTGTCAGGGTCTTCATCAGGCCAGTATACACAGGCCAAACTGCAGAGGTAACCAAGGAACTGTGTATGTGAGAAACTGATCAGCCAGCTCCTCTTATGTGGGGAAAGAGTGGGCATGTGCAACTGAACACCACACCCAAAATTCCATCTTCTCGACTCAGAGCTTTCTACTCTTGTAGCCATTGTTGATTTTAAATAAGTTTGTGATCCAAAAGATGTATCATATATCTAGTGTCCACCAGGACAACAAAGCTCCTATCTGAAGTTATGAGAATGGGTCAGAAAATCCAAACAGAAACATTAAAGTACATATAAACAACTGCATAATTAAGTCATCACAGTTTACATATTAGATATGCTATTATGAAGACAAAAACTGAATGCTTCCCCAGGATCCACTGACTTAAGAGAGAATCTAAAACGCTCTCCGAGAATCCACGCTACCAAGAGTCTTACCTAACACTGCTCTTCCTGGATCCACAGCTAAACCTTTTGGCATAGATCAGAGGATGAGTAGTGAAGACCGGAACGTGCTGTTCTGAGCTACTTATCACCACTTCCTGAAACATTTTTACACTTAATGCCTCAAAATCTTTTACATCAAGGGCAGTCAGTTGGTATTCTAGTGAGAATGAGCCCCAAAGGGCTCTTTTCAATTAACAGGGGCACTTGCCACAGCACTCCAAGAGGGATAGCTTTTACTTAATAATGAATACGTCAGCCTACAGTTACAGAAAAGAATGAGAGTAATGCTGGTATTTAAGAGGTTTTTCACCTAGACAGCTAAAATAAGGAGGGAAAAGCACTACTTTGATTTTCTGTGTTACATCATCAGTACCTTGAAGTTGAATAGGTTTTTTTAGAAAATGTATTAAAGTCAGTTCCTGTTTCTTGCTGTGGTTACCCTCTGTATTATGATAGCAAACTAAAAAATGAATAATATTCTGATATTTTTTAAAAAGAATATTTGATTATTTGTGGAAGTTAAAAAACAAATACATCCTTACCAGTCTTAGTTCTTGGTAAATAAAATGTCTTCAGACTTCTCCACGTGTGTTAGAAAGACACTTAAAAGCACTCCCCAGGATCCTTAGAAGAACACGCTCTCTTTCCTGCCTATTCAGCACTGCAGAAATTGGGCAAGAAGAAAACTACGCTTTCAAAGCATTACTCTCTCACTTTAACAGGAGGACCAAGCCCTCTGACCAGTTTCTCTTAGATAAGATTTTAGGACTGCTGTTCCTCATTTATCCTTATTTCAAGGACTAAATCAAGGTGCTAGGTGAAGTCAGGTGGTAGCACTTAACTTCTAATTAACAGGGCTCCTTCCAAGCCCAGGTTTTACGTCCATCAAACTAATACAAAATACCAGTGCATTAAGTTCCATAGAATGACCTCAAATACTTCTGTCTGTTAAAAGCATGTGACAAAGTTAGGTGCTAAATTATGATGCTAATCAGAGTGAAAATTGAGACCATTAAGTCCTAGCCTTCCTGCTTTATATTGCTAGTGTGATTCAACTGACTGGGACAGAAAAAACCTAAATGTTATGATCTCTGAGCCAGGTCTTGAACAGGCCCAGAAAGAAAGTATCTTAGCTACTACAAAGAATGAAAAGAGATCCTCTTGCAGCAATAAAAATGGAGTTGATTTCAGATCAAATAGCTCTACATTCAGGGTCTGACCTTTCTGAAGGAAGTTGGGACACTCAGGGTGCAAGCACTGGAGCATGCAATTCCTTGTAGTGACTTGTTTCCTGTATTTCATGTTTCCCAGGTCTTAGTGATTCAGTCAAGGCTGTTCTAGAATTTCAGGACTCAGCCTTAAAGCCATGTGTAGTATCTAAGGTAGCTCAGTCCAACATAATCCAGCTGATTTTGGAAGTTATTCCCCCCATCTCCATATGGCTGGAACATTTGGCCATCTCTTCTCCCCTCCAAGTGCGGCCAGTGAGAAGGTCTGGTCTGGCTGCGCTATGTTCCTCAGAGCTCTGTGCATCTTTGCTGCTCTGAGCATCCTTTGTCCTGCTTTGATTGTCATGCATATTTGTTCCATGGAGCACCAGAATTTGGATGTTACCTCTACCAAATGAAATGTGGAAACACCAGACAATATTTCCCTCTTGTAAAGGATGTAAATACACTATTTGGAGTACATCCGCAGCAGTAGAAAACAGTTCATCCTAGTATAAGCTTACAGTGGTAGATGATGCTTTTCAAAAAACATTTCATTCTTGCATGCTAACAAGGGAACCTAGCTTAATCTCTAGAGATAATTTTATCTACCAGTTCATAGGTTTAAAAAAGTGGAGAAAGAACATCCTCTTCCATTTGGTGAGCTTAAAATGGAAACCACTGCCAGTGAGAAGTACCAGAGTACTTAAAAACAGTCCACAAAGCATTGCAGGTCAACTAGAAAAGCTAGTTTGAAAATAAAATCATTTACAACAGCATAAAAAGTACCCTATTTTGAGTGAGCGACATGAGATTACGGCGCATATATATCATCCTTTGGAGACTCCATAGAGAGGTGTGCATAAGCAGACTTGCATATTTTCTGAGCATTTGGATATCTAGTTTTGATCACTGTTGTACCTTTTCTCATTCTATGTTCCAACACTCCTTTGAGGCTACTCATGTACCATACTGGCTTCAAGTGGTACATCTGTTCCTTCATTATGCTCTGCTCAGGTCTTTAAATACCTGGAGCAAACCCCAGACTCCAGATTTACCTATTTTAATATAGCTAAACTATCTCTTCTCTACTTGGCAGTCACTGTTATTGCACAGACTTTGTAGTTGAAGGTCATAAATTTTTCTTTGTGCCCAATAAATGCAGTCTTTCAATAGGTTAATGCTTGTATCCTGCAATTATTTCAAACAGGTGGGCACTCTGACACTCGCCATTAGCCAGTCTGCAACACACAAATGTATTGATCAAGTCAAAGATGCACTCCTGACTTGTGCTAATCAATGTATCAGTTCTCCAAGGGTTTTTACAGTGTAATGAACAGGAAATATAAACACCACTGCTAAGTTTCTCTCTCTCTGGGGAGCAACTGAGTGCACTTATAGAAGAGCTGATGTACTGATTCACAGCAAGATGAAATGACATCTCCAAATAAAATTTTAATCTTAAGTATGTAGGTAAAGTTTTGAAGAGGACTGATATGTAAATTTGCAAAGTTTGCAGAATTACAGTGTTTAATTTACAGCTGTGGAGCTAATGTGCAATGGTACCTTTTGTTGGAAGTTTTCCAGAGTTAACCAGAGCTCAAGGAGGCTTCAGACCCACGAAGGAAGCCAAATGATGCAATAGGAAACAAAATAATCAGGAATTAGTAGTTTCAAACAAAAATCATTCATCAACAGTCCAACAGTGTTTACAAATACTAGCAAAGCCATTCTCTGCATGCAGTCACTGAAGTAGCTTGCAGAAGGATTGCATTATAAACACAGTGCATTCAAATTTAGAGTTAAGGCTGGGAATCTTTTTTTCACATTAAATTTGTTGAGCCATTCTCCATTGGATCTTTCACTAAATATTATCTCCAGTCAGCTATGTCATTTTCTACCTTCAGTAAAGTTCTGTCTTGTCTCTGATAAGGTGGCAGATAGAGGGCATTGATAAGCTACAGTTAGGATTCTGGGTCAGTGCAATTGAGTGTTGACCCCAGGGAGGTCAAGAAGAGTGTCTGAGGTTACCTGAGGTTTAGGCAATGCAGAAAAAATAATGCAGAGGTTAAAAGTCCTCCAAAACCTCTTGCTTACAGTGTAACAGTTAACCTGAACTAGATGACAAAAAACCATACTGTTATCAATCACTACAGTATTTACTGTATTCCCATAGTTACATCCATCTTATAATGACAGGAGGGGGAGTCTGTAATTCTGTTTTTCTTCTGAATCTCAAAGTACATACGACAAATCTGACTGTCAAGCTCTTACATGTCTTTAAGCCCAAAATACCTGAATCAGGCATCTTTAGATACAAGAATCCTTATTTTGCGCAGATCTACAGCTAAATGCTGTCACCGGCTGACCCATTTCTCATTGCCCACTCTATTTCATGAACAAAACTCCTTCTGAGAGGCACAAATGGAACCTAGGAATTCTTAATCCCAACATTCAATGTGTAATCCACTGGCACAGCATGAGTCATATCTTTTAATGGCCAGTGTACATAGATACAAGTGTACAACAGCAAGCAGCTAATGGGTTTACTCTTTTAATGGAGGAAGTCCTGGCTGCTAATCTGAAGGCCCTGGGTTCAAGCCCTACTGATGACCCAACTTAAATTGTTGTTTTATTAAGTAAAGACTTAAATATGATTGATATAATTTAAGCTATTTAATCTTCCATTGTAGAATGATTAAGATTGATCCATCTGTTCTATAATCAAAGATTAATAAAGTTATGAAGCTAATAGTATAACAAGTGTTTTTGCTAATCCCAAGTTGTTGGGATAGTTCTCATCTGGAAGCAGTGAGGGACACAGCAGGAGGAACAGTCCATCTCTATTAGGAGCGATTAGTACAACTTCAAGCTATAATTACGAGGATACATTTACACAGGAGACTGCTACCCAGCCATTAAGTATCCTTAAGAGGATGATCTTTTGTACCAAAAGGTCCAGCAGTTTTTCTGGCAGTTGAGAAGTTTATCTCCACTGAGTACCTGAGGGGTGACTCAGTGCTTCAGATGAATGACAACTTTTTTCCCCCAAAGTACTTGGCAATTAAAAAGAAAAAAAAGGCTTCTAATTAACCCCCTAAATTTTAGATTGGCCTGAAATGGTCTTTTTCATTTAGCAATCTTTAAACAGAATGGCCTTTTCTCTATTTCTCTGCTGTATGCAAAGCCATTATCACATACCCTTTTTGGCTTCATTATCACCAGGTCAGTCTCATACACCTGGAGCATGTCTATATTCTGAAATGCAGCGAGGTGCCGACACCTAGAGACTGCCCCAACTGTTTACCTCCTTCCCAGATCCGTAGCACAGGTGGCTGAAAGTTGTATAAGGCAGCTGATTAAGGGACGACTTTCACTTCATCTGAGGCTTCTGATGAAATTCCAGTTAGTAGTCAGAATTCTTTCTAACGTTAAATTTATTTTTATTAAACTTCAAGCTTGCATCTTCTTCCTCCCAAATTTTTCCTGTATAATATTCCAGTCCCGTTCCAAATCAGCAATCCTTTTCAAATTTGCTTTGGCTGCAGAGTTCATCAACAAACCTATTTTCTGGCAAGGTCATCATGAAAACATTGTTTCAGCTCCTCAGATATCGTCAGGCTTTTACCAATACCATCCTTCCAATAACCTCCCCATTCATCTCACCTAATTATCTCCTGTTTAGCCAGGTTCTTGTTCAGCTTATCATCCTTTTCCAATGCAATATTGACTAACACCTATATGAGGCACCATATCAAATGAGTGAGCATAACTGAGCTGTGCATTCCAGACATTTTACAGTCCCACACAACTTTTCAGGCATTCTCAACTTTTCTTAAGGATGAAGTACTTCCTGATTATCACTTACCAGGATTTCTACATGCCATCTGATCCCTGACATTTTCTCCTGCTACTATGACTGCATTTTATTCTCCTAAACCTTCATTTAAAAGCAAACAAATAAACAAACTCCAACAAGCTCTGCCTTAGTTTCAGTGTGGATGCTTACCTGTGCTTTGCACAGTGGGAGCTGTTCTGGCAGCTTTTTCTAAGGATTTGTGATTGTGTGAAAGTCTCGATTTCAATTTCAGTTTCAATAAAAGTACATTTGTAGTTATTGTGGCAAGGAAGAATGAGAGGATACAGATTCATCTACAGAAGAAGAAAAGGGAGAAGTAAGGAAGAAAATACTATTTCTTCAAAATTCTGAAAATTCTTAGAGAGTAACCCAAATACAACTGCTCAAGGTAGAACTGTGGAAGTAGGGAACAAGGTTATAAATTAAGACAAGAAATGAGGAAACATAAAGTATAAATATCAAACACAGAGTCACCTAACAACTTCTTGAGTGCTTTTCCAAGCTTGCTGCTTTCTGATAACTTAAACACTCCATTTCAACTTCTTATTCAATTTTCTAGAGAAAGAACTGAACAGAAACCAACCCAGAACTATACTTTGTTTTGACATGTTATTTACTCAGCATGAGGTAACTTTCAAAGATAAAATATTGCTTTTATATTTCCTTCTGAATCTCAAGCTTTGTATTTTCCCCATTTACCTCCTTTCCTGGCTGCAAGCTGCATCCATCTCTGCCAAACAAAAGTTTTTCTCGTGAGCAAAAATCAACACTCATGTCTATGCCTACAAAGAGAAATAAAGAGGAGATAGTTCTTGTTCTTTTTCACCTATCACAGAATCATCAAATGGGCCTTCATTCTATCACAAATTTAATCATATTTAGAATTCTGCAATTATCTTACATTTTAACTAACTTACTCTGTTAAATGACTTGCTTTGTTACTCTGGTAACAGTTTTTGTTTGTTTGTTTATATCTGAAAAGCATCCCTAAATTGCACAGATTCTGACATAACCATTACAGTTAAACCTTTCTGTTTATGGGCACATAAAGCCAGATAGGTTTAATTTAAGCAGAACTTCCAGCACTTTCTCAGACATCACAATAAATAGCTGAGGAGTCTCTCGTGGTATCATGCAAATGCTCACAGATCTGCACGTGCATCAAAGAAACAAATGCAGGTGGGTCAAAATAGGTACAATACAAAGCATGGAACAATAAGTTTCAGATTAAAGAGAGATGTCTCTGTGGTACAATGTTTCTCCACTACTTTGACTGCAACAGAGAGAAAAATACTGATAAAGAGTAAAAGGTGCTACAAAAAGCTTTGCAGAAAACTGCACATCCTTTCTGCTCCTTCTTTGCAAACTGCAGCCTGCCACTAGGTAGGTCTACAAAATCTGCCATAAATTGTCTCTGAACTCAGATTTTACTGTTGTAGGAAACCTAAGATTTGTATTAGGATATGGAGTGCATCCCACATACTGTATCACCAGCACTGACCTTCTCCAGATGTCTCATCTATTTGCCCAAGTATTAAAATCATGAAACGTTCAAGCGTTCCCTGGATCACACTGCACAGACTTACAGTTGGGATTATGGTCTTAATCCAGCAGAAGAGAAGCAGTCCCATCACCACAACTGTATTTAGACAGATTGAGACTGAGGACTTTTGTTTCAGACACCCCATAAAAATAAAATAAATAAATAAATGAAGCCAGTTTATTCTGCAGAGGTTTCTGCATGGTTTTCAGGGTGAGTGCCACACTGCCAGCTATGGCCATTCAGAAGTCCTTGTGTTCTTCAGACAGAAATGCTGCTGAGCTGCAGCACGAAAGCTCACGGCCCGGCCCAATAGCTGAGAGTCAGCCAAGGTGGCAATTTAATGCACAGGATATAAAAAGCCAACTGGTAATCTACAATGCCTATACGCTGCCAAGCCACTAAATGCTTCCTAAAGACCAAATCACACTCCTAACAGTGACCAGAATCATTCAGTTTGTTGTGAACTTTAGTTTCATAGAATAGGTGATGGTAGATATTGGAGTTTTAAATCTATTTTCATTTCTGCATTCTGTCTTTCAGTGGAAAGATTTTCCATGGCAGTGCATCACAATATAGGAAAAATAGTTTAGCATCACAGCTGCATAGAGATACAGTCAGAGCCACTCTGAGCAGAAAAAATTGCCAATCACCTCACATAATAAAAACTAAATATTGGATTGAAACACCAAATACTTTGCAGAGTTTTCACTTTTTTTCACAAAAGAGATTAACTGCATTCAAGGTGGGCTCACAGACAGGTTATTCTAAATTGGACCAAAAATCATCAGCCACCTACAGTCTGAATTTGACCCCATTATATTAAACAAAGAGCCCTCAGAAATAATTGAGCTGGGAGCTGCACAACAGCCTAAACCCCTGCTGGCTGACAGTGTCCAGCAGAGAACAAATGAACCCACTACTAATGGTAGTCAACAGCTTCTTCAGAGGATTGAACTTATCAACCTCTAAAGAAAAAACAATATTCTGTCTGGCCTTCAGGCAGCCGACCTGGTGTGGAAACCTGAACATATTCTTAGCTACCACAGCTGCTCTGAAATCAAAAGATCAGTGAAAATTTGGATCTTGCCATCTTGCCATCTTCATTACAAATCAACCCCAGTATCGTTCAGCACATAGCATCCTGCTTACTCATGCACTGGAGATGGGGGACACTGGTGAGCTAACAGCCCAGCAGAAAGCCCTGCATCAGGCTCTGAATTTGTCCTTCAGCAAGTCCATTGTCAGAACAGATGAGGTGGGATCTGTTTTTTTCCACTTTTCCCTTTTTAACGTAGAGGAGCATTAAGTGCCTCCTGCTCTAGAATAAATTGTGCAGGTCCACTGCCATGTGGTCTGCAGGCATAATAAGGAGTGCTGTGAACGTGCAGCACAAAAGCATTGATGACTTTCTGGCACTGGTCACTGCTATCAGCTAGAGCTAGTGACATTCATTCTGCAAGTTAGTGGAATAAAAACAAGCTTCCTACCTAAATTAGTTGGGACAGGGAGCCCAGCTGCTATGCAGTAAGAGAGAATTAAACAAGGCCTGCCCCACTAAGACTCTGCAGCACGTGTTGATTTCTCTCTGAACACGCCATCTTAGGAAATGCAGAAGCCACTGCTCCTCCTCCAACCCTGAGCTGTGGGGCCTGTCCCTGAGAGGTGCTGGAAGGGGTGGGCAGCACAGAGACCTCTCTGAAAAAGCCAGCTGCGTGTGCTGGAGGAGCCTTGTTCATGTGAGAAACTCTTCTTTGTATTTAAGTGCTACAGTGAAATTTTTTCCTTGACAAATTGATCAGTTAAGCCCTCCTCGTGTTTTTCCCAGCGCCCTTCTGATCACATGAGCTTATGGTTCAGCCCTGCGCTCCCGCACAGCCTGGCACACAGACAGTCTATCATCGACACTGCGCACGTATGGTGCACCGATAATTCTGGTACCACGTAGCAGGTCACTCTGATTAGGGCTCTTTTGCCATACACTGTGTTTTGTCTTTTTTTCTGCAACTGATCGGGGGATCTCAGAATTAATTAAATCTCTTGATGTACCGAGACAGCTTGTGGAGTAAATGGTACGATATTAGAGACGCTGAACTTGTTCGTTTGATTTCCTCTCTGCAACCTGAGCTCCAATTTAGTGCTGTATCTTCTACCCTCTTGAAGATTAATTACGGCACCAGTTAGCAAGTCAGCTCACCTGCTTTCAGCTGTGACGAGTGAAGTCAGGAGAAATGTAACTCAGGTACTGCTTGAACTTTGTACATGATCACTGAATAGTCAGTGGAAGATACAGCAGTTAAATACATTTAGCACTACAGCGCTCCTTTCTTACAACGAACGCGAGGCTGCAGAAGCTGGCCATGGCATGGGTGAGGCACTATGACTGACATTCAAAATCTGCCTTCAGTGTTCCCAACCCCGCTCCCAGTATCTGAGGAGTCTGGGGTCTCTGTGGTACCCTGGTGACATGGCCAAGGGTGCATGAGTGGCTCAGAACCCTGCATAAGGATATCAGGGCATCCTGTTGGCAAACAACTCTGCTCCAAACACTGCAGTTGTTTGAATAGGGCAAGTACACAGAGAACTTAGAGAGATTCCATGTGATGGTGCAAGATGAGCAGCTGGCAGCAGGTCCATGTGCTTTATTCATTCCCATCCACTTGCTAAAGTCCATAATCAGCACAGGTCTAGCCCAAAATTTACCTAGCTCAGGTTTAAGAAAATCTTGGTTAAGTCCAGCAAAACCAAGTGCTAGTCACAAACAGAAAGGTTCAGGTGCTGCTGTGTGCAGCCCAGGCGAACCTATATCTGCACCACAGCTTCCCCAGTGGCCATTTCCTCATTCTCAAGAACACAGCCAGCTCTGCAGACAATCGCTCCTTGCGATCTCGGCGCTGGATCACATATGGCACAGAACTGCAACTCTGTGCCCTGACAGGAATATGATGGCATCTATTTTACACATGAAACACTTAGCTATGATCACTGCAATTCTTAGTGTTAATGTTAATTTTATCATTAATTTTGCAGTTCTCACTGACTGTGTTCCTCTGCTTAATAGCATCAACATTCTCACCTTGCGTTTCCGAACTATGACCCTTACACAGCCTTTTCACCACAAAGACATCAGTGATTTCTTCCCAGACTACCTCATCCTAGGAAGGCCATAGATGGCTTCTTAGGTTAATGGTTTTTTTTCCAATATCTGTTCTAGAATCCAATCTCTACACTATTTCACCTCATAGCTTCTAAGGAACCACTTACAGCACCATCAAGACACCAAAGCAGTTGCCTCCAGGAACACTGTGAAGACTGGTATTTGTTTTCCCAAGTTTCTTTCAAGTTCCTTCAGTTACACACCCTAGAAAGGCATCCAAGCAGAAGCATTGCTGTCTGCTTTAGCAGGGCACCAGGTTGCCTGTTACAGACAACATGCAACAAGTCTTGCATTAATTCAGACGTCCATCCCTTATCTTGACATCTGAAAATGGCACCTTCTGGCAGCTTCCCCTTTGGTATTGTCTTTCTTTTAAGGATGATGTATAGTAGCAATTTTGCTTTATCTACTAAGACCACCAGCAAAGTGGCAATCCTGTTTTTTCATTGACAGTGTTTTTGATAAGTGATTTGGGCTTTTTTTATTGCACGGTAATATTATGTCTGAAAAACCCAATGCATGTCTGAAGAAAAATAGGGATCCTTGATTTGTGTTGTCTGTGTGCATTAGTAAGCATTTGTGAATTTTATATATTGATTCATGCTTTTGAAATTCTACTATTTTTTTTCATATGGTTAAAACAGGTTTCATCTCTGTGCTGTTGTACATTAACATCTTACGCTTGAGTTATGCATCATTTATTCATGCCAACAGATTGGGTTTGACTTTCAAAAGAAATTTTTAATTGTGATGGAAGCCCTGAAAAGCAGCCCATTCTAAAACTAGCAATATTTTTGTAAGAAATTTCCTGTGCTGAACAACCCATTTTGAATTCCACTCTTAATAGAATATATATATGTTCTTTCTTTCTTTCTATAAAACCTACGAAAATACAGTCTCAAATCTACTAAGCAGTTTTTATATTTCTCAGACAGATTCATGAGGTTTCCAAATCATCTTCAGAAGGTGGTAATCTATACCTAAGGTATTTTTTCTCAAAGGTAACTGAGATGTTTCAGAGAAAAGGCAGGAAATTAGGTAATATGTTATTTATAAAACAAGAGTAAGTAGTAGAAAGAGTTTGCTCTGCCCCTGGCTCTGAAGGACCCAGCTGCTCTGGCTGCTTTTAGTTGCCATCCTGAAGAGGAGGAGCAGGAGAGCGGCGGATCTCAGAGCTTCCTCTCCCTGGGGTGAGTGGTGGAGGCTAATTAGTCAGAGTCTCCAGTGCAGGGCTAGAGTAGAGTAGCTAAGCTGGATACTTGTCATTGCTTACCAACTTAATAATGCACCTGCTTATTGCATCGTTCCTAACATCTCTCCATTCCTGCAAATCTGTGGTTTGAGATGAAGGAAAAAAAAAACAAACAGCAACACTGCAATATAAAATACCCTCTAATGAGAAAACTGATGAAATATTTTATTTTCCCAGTGCAGGTACAGGTATCATAACTAGATACAGGGTGTGTATCCCTTCACTGTGCCAAGAGAAGAGAAGACTCACAGGTCCTTTCCCTTAAATTATGCAGCCTGTTTACAAGACCTATCTTCTGGTGATCAGTACAGCTTATGCAAGCTTTCTGGTGTGAGCAAATTAGTGGCCAAAAATGCAGGAGTTCATAGCTTGTTTAAATTACAGGTGTTGGTAACTCTCAATCTTGCACCATATGAAAGTCATTCAGCTGCCTCTTGTGCCAGAGACGCATATACATCATGCAAGAGGTACTCAAAATGCAGTAGGAGAATGGAATTATACCATGCTCTGTGAAGCTTTGTGAATGTAGCTATCTTCAAAATAAAGAGGTGCGGAACCCTGCTATTATCTTTTGAATTTCGTGAGGTTCCTCCCACCCAGCTCTGTCCAGGTCTCTGAATGGCAGAAGAGCCTTCTGGTGCGGCAGCCACTCCTCCCAGCTTTGTATCAGCAGCAAACTTGCTGATGGTGCACTCTGTCCTTCCATCCAGGTCACCAATGAATATGTTAAACAACACAAACTAGCTGCAGGCCTCCAACTAGACTGTGCTGATCAGAAACCCTCTGAGTTCTGCCACCCATTAGTTGAAAAAGATAAGTGGCGTTCCTCAATGTGCCAGTGCCAACAACATCAACTACCAACACCACAAGCAGCTGACAGCCTTACCCACCCCAGCCACTTGTTGATCTGTCTACGCTGTTGCTGATGCAAAGTGAAAGCAGCTGTAACACTGCTGAAAAAGTCACCATGAAAGTGTTGCAAAAAGGATTGTTCCTTGTAAGCGGATCAGAGAGAACCTGTGAATTTTAAAAGTTGGGAAATCATCTTTCTCAGTTTAAATATGATGGTAAATGCTGATCCATGGATGCTGATCAGTTTAAATGCTGTTTTGAAAGAAGCTTTTACCTCTCATCCTTACATGTTATTACAGCACAGTATCTCCTTTTGGTCTGCAGAGTTCCTCTTGAGATGAAATGGGGAAGTTGTTTTTAGTTCTTCCTTTTTACTAAGGCATCCATATTCCTTCCCAGCTTAACAGCTCATTTGCTCCTTGGTTTGGAGCAAAGTTAACCAATGATATTTTCCCCCTCATGCTAAATGGATTGATAGTTTCATACAAGGGTCTTGTCTGATCTTTGTTATATTGATACAACGAACATTAATAGGGAGAAACAGTAGTTACAAGGGTGAAAGTAGAAACCTGCTTAGTCGCCACATGCTTTGGTGATACTTCATAGAACCATAGAATCGTGAAGGTTGGAAAAGACTGCTAAGATCATCTAATCCAACCATCAACCCATCACCACCATGTCCATTAACCCATGTTCCCAAGTGCCACATCTACCCTCTTCTCAAACACCTCCAGGGACAGTGACTCCACCGCCTGCTTGGGCTGCTTGCTCCAATACTTCACCACTCTTTCTAAGACGACATTTTTTCTAATATCCAAGCTGAACTTCCCCTGGCACAACTTGAGGCTGTTTCTTCTCATCCAATCACTGTTACCTGAGAGAAGAGGCCAATCCTCACCTCACCACGACATTTTTCAGGGAGTTGTAGTGGGCGACAAGGTTTTCCCCGAGCCTCCTCTTCTCCAGGCTGATCGATCCCAGTTCCCTCAGCTGCTCTTCGTAAAACTTGTGCTCCAGACCTTTCAGCAGCTCTCATGAAAGAAGTCCAACAAAAACATTTTATGAGTGTGATTTTCACTTTCCAAATGATCTGTATAAATTTGCCATCTCGAATGCCCTGTTTTAGTGCACATCCCTCAAATTTTATAACTTATCAAAGAAATAAAAAACATTATTAATAATATAGCATAGCAAAATAATTGCAAAAAATAATATAATAATATAATTAATATAATAAGCAGCTGAAAGGAAAATAGAAGTGTTGAAAAAAAGGCTATGTGTGGCACTTAGGAACATGTTCTAGCAGACATGGTAGGAATGGGCTGATGGTCAGACTAGATGATCTTAGTGCTCTCTTCCAACCTTAGTTGGAAGAATCTACGATTCTAGTAGGAGCAACTCTGACAGAAAAATAATTTTGATTAATTTTTTTGTCTTTCTGACTTTTCAATCCAGTAAAGAACAAAATGACTGAATTTTCCACAGAATGGAAATTCTGGCTGCCTGTTCACACTTTAAATGGGCACTGAGCCTCACCTCTCTATTAGCAAAGTGTCTTCTGATTTTTCTGCTTAAAACTCTAATTTCATGACTCTTACATGCTGATAACAATTAGAAGATATCTGCATTAAGCATTAGCACACCTGCATTTTTGGGAAATTTGTGTTTTGATGTGGATCCAATCTCTGCTTTTGGTTAGTGTACTGGCAAATACAGCGGTATTGTAATGATGAACATCAAGTTAGATTATCCTGGAAACTGCAGCAGCGATGACTTCAGTTCAGTTAGAGAAGTGAGGTGCTCAAATGCAGACGTCAGCCAAGGCTGAGGTCAGGCACCCGTCCCTACCGGGTCTGATCCAAGCGGTATGCTCAATGGGATCCCAGCCCCTGATGTCAATGGGAATGCAGACTTACTGATGGCGCAACATGCCCTCAAACCATCTCATATGATGAAAGCAGAGCCTAGTAGTGAAATACAGAGGGGATACTGCTGAGAATAGCAGATGATGTGAGATGGGTGGGAATCCCAGCCCAGCCCTGGCAGTCACCCAGCACTGCTCTGGAAATCTGGAGCCATGCTCTGGTTACACCCTGCAGATTGTGGAGCTATCCAGCCCTGCAGGCCCATTCCCAGGCATCCCACGCTCACACTCATCCGCACGCAGGAGGCTGTGCCAGCTGTGGTGCAGGTTTTGCCATCAGAATGGTGGTGCTGTAATGCAGGATCACGGGGGCCAGGTCACACTATGAATGATGCTGGAACATCTCTTGTGTTTCCTTAAGGAGCTGATGACACGCTTGGCACAATGGGGCTTTGCCTGTCCTTGGAGTGACCAAGCATATTGCACGCTTTGCCTCGTTGACAACACTTGGAGGAATTAAAACTCTCAGTGTGGCTCACAGGTATGGCAGGGAAAGCTCCTGGGTGCCTTTCCTCCCATAGACAGATATGGCCCCCTCCTACCTCAGCAATGCAGCACAGGGCTGCTTTATTATAGCTCTGTCACTTCACACAGTCCGGTTTTATTTCAATAATAAAAATATAGAAATATAATTAGCATCTTTGTTTTGAGGCACCGAGTTCTTAAATTGCCATGTGTGACAACAGTTATGGCAGCGAAATCGTTAAAATCATGTAAATGCTTAAACCACGTAGGCCTGGGAGATTATAGTTTCATTAGAGAAAAGGCTATAAAGTTAGACCTAGGTAATTACCTTTCCCATTAATGCTAGAAAATTCTTTGCTCCACTGAGAAGTGATTGTGGTGCATCATGCCTTCTGTGCTTTTACATCCGAGCGGCAGGAGCCTTTATTTCATCAGCACAAACTGCAAGGAACCAGCGGCAGCCTTCCAGGTGTACTTTGCAAATTGGGGTTTAAATGTGGAACACATCAAATTAAAATTCAATATTAATTATTTTGTCTTGCTAGGAGCCTGAGTAGTTTAAAGCAGCAAGGGTAATTGTCTAACTCATTGTATGTGTCTACAGCGAACTTAATCATTATGTCAGCTTCCTAATAAAAGGTTATTATAGAAACAAAGATCCCAATTTTACATATGGTAGGCAAGGGAGAATTCGAAGAGCTAGTCTCCAAGGTAGACTTGAGGTTCTTGACAAATGATGCCCATGCTGTGATCAGATACTTAACAAGAAATCTCGTTATTAACTAGGCCTGTACAGATAATTAGCACTTGAGCTTCAAATTTTAAATCTGGCTTGAGATGTATAATTTATCAAAAGCCCTAGCTCGCTGTCAAAGTCCTATAATAAGGCAGCGTTATTGATGAATTGAGATTAAGAGCAGATTGAAGAGAAAATTAGGCCACTGGTTAGTCTGAAAGGTCTGATTTCAATATTTGCGGTACTAATTTGGTATTATTTTGGTAAATGGATGAGATCCCCAAGTGCTGCACGGTATAAAAGAATAAACCATGCGTCGTTATTCTAACAAAAAAAGTATTGTTTGCCGGACGTTGAATTTTGCAGCACCAGCAGCCTGCTTAATAAGCTTCTTTACGGGATAAGCGTACCTGTTTTTATTGCATTAATTTATTACAGCACATAGAGAGCGCTGGGCTTTTAGGCAGGGTTGGAAAACGTACCTTCTTTACATTAAAAATTATATCACATTAGGCTAATTATGACAGAGCGTGCCAAGTCCTAATTTAGCTGTTTCATTTACATCCGCGAATTGTCCTTAAAGCATTCTTTACCCCGGAATGCAGATAAGCACCATTTATGTATTCAAGCTACATAAAAAGCGCAATCTTGTTTTAATGATCGCCAGTAGCACTTCATCGCGAGTGGCTCCAAGGAAAATGAAAGAGTTACTGTATGCAATCTATCTACACTAAACCGCAGCTGCAGAGGTGTGAGATACACAATCGCGGCCCTTAGCAAGCTAGGTCTTTTTCATACGCGCCATAAAATGTCACTTAGGGCAGTATCTGATTTCCAGAATTACAGGAGGCCATACGTAAGCTTGGGATGAGTTCTGTTCGTTTTGTTCAGGATTTAATTCTCATCCCAAGCGCACAGATCGTCCCAGAAAGGTGCTCTGCTTTACCATGTATCACGTAAAACAAGGGCGACCACGGATCGCTGTATACATCTGATATATCACACCAATACCCTCCAGCAAAATAATAATGCCAGTCACCGCCTGTTTCCAGGAAACTTTGCACTGAAATCCCCTGTACCGCGTTATTGGCAGCAGCTCCCTTCCTCTCAGTTTCCAGCTGTCCAACGGGGTGTGCCAAGTCACAGCAGGACCTGAGGAGTGTTTGTATTCAACTGTGGCACTGCGCTTTATGGAGATTGGCCGTACGTTGTGCACTTGCAGGCAAGCGGGATTTCCAGGCCCGGCGGGGCTCCCCGGTGCCGATGCCGAGGTGGTTTGATGCTCAGCAAATTGCTTTGGGTCGGAGCTGGTGACAGAGCAGAATGTATTGCGTTAGCTTTTCTATCAATAACATCTGAGTGCCGACTTACAATGGAATTGCTTTCATGCTGGTCTTGTCTCCTAATTTTAATTTTAGGATTGATTGGATTTTGCAATCAGGCGTTTTTGGCGATCCTGGGAATCAAAGCCCTTTCCTCCTTTCTTATAAATAAGGTGCTATTAAAAAAAAAAGCAACAAATTATAAACAATTTCAGCTGCTTTAACAAGCCATTGACTGATGTGCATTTGCACCAATTCAGAAAATATTTCATCTTTTCTATATATACGTTATAATCACTTCATACAGCTTGAAATAATTAATTCTTCTCGCTTTTACTCTGCTGTGCACAGTGGAGCAGCACTTTGCAGGGCTGTCAGAGTCCTGCAGGATGTTTAGTAGGTCTGTAAGCCATCCAGACAACAGGGGCATGCAACACTCAGCAGACAGAGAGCCGACTTGTACTTCTGTGGTGGTTTTCATTCAGGGACTTCTGGCGTTACTCTGAGCCTGTTTACTCTGGGTGTGCTTCTGCTGTGCTGGGGCCAGGAGGCAGCTGTCCTCAACTGCACACTTACTTCAGTGGAAAAGGTAATTCTGGGGAGCTCTCAGGGTCATTTAGAATGAAAGTATCCTATAAACTATATTCAAACTTTATTTAGAAAAGTAATTTAGGGAGTATTTTATATCATCAAGTGACATTTTCAAGGGTGTTCAAAGATTTTTTTTTTAATGTTTAGGTATTTCCAAATTCTGAGGGAAAAGGAGTACATCTACACCAAACAGGAGCACTATATGTGTAACACTGTGCCCTGGGCCCAATTGGAGCTCATCGGGTATCTACTCACTGATAACCGTAGTGACCCAACACCTGCCTGGCAGTCCTTACACACGGGGCACTCCTGCAGCGCGGAAGGAGAGCTGTGTGCACAGAGCATGCTTCTATGTTTGGTTGTATTCACATAACAGAGCGACAGTGCATTACCTCCCACGAATCCACATAAGAAATAACAGCTGCCTTACGGGAATTGTAGGCACGCACCTAGAAATAAAAGAATTAATGAGTAAATAAAGATTCTTTAAGGCGCATCCAAGCGGCTTTCACTGCAGCCCGCCTCGCCTTCTGGCCATGCTCCCCCCGCCCGCCAGGACTGCCGCCCGCTCCCTGCCATGCCGCCGGCCGCCGACAGGGGGCGCCCGCGCACCGCGGAACCGCGCGCTCCGGGGTGCAGCCGGCGCCGGGCCGGGGCTCGGGGAGGCGGCCGGATCCGCGTCCGTTCTGCTTTAGCCTCTGTCGGACCGCGGTGCTGGGAGCGCGGCTTTGATCTCTTTTCTGGGGGAAAAAGAGGGAGAGCAGGCACCTGGGAGGGAGGGATAGCTGTGGTCTGAGGCAGAGCGAGCAGCCAAACTTCGATAAAATAGAAGTTTCGCGGTACAGAATGAGCTAAAATAATGCATGGCTTTTGCTTATCGTGTTGCGGCCTTATAGTTGCAGTTTGAACGGACCGGCTATCTCCAGGAGACCTCCTGCTTTTCGGGCCTTCAGTATCCCAGCAACAGAAGAAGGCAGAGAACTCATTTTGGCGCAGGTGATAGTAACTAATAGCACCACTCTGTCATACGAATGAAACTTCTGCAGTTCCCTGATTTCTAAAATGTACGTGGAGTTCGGCTTCTCTCTCTCTTCCTTCTCCTTTCCTTTTCTTTCTTTATTTTTGTATCCTTTCAATTAAATGATTCAGGAAGAGGGCTGTCCGGAAGGCTCCGGGCATTTTCCAAGTGGCAAACAGCTCTATAGCGTGTGACAATGCGCCGTGGTTGATGAGTTAGTTCTAGAGGCTTCTGAATTTTAATGATGTTGGAGATGATATTGTGTGTCCTTCAGCTTGTTAGAGTGACACCAGCACTCCATAAATCATAATACCTGTGTATTGTAAAATCAATACAAAAGTGCTATCTCAGCGCTAAACCTTAATAAGTTTTTCGGTGCTCTAACAGCTTAAACTTTGCTGTAATGCCATTGGACCTGTAGGTTAGGATCAGAGCATGCTTAATTTGTTTTGTAATAGAGACTTTTCTTTAATGAAAGACCGATTAGTAAAGCTTTGGTTGCCACTCTGGTGATCAGTTGGCAGAACAGCCTCTGCAATTAAACTCGTGTATCTCTGTCCTGAAGCAAAAAAGCAGGCTTAAACAGTCAATAAATGTTAATCCAGTCAGAACCTGTCTGTGCCTTTGAAGGCTGCTCATGAGGGGTTTTTCAAATCACATTTTTTTCATCTTGTTTTAAATATGGAGGTCCCCATAGAGCTGGGACACAGAGTACAAGGCCTCCCACAGCTCCGTAATAAGGTCTGGCGTACTAACAGTGCTCCACACAGATCTGTCATCTGTCTGTGTGTCCCTCCTGTCCCTGTGCACTTATCTGTGCATTTACTGGTCGGGAAAAAAGTAACGGTGGTTTAAATTTCATGCATATATGAGAGTAAAAAGGCTTCTTTAAAATCTTCATACAGGACAGGTTACGATGGATATGCAAGGTTTTTATCATTTACAAACATCCCCCCCAAATTCTCCCCGTTATTATTTTTTTCTTTGTGGGATGAATCACAGGGGAGGAAGTTTACATTTGTACATAGACTGCAGAACACATGTGGGGAGCGGGGAGCTGCCAAACAACTGTTCTGAAAACAAGCAAACAGAGAAATTGAACCTTACCAAGGCTGTTGTTGCTCTCTGGAATAGGATGGGCTTCTCCCAAAACACTGCCAGTTATTTATCTAATTCTGTTTTTCATTTTTGCCTGCTTGCTTTCTTTTCCTATGGAGAGGATAAAAAGGTGAGTGGATAACTAAAAGCAGAGGGCAAGTGAGCAGAAAGTTGGCTGGTAGATCTGGGAGGGAGACATGGGTGAAAGAAAGAGGCAATTCCCCATCTTCAAATGCTTTCCATTTGGTGCAACACAGCTGTTGCTACAAACTTCCAGTCCTTCCATTTTTCCTGTTTTCTACCTATCCCTTCAGCTGCATACATAGCTGTGCACAAAGCATTAACATCCATGGAGAGTACATTATATTTAGCCTAATTGTAACTGGCATCCCCTTCTTGCTTTGTATAATTTACCTTTTGTTCATCGTTGGAAGACTGAGAGCTTCAGATAACGAAATGAAGGGTGTTGCATGAGTCACTGCGCTGCAAATGGCAATTCCATGTTAAAGAGAGGCAAAAGAGGGATGCTTCCTCTCACAGAGGACCAAACTTACAGTGTCCCTTTGGGGTGATGTGGTTGGTGTGTCACAGGTGTGTAGAACTCCAGTATGGGCAGGCAGCACCGAGATTCTGCTGCTTTCTGCTGGCTGTCACAATGGCACCACTCACCCAGTGGCCTTGGAGTAAGGCGTGCCAAGGAAGCAAACAGAGAAGTTGAACTGTTGTTGTTCTCTGGGGTAATTTGTAATTATTAACTGCATTCACATTGCTTGCAGGTATGGATTTACACACATGCCCTCTGTACTTGCTGTTTTGAAATGATTGGGTTCTGATAGGGGATATTATGGGATTTTTAAATACCAACTTTTTCACACTCCTTCTTTCTGGTCACAGGAAAGCAGATCCTGGTGACCCTGTCCAGCCTGTGTCAGACTGAGTCACGTCCAACCCGCAGTTTGCATTTAACAATAATTTGAAGCCTAGACGCAATATGGAATATACTTTGTCCTATCCTTTGCTCCATTTACCTTTTCAGTCTCCATCCTCCTTTCTGGTCATTGAAGTCAGACCAGTGTATGACACAGGCGCGTGCCCTGCTCACCTCTTGTGTCCCTGATGTCAGCTCAGTACACAAATCCCCCTTGGCAGCCAGCATTGTGCAGCTGGGGTGCAGACTGATCTTTGTCTCCCGTTATACTCCCATGATCTCAGCAAAGGCACTGACAGCAGACTTTGGGTTACTGTCCAGGCAATTGCGTGCAACCTTGCAGAAATCAGAGGAGATTCTTCCTGAAATACAGAAATCAGAATTGCTGTCCACAGTTTTTGATTCATTAAAAACATGAGCAGGGCAAGTGAAAGGAAAAGGGCCAGACAGCATCTTTCAGATGAAACAGAGCAAGTGATTGGACTCCAAACACACAAAAGATACCTTGAAATACTTAGGGGTGTTTATCCAGTGCATGAAGCCCCAAAGGCCACACAGTTCTGGGAAGAAACAGTGCATCAAATGGATATTAGCATCCTGGAAATCCTATTAACGCACAAAAGACTATAAATTATAGTCTTAGATTATAATACATCAATTGTTGTAATTTCAAATCTCTTTCACGGAGGATGTGGTGATAAAGCCTTGCATTTCTTTCATTTTTTGACTTTCTGCCACAAAGAGCTGGGCCACCTGTCCCTAACTGCATGTAGTCAGTCATTTCATTTAGTCAGCACATTCTAAGATCTAAGAAAGCAGGACAGGAGCCCACAGGATGCTGAGTACTGCTGAAGCAAATCAACAGGAGCAAATACCTCTTCAAACCAAATGGCACACGAGGTGTTTGCTACCACTGAAGACTTGCTAAAGCATAAAGAAATGCACAGCACACCGGGTTTTGTTTGCTTCCCAGCCAGTGCTGGCTCTCGATGTGTAACTGTGTGGTCACAGCAACTTCCTGCAAATGGAGAAAACCCAGAAAATTCAAATAATTCCTCAAGGTCACAAATGGAGTGTGTGCCTAA
Source organism: Chrysolophus pictus (assembly GCA_037305975.1). Lineage (NCBI taxonomy): Eukaryota > Metazoa > Chordata > Aves > Galliformes > Phasianidae > Chrysolophus > Chrysolophus pictus. Next base: position 21,018,616 of record CM074582.1, read on the forward strand.
ATCAGCAAACTGTGTTTCCTGTGCCCCCTCACGCTTTCACCCTGGCATGCTGTTAGGATACCCACAGCAGCTCTTCAGAGTGCTGCTCCCTCAGCAGCTGGAAGGGGTAAAAGAAATTTGGACATAATCCTCACAACAGCTACAGTGCTCTGGGCAGCCTCAGTAATTGCAAGACACTCCAAGGCTCTCCCAGAAATCCAGAAGTCTGTTGTTTCAGTGAGCTCCCAGGGCCAACCTTGGGTGGCTGCAGGAGGTGAAACTTTAAGTAGACTACAGCCTTATAAAACATCAGCAGACACATATTTGAAAGCCTAATGATCAGTTTACCTTGGCTTAATTGGGTTTATGTGTTCAAGGATATCCTGGCAGGGAAAGAGGCTTACTGCTCTTGGAGAAAATTAAAGCTGGAACAAAATTCTGCTGATGTGATGGAGAGCCTGAGAGCATCTCTGTGTGAGAGCCAGCTCTGGCTCCTTGCACTCAAGGAGGTGGGCTGAGCCCAGCTATCCTACTTCTTCCTGAGGTGGTGGCAAAACGCTGTGCTTGGGAAGCTGGGGAGCTGGCTTAGGGCTGCTCTCTCCTCTTTCTCTCCCTTCAGATCTCATCTAACCCTTGAAAAAAAAAAAAAAAACAAGTCTATGATGAATAGATTTTTGAATTGGCTTATAATTGGTTATTCTGCTCTATCATATTAATTTTCATCTTCAACTGTTCATTGATTGAAGAATACTGGATGTGGATTGTTAGTTTTCTTCATGACACGTATATTGAAGAATGATTTGGAGAACATGTTAGTGCATATTGATAACGTTTTCCATCTCCTATATGTTTTTAGGGTATTTTTTTAATTTGCTGCCCTGGGAGAAGTGAAGCTAGCTACTGTGTGTTGGTTGTTTTTTTTTGTTGTTTTTGTTTTTGTTTTACCTTTCTAGACATCTTTTCTAATAATCAACTGTTATAAAAATGCTGAAGAAATTCAAAGCTTGCAACAAAGTTCAAACCATGTTAAAATGAACAAGACTTCCTCAAAGAAAAATGAGCCAGCTACACCCATCTTACCCATCTTTCTGGTTTCCCTTCAAATACTTCCACTTCTCTGTCCGTGCTGCAGTATTACCGGGCGTGTGTTGTAGGTATCCTGAGTTTGAGGCTCCTCTGCTGACCACCGCGAAGCTGAAAGAGAACAATTTGCAATAAGGTTATTAACGTTGCCCGGTTCACTTCAATGTCTGTGGGTGCCACACTTCTCAGCAATGCGTTCATCCACAATATGGAAATTTAATTCACACTGGTTGACCCACAGCTCTGAGAGGCCTCTCGGTTCAACCCACGGTTATGAGTCTCAGGGAGGTGACTTTGTCACCAGCACGTGCATAGCAGAGGAAGACACTGATGGCTTTCCCACCTGACCCAGACATCGGGGGGGCACCAATCCTGGGACACAGTTGTTCTGGGAACTCTGAATTCCAGTGCCCCTGAGCTTCTCTTGTGGGGCGCCTTTCCATCAGGGCTGCTGGATGTCGCTCAGAGCCAGGATCGTGCCCTGTGAAATAAGATCAACGTGCAAGTGCAGCAACCTGCTTTCAGACTTCCTTTGAGAGGGTTTAATTTAAAGCAAAAAAGCATCACAAGGCTGTAATGCTTCTCACCTCAGATCTTCATACTTTTAACAATTAACTCGCTGCAGAGACTGCCAAAGAATGTAACTGCACTCGTGTAAAAATTGGTTCATTTTATTGCTGTCTTCCAAGAAGTAGCAAAACTGATTTTAATGAAAATTTGTATTTAGGAAACAATCAACAAACCACACACATAACCACATGCACAGCTCGAAGTGCTGCTGGGGTGAGCCGTGGCATGCCAAGCTGCAGCCTGAAGCTAATTTTTTACAGCCAAGTTATAAAGCCCTGAAAAGGGGGTTTTATGGTGGAAATGCTGACAGAACCGGAGTGGTGCTACTGGCTCCCTCTCTAATTAGTCCAAAGAATGGAAAGTTATATTTTGCAATATGTGGTAAGCACTATTGTCCTGATGTCGCTGGTTTAAGCCAGAACTGAGGGCTTAATTTGGTGTTACATATTCTATTACAAGTTTGAAAAGGCAACGTGGACCTTTTTACTGTCATGAAATGTGAGGGCTTTCAGGCAGCAACCTTGATTTGTACTTTCAATTATATAAATATTAAAAGGTGCACTTTGGATTTCTTTTTGGTGACAGTAGCAGATTCCAGCTGAGTTCAGTCTACTTTGAAGAAGACGTGGAGTCCACATGGTGTTTCTCACATGTTTACCAGAAACTACTTTTAAATTCCTTCAATAAAAGTTACTTTTATTCCCGTCTAAGTGTTTTGTGGTAATGTTTACAGAGAAACATCCTGCCAGCAGACGAAAGTAAATAAAAGACAGGAGAGCAGTAACATAAAACACATCAAGTTACTACTGCTCCCCACCACCTGCACACCCCCGCCTCTGCCTGTAATTACACCTACCTGGGCTGGTGCCCTTGCTTTTGCTGATGATGGCAGAGGCCATTTACCTCCCCACCCAACCATTTGTTACTGCAAGGTTGCCATAGTGTCACTGTGATCAGGCAACATCTGAGCTTTGCCATCCTTTCAGCATCAGCCGATTGTTGGTAAACTAAGACTGTTATTATGCATCCTATTGTCCTGCACTCGACTATGCTGGCCATCCTACGTCCAGCAACAAGAGAACAGTCATTTCTCTGAAGGTGGGACAACCGTAAGGGAAATGGATAGCTGCAATTATCAGATTGCACAGACATACCTGGCGTGTCTTAAAAACATGCGTAATTATAGGAAAATGGGTTGACTCACAGATTTAAATGAGACATCCACCTGATTACGTGCTGTGCTGTGCTTTCATTTGGCTCATTTGTTTATTTGTGTGTTTCTTCTCCTAATACAGTATCTATATTATACTGAAAAATATTACCCACATAACTGCTATTGCTTCTATTGTGACTATAAGAGGAGGATCACATTAAGGTTCTGAACACCCCTGTATATTCATTTTAAAAATACCATTATTATATAAAGTGCTTACAAATCCCTATTAGTTATTATACAGCCTGAACAAACTCTGGTATTTACACCTGAAATCAAGCCATGGTATATTCCTCCCACATTTCAGGATAAAGCTCCAAATTCATAGCAGCACCTCCTGTTATCCTCAACAATGTTCTACTTGGTGTTACAGAAATTCCTGGAGTGGTGATGAGAAATTAACCTATTTTCTTCCTTCCTGTCACTGCTTTTTTTCCCATCCACTTGCAAGGAATGCCTCTGACTGGTGCTTGACAGTACTGCAAAGGCTTCTGCACGGAATTTAGCATGACTGTTGAGATTACACTAAAGGCAACAGCAAATTATTTTGTAAGTGGTATTGCTAAACACAGTATTTTGTGCTTCTTCATCAAAGCAAGGTCTCCATTTCCTCTTTCTTGTGCCTCAAAGGAGGCTGCCTATCAGGAATGACCTGATGGGCCAAAGCACCACGATTTGATTCAACCAGATCTGAGCCAACAAACAGTGTTTAGAATTAGATCACCATCTCTGCATGCATTAAGATCTACAACCTACAGTAGCTCTGTTAGTCTGCTGAGAAATCAGGCTGGCTCTGATTGAAATACCATTTTGATGCTCTGACCTTCAGATCTCTTAATAAAGCAGAAAACAACCTGTCCACTGGTCTTTCTGGCTCTGGTGAGGCAGATTGGCAGAGTGGCACCAGTTGCAAGCCAGCACAATGTTTAACTTAATCCATGTTCCCAAATACAACAAAAATAAAAAATACCTTCAAAGAACCCAATCCCAATTTACAAAGGCACTGCTGTCGTGGCCACATGTGGGTCTTCTATGGGTCAGTGGGGTCCTGCCAACACGTGACCCCTCTTGTGTCAGCTCCAACACCCATGTGCATTTTAAAATCCACCGAAAATTATGCACAGCAATGTGCATCCAAATACTCCGCCCAAAGATAAGCACATACAGATGTCTGGCCACTGTTGAACTGTGATCCCCTCCTTCGAGCTTGGAGGAGATGAAAATGCAGTTTAAAGATTTCTTTCAAAGGATGAAGTAGTTCTATCAAAGGAAAATAATTATTTTTGGTGCTAATCTGCACTTCACATACGAAGTAGAATCAGTAGTACTTTCTTTTAGGACATCCTATGTCATCTCATTTAGAGGAAAGAAACACCCTCATTGAGGAAGAAGTTATTCTTAAGCACTTTGCCATTCAGTTTTAAGCAGTAGGTAGAAGACAATAGTCTGCTATGAAAGCATCCATGAACATCATCGAGATTATTCTGCATGAGTTTACATCAAGCTGAAATTTGGCTCTGCATTTCTGGAGCTAATACAGGAAAACATCCAATGCAGCAGATTTCTATGACAGCAGATCACAAGGCTTTCTTTCAAATAAGAGATCTAAAATATTATGAGTTACTATGTGCAAGTAGACGGAGCCGTGATTTCCTTGCCAGACTTGCTCACAGAAATAAATATCCTGAAATCCAAAGTAGGAGTAAAGCGATTGTCAAAGGTCTACTGTCCAAATAAAGAAATAAAATGAGATGGAATGCTATTAAAAGTGCATTGAGAATACTGATAAAACCACATATAAAACATACAGACACAAGAAAATGTTTTCTGTTACGTTATCCATGAAGCTGATAATTGGATCTTATTTATTAAATGTTTTCATTATTAAAACTCAAATATATTGTTATTTTTCAAGAGAACTGGCAAATGCCTTTATTGCTTTGTAAAATATTATTGAATTGTACTCTATAAATCTAATCTGTATATAGATTTTGAGGATGTTCACCCACACATTTATAAGCACACATAATTAATTTTGAGGTGTACCAGTTCTTTTCTCCTAGTGAAGAACAGATCTCGGAAAATTCAGCCAACCTAACATAAAAACCTGTAAGTTGCAACTTAATGTGCCTAAATATCTTTAGTCTGGAAATCCCATAGGAGGAGAAGTTCATGTGAGATTTCCAGTAACTCTTGATCTCAGCCATGTGGAAATATGCTATAAGCAGCTTTCCCATGCTATTTACTCTTCCAGATCCAGCTAGTAAGAGTCATAATAATTAGCATTTTTACTATAGCATATTGTTACAGAGGATGAAAAACGTGATTAAATAAGCAATGAAGAACTGTATGAAACATTTTAATATAACAACAAGCTACTAATCAGAATCTCAAACATTAAGAGCGAGTCCTGTTTGACTCACTTTCAACCAAGCATGGCTTGATTCCAGCAGGTAAGCCATGATGGAGATGACTTGGTTAGGTGCATGCTGACAGCACCAGTTCCCTGGTAAAACTGTTATAGCAGTTTCTATTTGGCAGAAAAATGACCAGTGAAAACAAATTCTCTTTAAGGGGTGAGACTGGTAGGACAGCAGAGCTCTCATCCAGAAATGTCCCCATGGGACACCAGGAGATGTCAGCAGCCCCAGCTTCTGCAGACCTGGCGACCATTTGGTCCTTGTGATCTGCAAGGCACCAACCAGCGGTCTGAAGGCAGCGGAGAAATAAGCTGCTATTTAAAATTCTCCATTGCTTTGTTCTTGGAGATGTATTTTCCGTTTTCACTGATATCAATCACATATAGCAAGATGCTTTTGTGGACACAAAATTAAAGCAAAGCAGGGCAGGTTACATGCTTTTTTTCTTCCTTGAAAATTCATTTTATACTTGCTACTTCTCAGGAAGAGTGTGAGCTATAAAATTTTTATGTGTGTATTAGAATGTTAAAAGCACTGTAGTAACAAGCCCTGAGTTTTAAATAAAATATAAGTACTGAATCCTCTATTAGGAATGGTGTAGTGGAGCCTCAAAGGCTCACTCTAAAAATTAAGGACCAGTAGCCATAAACTCAAATAAAACACCGGGAGCTGGGAATACCAGAGGGATTACCAACAGTAGCACTGCACATACAAGATCCAGTGAGAATGGATGAGGGATTCAGCCAATACAGATCTGATTTGGAAGTTACATGTGGCAGTGCATGGGGCCAATTGAACAGTGAGGCCTTCAAGACCCTGGGGAGATAGGGACAGCACAAAACAGGAGATGCTGCATAAAGGTACCTAACAATGACCGCTGCCTGCCCTGCGAATGGAGCCCATAGCAGAGTTCCCCAGCAGATTGCAGCCACCATACCCACATGATGGGCTACAAGTCCCTATGGGTTTACCAGTTCAGGACTGAAATTAGCACAATCGTATTTATACAGTGATGTGAGAACATGCACTATAGCTGAAGCTCCTGGTGCACTGTGGGGCAACAGGTTGAAGTGATTCTCTTCCCTGTGCGCCAGAGCTTACTGATATCCAGCACAGAAGTTGCTCCTGAATCACTTGGGCAACTTGCAAATTTTACTCTTGGGGCAACTCTCGCCTGTTTGATGTATGTTAGACCTGTATCTGCACAGAACCTAGGAATTTAACTTCATTTTTATAACAGACTGTAAGTTGTCCAGAGTACGAACTGGTTTTACAACGCAAGTCTCCCAGCCTACCCTTATCTATCACTTATCCCTTTGCAAGGGAAGCACTAGAAGAACACCATTCTGATCTAATGGACTTCCATCTCCATTTCACGCACACCCTCCATCTCTATCACAAACACAAACCAAAAATTTAAAAGTCACGTTTCCTGGAACACATATCGAGTGCTACACGCAGACTGATATGACAACTGTTCTAGCCCTGTATTAATCAACAAAAAAAGAACAGCAGACAAAATATGCTACAGTAAGCAGAAAATTAATTACTCCAAAAATGAGAAGAAGCAAGAAAATACTACTGTGCAGTCCTTCTGTTCCTTCCGTTAAAATTTTAATGACACATTCCAAATGTTTAAAACATTAAAAAAAAAAAAAAAGAAAGAAAGAAAGAAAAAGTGGAAGGCTATAATCTACATACTTTTCTTTTAGGGCTCTTTAACACATCTTCTAAGGAGTCCCAGAGATGTTAGCTAAGCCATTATACGTAATGAATCTTGGCATAAAAGAACAGCACAGCAGCAGCTACACATGAAGCAGCATGTACAATAAATTATCTCAAATGCAAACCAAATTCCCCTTGTTTATCATGTATATAAAGCACCAGTGCTCAAGATTCCCTCCAGAAGAGCCAGACTGCGTGTAATATTACTCATAGCATAACAAGGTCTCGTTCTGTCATCGCAATTGCATCTTTCCTCAGATGATGAAGTGCAGACGTGTGGAGATGGAAAGGCTGTCCAAAGAAATAAAAATATCAACAGGTAGACAGTAGACTAGGCGATCTTCCCTGTGCTGAAGTACAAGGTTATGCATTCTTTTCCCAATGCGATGGTGAGCTGGAGCTCATCCAGCTCAGGGAGTAGAGCTTCCTGCACCAGGAGTGAGGTGAAACCAATGTTATTTGAGAAATGTATGGCTCTACAGCCATCGCTCTGCTGCCCTGAGGTGCTCAGAGCAACACACTTGGGCTGCACATTACACTCTTGATGACTGAAGAGATAATGAGAGGCACTGAGTGTGAAACCCATAATCACAGAATGGGATCTCCTCTGTAGTCAGTATGATATCATGAGGCAAATGGAAACATCTCTTTATCAGCTTAATGTAGAGTGAAAATGATAATTAATTGAAAGCTCTCAGAGGTTTGAGATTTTGGAAAAAATTCCAAGAGAGCGAGAAAAAAGTTGCTGAAATGTATAGGGTATCTATTGCATCTTTCCACAACATGTCACATCCACTAGCAGAGCCATGATTTGTGCTTTGCTGGGGGGAAAAACAGTCATTATTTTGCACGTTAATAAGTACAGTGTATGCAGCTCCTTGTGTCTGACATCTGCTTGCACAATCACATGTAGATGACAACCTGCTACCATTTTAATTAGTCAAATTTGAGCACCTATGGCAACCTTTCTGTTACTATATACCTGTTTCTTTGAAAATAATTCTTCAGTAGGGATACTGCCAAGCAACAAATAAGAACACAGAAAACACTAAATATTTTCTCAAGACCCACCTTGTTTGGGTACATGTTTCCCCTTGCAGCTGAAAGATCCTGTGAGAATTTGTGTATCAGCCACGTTAGTTTTCAGCGGCGGGATTTGTACATAGCAGCGAGCCTCTGGATCTTGTTAGCTCAGGGCAAGAAGTCATGCTTTGGAGCAGTTGCCCCAGCAGGAGGATAAAAGATGATGGTTGGTAATTACATCAGTTTTGCACTGTTGAGCAGATGTTCTTGCAGATAGATTTTGGCTGGCATTTACAGAACATCACCAGTGAATCTCATGATAGCACTGGAGGAATGCTGCTACAAGTGGATGGAGCTGCACGCCTGTAATAAAAAGATTACAAACAGAGGAAATAAATGGAAAGAAGAAACAAGAGAAAAGTGTCTCAGGAGCTAAACTACTTCAGAAACTGTTTTTCATTTCTAACTTTAAAAAAATAATAATTGAAAAAAAAGATTTAGTCTTGAGTAACCTGAATACGGCCCAGGAGATTTATTTAGACCTTAGTTTAATATGGGGATTAAGGAAGATGTGGTGCCAAATTTCAATATCCAGAGAGGACATAGCAGTCTGTACAGGGCCACAGTTAGAACAGAGGAAGGAGACTGAGGGCTGAACAGCAGCAAAGTAATATAAAGCTAAGCCTATTTCTTACCTGCACGTGGCTGGCAGCAGTTTGAAGAAAATGGGACAGTGGGCAGAAATACAAGGAAAATTTTCCTAGAAACAGAACTCGGCTTGACTCCTGTGACTGACTTTATAGTGGATAGAAAAAAAATACAGTGGGAGAAAAGACGTAGCTTACCTATTCACAGCTTGTTCCAAATGTGTAAAAGTATGAACTAAATATTAACCAATGTTACTTATTTCTTAGGATGGAGTAGCATGATTTCCTTCAGTACATTACTGGAAAATGTCTTGCGCAAACCCACCCAGCAGCTCAGTGACAAAAGAAGCATAACTGTGTCTCAAGATCTCGAAGTCTCAACACTTCTAACCTCTAGCCAGGTTTCTGGATAGGATCCTTTTTAGGTGTTAAGCCTAATGTAAAAGGAAGAATGGTGAAAACACACCACAGCCTGTGAAATCCTGTGTATTTTTACCAACATGAGCTCTTGAAGACTGAACACGTTTTTACATCAGCCAAGTCAACGTGTTACTTTCTGCAATTTTTTGTACATTGAGAGGTGAAAATGTGTCACAAGTGAAGGCAGTCTACTGATTTGACCATACTTTGGGCTGTCAGCATGTCTGTTAATTGAAGGATTTATTGACAAAAAGTGCTTTAAAAACAGAGCATTTACAATTAGATTAGAATCCATCCCCCTGCATTTTACCTATCTGCAGGAATGCTGACTTTCAGATTCCTCTCTTCCTTGTGCTGGCTGGCGGATGCTAAAAAAAGCCACAAACCTGTCCCTATTGGCAGGCACCAGCCTGCAGAGCAGATCTCTGCTCCCTGCTCATCCCTTCCCAAGCCAGGAATCAGGGTCTACACAGTGTCAGGCAAAGTTTCCTGTGCAGTGCCAAGGGCGTCTGAAGTAAAAGAGATTGTGCTTCTACCATATGCTTTGCTTATGGTTCTGAGTTCCAAGAGGGACATTTGGACCAATAGCTAAATTATAATAAGTTGTGGAGGTTTCTTAAGACATTTAGGGTTAGCACATACCTTGACTCCAGCTAAGGGTGGTTGTTACAGTCATTCCAGGACTGAATTTTGCTGCAGTATTTCAAAGTGAAGCTGCTAACATGGAACAAAACCAGGAAGAGACAGTATCCAGAACAAGCATAGACAAAACTCAGTACTCCTCATTAGCTACTCCTTTACTAAGGAGGTGATTGCCTCAGGGCTCACAGTGGGACTACACTGACACAGAGGGCTCTAGAAGGAGAAAACAAGCAGACTATCAGCATCCCTGAGCTGATAGCACTGATCAGATGGCCGCTGCCACCTACTAGCTGCACCCTGTGACTGCAGCTCCCTTCCTCTTAACTCTCTGAGGTACGTATGCAGGTATTGCCTGTGGCACTCAGACATCTAAAGATTTTAGTGTTCCTCTCATGGCAACAGAAAGTCTGGAAGACACTTGTCGTGGATTTCTAAGCACGGCCATGAAGGAAAGCAACCTTTAGTAACAATGCCCATGATAAATTTTTGGCCCAGCAGCTGGAAAAAAAAAACAGAAAAGATTTGCTCCCCAGCTTATACTCTTGTATTAAACACTTTTTATCCTATCATGTTGGAATTCTCCAACTAGGGCATAGGTTAATCATTCTTCAAAATGGATAATAGTTATAAGCATATATAATATAAAAACAAGTTTAGTGATTTGCATGGGTGCCGTCTAATACTGGTGTGATTTCCTCGTGGTCTCTTCCGTTCGTAGTCAATGGCAAATCTTTTTCATACTGCTTCTTTTCAAACCTGTTCAAGTGCATTAAGATACAAGCTAAATTGATACTGGTTTGTTTTCTTGGGAATCCACAGTCTGCAAAGAGAGCAAGAGTTTGGTGATAACTGTGCCATACTGAAAGGTACTCCAAGAAAACAAGCAGGTAAAGAACCAAAAAGAAGAGGACAAAGAGTAGGCTGAAGACTGCTTGTTCTGAAAAGAAAAACTCAGATCACCTTTGTTACAGTATGATCCAAAGAAATGTCTTAAGTATGTTCATGACCTTTTTTGAAGAAATAGTGCTTGATATACCGTACCATCACCTATATTTGCAATAAATCAAATGACAGAAAAACAAATGTCACTTATTAGAACATTGAGGTTTACTGTTCAAGTGATTAACTGAGAATCATTTGTATGATTAAATGCTGGAAAATAATTTGCTTTCATTCTGAACCAATAGCACAGATCTCATTACACAGAAGTGCTGCATATTAGTTGAAGCAAATTAACATTCAAAGACTTTCTGGAGTGGCTGCTAATCACAGGCTGTTAATTACTGTCATTACATTCGACTGCTGAGGAGACTAACCACAGAATCATTCTCATGATCTTGGTATTTGAAAGTGATCTTCACCAATAAAAACACGTCAGACATACAGAAATTGCAAATTGCTGAATTTGCTGATGCAGTTGAAAATTCCGCTGACTATAAGTACCCGTCTAGTGATAGATGCATTCTTGACACAGTTTCAGTGTTTGGACTCAGGAAATAATGAGTATCAATGTCCTAGCAGGGGAATATGCAAAGATGAAGGAGCCCTTTGTATCCTTAATTAAGGAAAGTACTAGCAGAGCTCGTTCACAGATAAGTGACTGTACATAATAATCATGTATTTATGTGGGGGACTGTTATGCTATATTACTGTAGCAGCAATTAGATTTTCACAAAGCAGTTTTAATAAAAGACATACTTAAATAATAAATAAACAACTAATTTCCGTGGCAGATCAATTACACACTGCTTTAAGTGGTCACCATTCTAAGTGAGACCTGTAGAGACAGATTTGTACAAATGCAAATATACAGCTACATGCTTACAAATGAATGTATTATTTACTTGTAAACCAGGGACATACACGTGTGAATTTCAGGAAAGATACCTCTGTAAAAAGCAGTCTGATCCATGACTTGCTAGAAAGAAAGATCCGAGCTTCCTTTGCCTGATAGACTTGGTAAACCAACCTAGAAACAATCTCACCGAGAGAGGAAAGGACTCTCTTGAAAACATCAGTGCCCCGCTCAGATGCCTGTAACCTGAAGATGGGAGACCATGCCCATGAGGTCTTCCAGTGTCTTTTCTTCCAGGTCTGTTAAAGATCAAGCTAAGAGCTTTACTGTAAAAAGCGCACGGAGAGTCCAGCTCCATTTCCAACTGTATGATGCAAGAAAAAAACATTATTATGCTTTCTGTAATAACATAATTAGCCAACAGAATTTAGAACTAATGTATGATCTATGCAATTTTTTTCACATAGCTAAATTGTGCTCAAAGCATTAGTGTTCCATAGAAAAGCCATATTACTGCTAATATTTCTTAACAAAACTATGGTTCAACTCTTTTTCAAGGAATGGGAATTCAAAAACTCAATTACATTTCAGAGAAATGCAGCTTGTTGTTGTATGTTACCAGCAACCTTCACAGGATGGGGTACATTGGGAACAAAGGCTTATGAAAATGCATGCCAAGCAGCATATGTATTCAGCAAGTCCTTCACACTAAATGAATGTTCTGTATTGTCCATGCCCTGCTGATGGACAAATACAGGTTATGATCCAAATCCTGCCCTTGCACATGCAGCAGCTCCTGTTGTGCCTTAATTAAATAAACACCATTTATTTTAGTTAGAGCCAGTGAGGTAACTTCAGACCACATGTTCAATTTAGCTGACATAGATGACACTGTCTATAACATAAAAGTTATTAAAATACAAAAAAAAAAAAGAAAGAAAGAAAAGATACATGTAGATACATTTTTTTCTTCAAATGCCTTCAACTGAGGATTAGCTGTGACCCTAATTCATACAAAGGTCAGTGATTAGACAGAACATATTAAGAAAGTATATGTTGAGAATATCTACTTATATTCATATGAAGTGACACTACTGAGTGAAAGGCTAAATTAAGAATCCCTCAGGAAGTTCAGATGAGCTGTCTCTGGAAAAGATGCAAAGATGGTAATGTCAGTCCATTGTAATTATTATAGACTTGGACAGTAGCTCTCAATTTTCAGACTTCTGAGGCTTACATCACAGCCACAGCATTGCCTTCATTAATAATGGAAAACTCTCTAAAAAATGATATGTTCTTTTGTGTTTGTTCATTTCCCTTAGGTTCACTGGAATAGTACTTTTGAGGTCCAGTAAGTCACAATTAAGAAGTTAAAAATATTAATTGCATCCTTGGACGAAAATGGAACAGTTTAAAGCAAAGTTTTTCCCATTCTCAGGCTGCTCTATCGACTAAATTTATTTCTGTGAGCTTGTCTTACAAGTTGCCATTAGGCTTCAAAGGCAACAGCCTAGGCATCTGTGCCAAGAACTCATTACATGACAAGCCCAAGGCCTTTAGCATTTCACGTGAAAATAGAAGATGCTTAAACAACCTCTTCCACCCTCTTTTCACCTTCTTGAAATCTCTTACAAACCTCATCCTGAAGGGCGTAGGGAAGGAAGAACTTCCCACCTGCTGAGTTTCCTCCCAGTTTACAACACAATGGACTGCAAGAGTCCAAATGAAGAGCAAGATCTTTTTCTGCCTTCTAACCAGATATTACTTACTCTGCACTTGGCTTTTGATTTCTTCATCACAAGAGTAACTATGGCATTTATTAAGAGAGAGAGTACTCAAAAATTTATTTGAACATCCTCTGTTCATAGTGTTTGCATTCTTTTGTTATTGCCATTCTGTTCCTGAGTCTTCAGCCAGACCACCACCTGTGAGCACAGGGGTGGCACTGGGGATTCCATATATAACTATAATGAGATGGTCTCATCAAAATGCCCCACTGCTCTTCAGCTTACTCAGACAAGGTGTAAATTGAATCCTAGCCATTCCACAACTAAAACAGGCTGTAAATTCTGACAGACCTCAACATAGGGCACATGCTCCAGACATGGCCAAGAGGAAGGATTTCCTGGCTTAGCAATCACAGCAAGGAAAATGCAGCTTTCTCTGTGGGGATTTACACCCTTGAAGCAGGTTAAGACCTATGACTCTCATTCACTACAGCAGATGAAGAAGAAACATTATGAACAAAGAAAGGGCTTCAACCTTTGACAAGAAGCACTGGTAACTATGTGAAAAACCTTCAAAGATTAAAAAGAATTTCACCACAGGTAGAAAATTTACGTATCTATGGAGAAATAAAATGAAAACGCACTCATATCACTACTTGAAAAGTTTATTAGAACAAGAGCCCCAAGTGTCCAACACCCTCAACTACACAATCATTTTGCTCCTAGCTTTCTACAGTTCACCTGGTTCCCATCTTCCTGCCTCGTGTTGTGCAAGGCTTATCCTTGCTGAGATCTACTGGGGGCAATGGCCCTTCTTTTGAAACGACTGTGGTGGAAGCATGATCAACCAGACCAGCATGTGACACTCCACCTGATATTCAACCTGCCTGGCCACCATTACATTTAAAAGAAAATAAACTTGCTGTTCTTTCGATCCATCCTTTATATTAATGGAAATCTTGTCTGCTACCTTACTTCTAAATATCATTGACTATTCTATTATTTTAATGTACAAACTTGGGAATTTTCTTCTTAAATACAAAATTGTGTATTATTCAAATGTCTAGCAGCTTAACTGGAAATTATAGTGGAGTGTTTCAAGCTTTTGAAAGGTACAGAACATGAAATATATTTTCATGTGTTAAATTGTTTCTTGATCTCGTTGGAGTCTCCATCAGAGTAGTCTCCTCACAGAGTTCAAGCAATTAAACACAATTTCACTCTGCATAACAGTAAGTAATATGTCTTTTTGGTTAAATGTGATTTCTGTGTGATGTAGTTATACAGATTGTCCTGAGTAATAAATCAGCTCCTTCATAATTGATTAAATAACCCTTTGCTAGTTCATCTAGATAAAATATGTTCAGGTATTTTTTGTTAGAGTAGATGACCTTGGAGAATGGAAGCCAGAAGGAAGGTATCAACACGACAGCTGAACATGCACACAGAAGGGATCTGCCTGGTGTAATCCTTCAATTGCAAGTAAAACCCTGCCTGGAAAATGTGGAAGTCTTGCCCAAGATAGGCTCTCAGAAAGTCCTTGGATAGAGCAGTTAGGGACTACAGAGCAGGCAGTCAGCCACAGTTATGCACAAAACATTTCGGCCAGCTCAGAGCGCTTTCTGAGCATGCAAATCAATGACAATTAAAGTGGATTATGAAAAAGCAATAGCAGATAGTTAAGTCTTTATGGGATTTAAGTGAGCTAAAGATGCAGGGCCAGAATTTTCCTGCATTCTTATTGGTTGGAAATGTTAGCTCTAAATGAGGCATATTCTCTCAGACAGAAGATCACTGTAATAACTGGGAAGGGTTTAGGCTATTGCAACTCCTTTGTTACTGTGGTTACAACAACTCAACTACCCATGC
The DNA here is from genome assembly GCA_037305975.1 of Chrysolophus pictus. Taxonomy (NCBI): domain Eukaryota; kingdom Metazoa; phylum Chordata; class Aves; order Galliformes; family Phasianidae; genus Chrysolophus; species Chrysolophus pictus. The sequence continues at coordinate 21,033,729 of CM074582.1, forward strand.
TGAGATAGGACATATTACTGTGGCAACTCTTCTGACTTTTTAGGATAGATTGAGTCAGATTTAATAAGATTCATGATCCTTGAGGTCCTTTCCAACCCTGGCCATTCTGTGCTTCTGTGATTCTGTGATGTGCCCTCAGTTAGCCTTTTCTGGGAATGATTTCACAAGAATCTGAAAGCCACAAGCATTGCCTGAAGGCACAAAGTAGGTTAAGACAAACATCCACCTATGACTACTTTATGTCCAAAGGCTCTCATTCTTTAAGAAGAGGGTGTAAGATATATGCAGAATCATTTTTCCTCAGCTAGATTAACCTACGTTCCTGTAATCAGCTCGTTATAGACTTGCTGTATGGAGTGTTTCTCTGGATCACTGCATTTAATCTCTACCAAATTGCTCAAGTATCTATGAATTTGTCTAATCATTTTTAAAATGCATTTATAATTTTGGCCTCCAGTATATCCTGTGTCAGTGAGTTCTTTGGGATTATGAGGCTCAGCCTGCACAAAGAATCTGGCCCGTTGACTGGATGTAAACTGGCTTGAAATCAAGCACAAGAACAGTGACAATCTTAGGGAACCTATCATATATTAGCAGCGTATTTAAAGATGCACACGGAGCTAAAAATAACCAGACCATTTACAGATGATTCCCAGCAGGAAGTTTATAAGTACACTTTAGGAAGTAAGAGAAGTGAGTTTTCACATTTGTGAACGAACACAACTGTGCAAAGCCACACATAAAAGCAAATAAAGTTAAAGGTTCCCTGCTGCAACACGGCAAAATTAGTGAAGTTCTTTCAGCACAGAAATAATGAACGTGCTGACGGCTCTTGGCTGCAGGGAGAATTCTGGTTCTGGGGGTCTGCACATGCTGCAAACGCTTGAAAAATATCATAAGGATAAGAACTGTAATTAACCAGCTCGCAATTATCTTAAATAAAAAAAGGTCTGAGGTGTTATATAAAAATACTGAAAGAAATCTTGAGAGTGACAGAGGGGGCAACACCTGAAGAGATTGCTGTGAGCAATTAAGGACTTCAAAATAACCCAAATCCTCAGCCAGATATTTGGACTCAACAATGTCTTTCCAAACATAACTCTAGAAACTGACATAGCAGAAATAACCTACAAATCACAGAGATGTAAGGAAGGGGCTGTTACTTCTGCCTGCTGCAGTCAATAACTACTCCCTCTTATCAGCGATCAAATTATTTAGCAATGCAAATAGTGACATTAGGGAACAATACCACTGGAGGGATGCTGAGTTCACTAACAGCTACATCATTTGCCACTGGCACATAGAATAACAAACCCAAGAAAGCACTGCGCCACAAAAGGAAAACTGGACCTGATGTTTTCTTGTGTGCAGAAAAAACATTGAATCACTGAGGCAAAAACTAAAAAAGAACCAACATGGTGTTGGTATGATATCAAAACAGTGTGAGCATTGCATTATAGGTTAGGAACCAGAGTTACACTGACTGTATTTCAGTACAGAACCTTCAGAAATTGATGCCAGGATAAGTCAGAAATCAAAAGGAGCACGAGGACTTGAGCACACTATTTTATGGCATTTGATTGCCCTGAGCAAGTACTTTGTATAAGCAAGGATCTCCAGAAGCTAGCAATCTACCTCAGTATCTCAAGAAAAACATATTATGTATGAAAATGAGAAAAAGACCTTTGTTGCTAAGAAGGAGCACAGGTTCCTAAATCACCCAGTCTTCAGAGCTGAGTGACAATGGCACTGAACTTGGCAGCAGCTAGGAATGGTGGGAGATGAAAAAGCCAAAGCAGGGGACAAAGGCAAATGCAGGCTTAGAGGATGCAGCAACAGTTTGTCAATATCTCTGTCAACTTCTCAAGATGCAATTCTTCATCTTCATAATGAGAAGCAACCTCAAAGCATGGCATTTTCTCTGTGGTGGACTCACTTTCTCCCCAAATACTTCAGCGACCCTTCGTTTGTCACTGGAAAGCTACCAATCTGTCAGTCACAACCTCTGATGTCTCACCAGTAATTCTTCCTCTCGCTTTCCAAAAGCAATTGCTGCCTTCACACCACTTGCAGCAAATCAATCTGCGCTCTGTGCAACTCACCAGCTGCTTCCACCTCCCCAGATCAGCTCCTCCTCCCAGGCCACCCCTCCGTTGACTGTGATGGCTTCAGGGGACCCTGTCCCTGCTGCTTTAGCCTCAGGCTCTCAGGAAGAGCTAAAAAAAGCTCTCTTCCATTCACTGTGATCCAAACAATCCAAGGGGACACCTGAACAACTTCAAAACCCACGTGAAGATGACATTTCAAAGCCTACAGTATTTGTATGACAGATGCCTCACAGCTCAGAAATCTCCTTCACTGCACAGTGCAATAATAGCATTTTCATGTAATTATTGAAAGCAATTCCATATGGTTTCGCTGCCTGCAGAGCACAGCAAAACCCACGCTGCCTGGAGATAAGCTGGCCTAGTCCTTACTCACTGCCATGCTCTCTGGTCACCTCAAGCAGGGAAGAGAACTTGGCTCACCTCACTTTCCCTGCTGTTTTCCCTTCATTTTCACTCATCTCTGCAAGCCGATGTGCTAGGTGGAGCAGCACTCCCCCCTGCATACAGGACAGCTTAACCCAACCGACCGATGCCAGGGCTGCCTAATTGGAGACCGAATCCACATCACGGGGACAGGAGGAGCCTGCACGGCCACAAAGGTTGTGGTGGCACAGCTCGATCCCACAGCTCCAGGCAGCCCATGGGTATTTCCTGGGACCCCTAGGGGCAGCACTGGACCTGCCTTCTTGCAGCACTCCAGCACACATACATGAGTGAAGGGACAGCAGCAGGGAGGTATGAGTGAGTTCTGTGCTCCTTGTTAAACCCAGTGCACATTTAGAGCAATATTCATCTTACTAAAGAAGAAGATTTTTTCAAGGATTTGCATCCTCAGAAATATGCAAGAAAGAAATATATGAGAAAGATCCATTCTGCTTGGAGCTGTGGGCCTGCAGCGCCAAGCGGGTAAATGCTTTCTGCTCAGAGCAGTATTTTTCCTGTGGCTGCGTGCTGCTGGAATGTTTATCTTTGCTCGAGTTGCCTGGCTATCGCAGAGCTACTTGAAATGATTCATGGGTCTGACAGATGTCTGGTACAGCTGGATGTGTCCTTGATTATCCCAAAAGTCTGGACAACGCTGTCATTCACCATTGCCCAAATTATCTCTGTATTGACTGCAGAAGCCTCTGTGACAGTACGGTAATGGCTAATTACCCAGGATACCTTTGATACTTACTTTATAACGGTTTAGGAGAGCTGTTTTTATTTATTTATTTTTTTAAAGAAGAGAGAAAAAAAGAAAGAATTGGAGCAAAATTGTACAGATGAAAGTTATACCCTTACATGTTTCAAAACAACTTAAACCTTAGTCTACATGAGAATATGCTGTATAGGCTAATTAAATCCAAGCTTTCCATTTAAAATAGGCAGCAAAAGGGATAAAGAGGAAAATGTACAGAATCTTAACAATGATAAATCATGGACAATAGAAGGAGCTATTAGCCAGGAGAGAATTGTATGTAGAATATTCTTGGGGGAAAAAATAAAAAGATGAACAGCCATTTGCCTGTTTTATACATTGCTGGGAAAAAAACATTTCTGCATAGCAGATAATAAAGGGTAGCATGGTCAGTGATGCTAAATATGTACATGGCTATCTCATGAAACTGCACATAAGGAGCTTTTGAAAGCAGAAATCTTCCTTCCTCACATTAACAATTACTGCATTTTGAAAAACACGGTTTCTGCAAAGTAGAAATATCTCAAGAAAAGAAGTGAAGGAAGATAGGATACAAAAATCTCATTTCAGTGAAGATGATGTGTTCCCAGGGGAACAGAAGAGCACAAGTAAAGCCTTTTTCAACAAGCAGCATGGTAGTTAGCCACATCTTGCCCAAGCCTACCGAAGTGCAACTCTGCTCTTAACTGCAAGACTTACCAAGATATTCCTGACTATCCCGGACTTTCCCTGCTTTAATTTCCCCTCATACCCTTCCAATCAACCCAGTACTCAAAGCCATATTGCTGACTGACTGTTCTTCAGGCCAACTCAGACAATGCTGTTTTTCAGTGTTCAACAAAACATCAGACATTTACGAGAGTAGTGCCATGTCACCCCATCCACTGAGGGGCTGCAGGAGGGGGATGAGGTGTGCCGACCTGAGGGAAGCCCTGGCCGGCAAGCTAGTCTTGTTCAACGGACAGACAAGCTCTTAATCACAACACCTGTGGAAAATTACAGCAAATCCCTCATATATAGAGTTCTCTCTCTCTTTTTCTCTACATAACTCAACCTAGATCCAGATGGGAAAAATGCATCCCCCTTTTCCCCATAAGTTTCAAATATTTCAGAAATTATTCCAAAACCATAATGGCAGTTGCTCCCATGAAGCCAGGAATTAAATTTCCATTGACTTTAGCAGAGTGAGGATTTACCACATGTTCTAGTTCAGCCCTATATGCCAAGTACACTGAACAAGAGAGAGCCACCGCAGTGCCTTTGCAATGGGGAACAGTTAATTCAGTCCCAATATCAAACTAGAACTTGGTGACCCTAATGCATCTGCTTGATGCTACCTTAGTGATATCAGTACCAAAAAAAGGAACCTTGGCAAATGAAATACTCTGTGAATGTCATCTTTTCTTTGTTCAGCAAGTTCTTCAAAGAGTTTATGATTATTGAAGATACATCTTATATGAATTGATTCACAAAAACATACCTATACATGAATAAAAAATGTCATGTAGAACATTTGCTGTTTAAAATACAAGGTCTATTCATTCTTCTTACCTGGATAGCAGATCACTTGCTTTGATGGAACAATTTTTGCAATTAGAGTTCCGCTACTCCTACTTAAATTTCAAAAAATTTTCTTTTATGACTCAATTTACATACCTCTTGTTAATGCAGAAGCATGTCTATTTGTCAATCTGCTTAAACAGCTGTAAAGATAAAGAAAAAAAATGAATTTACTTTTAGTATTGGAGGAAATAACCACAAACAATCTTGGGAAAGAATATTGTACATAGTTGTAGTGCTGTAAAAAGAAAGTAGCCCATATTGAATATGGAATAAAACTGGGACAACTCTTCTAGTCCCATTGTTCAAGCTTTGGAGACTTAGAAGAAATTGGGGGTGAGTAAATTAAGTTTACAATTCTTGCAGTCTGAGCTAAGTCCTGACTACTGCAAAATCTTGCAAAAATAAGTCTGTTATACTGCAGGACAAATATTTGGTAGCATAGACCTACTGATAGCAGTAAGTTATATGCCAGTGAAGGACCTGACAACATATATTTCAAAGGGTTAGAAAGGTTTGGCTAGAATTAGTGTCTAATCCAAACAATTACTTGTGTTGATTTGTTTTTGCAAAATCAGTACTGAAATAATGAGGTTTCTAAAAGACTGTTTGGTTCCCATCCGCTGTCCATGGTATAT